>CM031244.1:13116390-13639208 GCA_018340775.1 Taxus wallichiana var. yunnanensis
CATGTTTGCATATGAGGAATTCAACCCCAGTATGACAGAAGAATTCACAACAAACATTGTGTGGGGAAACTCAAAATTTGAAGGTAATAATTGTTTAGCCCTTCCATAATTAGTCACATTTTTGGTATTATAGAGGAAGGACAATTGGTCAATTTTAGGACCCCTTAATCAAAAGTTATTAAATGTTTTGTTGTTAGAAAGAAAGAAAAGTTGGAATTGGTTATTGATAATAAAGGGAAGGCTAAGGGTGTCAAAAGAAGTACTTTCCTTGATCCATGGGTGGATTTAGCAAAATGGGTTATCAAATATTTTACATGTGAAGATCAATATGAGGTTATTTTAGGCCCAGTCTTGAGAATCCTTATTAACCTACGCCATGATCAAGCCAAAGGCAAAAACAAGGTTAATATTCCTTAGTTTTTTTGACTCTGTTTCCTTTGCCACCAATAAATTCTATTAGGGTTCCTCTTATCTCAAATTCCAAGGAATCATTCATCTCATCTGTAAGTGTCACTTCATTAAGAAGTGTCATGGGGTCAAAAAGTGGGCTAAATTCTGAAAGAAATATTCCTGGAACCTACCCTATTTTTAGAAAGAGGACCTCTATCTTAGAAAGGCCAAGGAAATATCTTAGGTCATTAAGGCCAACCCATACCATAGAGTAACATCAAACAAAAAATGTTCCTTTGCAGGAGGAACAAAAGAAAACAACTATCACACAATCCTTACACCACACACCTCCTGTTTCTTCACCTATCTATGCATCCCCTCTAGGTGTTGTTTCGAATTGGAAATTGATAAAACAACAATTATAATTAAAGAATCACTCATACATGACAAAGGAAAAACACCCATGCTTGAAGGGGAGCCTAGCTCACAGTTGATTCTAAAACCATTATTCCCAAAGTATTAGCCATTTCTCAAGATCAAGTATGAGATAAAACAAGCTCAAGAAAGAATTTCCTAATTCTGCAACTCATCATACAAAAAAAGAGGAAAAATTCTCTCATTTGAAGGAAAAAAAGGAACAGATAATTCAACACCTCCAATAGTCATTGGATCAGAAATAAGAAGTCATAAAACAACAAAATCACGGTGGTAGAGTAAAAGTAACAAATAATTTAGTGCCCACATTCTAGAATTGAAGAATTGACCACCGAACTTTTTCTTTTACAAGGAGATAAGAATAAAATAGAGCCAGTGGAAACTACTGATTAGATAATTCAAACAAACTTTGTATTTCCCTAGATCATTGTGTTAAAAGGAATGGTAAAATGGATGAAAGAGTGCTATGATCTTAGAGGAGTGGCAGAGGAGAACAAAATATTAAAAGAGGAAATAAGGTACTTCAAGGATAACATGCTTGTTCTCTGTCGGTTATATGACCAAACCCTTTCTTGTAGGGAACCTTCCAATTTTTATGCATTATTCTGAAGGAGTAGTTATTCAAATGGAAAGATTCCACAATCTCGCTCTCTTGAATTCATAGAGTTTGAAAATGATAGGAAATTTTTGGAAGCATATATAATAACTAATACATTTGGTAGGAATTTTTATGTGAATTTTATGTCCACAAATTTATGCTCCCGAGTAGGTGGAAATACCAATCAACTTGTATGTGGGGGAAGTGCAATTGAGATATTTTGTTTCCACTTTAAGGCATCAATCTCTCTAGCATGATAAAAAAGAGAGTACATAAGAAAAAACTAATACAAGCGTCTTGACGAGGCATGATCTCCCAACATAAATCAGATTCTTTAGGAGGTATCGGGACTAGTTTTACTATCTACAATTTTTGGACAAGTAAAAAGAAAATATTTCAACTTGTGTATCAGACTTGGGAGTATGTACTCCCAAATTTTAACATGAATTTCCTTGTTTTTCAGCTATGATATGGATTACTTCCTGAGGTCTAGAAGAAGAAGGAAGTTATTTCCCTAACCAACCTCTGGTTGTCATTAAAAAGAGAAAAGGAACTATGTAAAATCATGCTTTGGAAATACAAGAGAATGGATAAGTATGAGATTTCAACCACCACTAGTTTTAGCACTTGTGTGAAGATGGAATACCACTCAGGATCATCTTGTTGAAAGCTAAAAATGTGGAGGGATACATTGATCAAATTTGTTGGATTTTGTAATACGAAGTAAAAGGAAACATGGCTTACTTTTACAAATGAGTATAATTATCCACATATTGTTGAAGCATTGAACAAAAATCTTATAATATGAGGACCTACTAACCCTTAATTATGGGGGAGTGACGAACCTTGCTAATTCCTATGTAAACCCCCATTTTGTTGTGTCATCATTTCATACTAAGAGTAATATTAACAGTTTGTAATTAATATTTTGTTATATATTTTGAAGGAAAGTTTTGTGCATAACCTTGTTTATTTTAATCTTATCTACACTTCTTCAAATGATTTTAAATGAATATTTACATACATTAGTAATATGGTTGAAGAATATATCTTAATCAAATGTAGGACTCATTCATGCATTGGCGTAGGAATCACCCATGCACTAGCACAAGACTTGTTTAAGCATTGGTGCATGACTCATCCATGCATTGGTGCATGTCTTTCTTTGGAGCACAAGGCTATGCTATAAGGGTGCAAGAATCGTATGAAATAAGAAAAAGACTTAGACAACAAGAAAGTGAGTTGATTTATTCAACACATGAGTTGACATGGTGAAAAGAGTAGTGAACGTGGACTACCATCTATTCTTCATGCAACTCATGTGGATTATGCAAGTTCCACTTAACATCGGTTTGACTAGAAACATAGGAAAAATGAAAAAAATGACTAGAATCCATCATGATTTAAGGATTCAATACAAAATATTTGACATCTGTTGTAATTACTAAATCATCTCAACTAAGATTTAATCAAGGACTCCACTCGGAGTTAACAATATGAAATCGATCTAAGTGCGGCATGAAATTGTTATCTCAAAGTTATAACTCTTGACAAGCAGTTATTGATATATATATATATCTTTCAATTAATTAGTAGTTATTTATTGCAAATGACCAATCCTCTTTTAGAGTGACAAGGATTGCTCTTGATATAAAATGACATTTGTAGTAGAATTATAGATTTAGTTCATTGGTTACTGTTGAAGGAATTATTTTATTTAATAAAGTGGATGATTTTGAGTTAGATAGGCTTGTGTGATTTGTAATACTAAATCAGACCAGAGGGAAGGAGAAAGGGCTACTACTCCCCAACTTGAAGGGATAATTTCTTGTTTATTTAAACTCTATTTATTTAGCATTTTTTAATTACCTGAATTCCATCACTTTTAACATTTCAATTTTGAATTTAGTAATCTATATTTTTATCAATAGAAAGCATTTCTTTTAATCACATTTAAAGGTAGTATTTGATTTAAAAAAATAGAGAATACATGTTTGGGATAGTTTAAATCATTATCTTTGTTGTAAAAAACCATGGAAACTACCCTAAACTAAAAATCATGAGATAATTAAAGTGTGAGTATCAACGATGCTCATCATATTTGATTCTTAATTCATGTATATATGCATGTTCTTGAGACCTCTTTGTGTAGTTGTGTGAGTATGAGAAAGTGTGAGTAAGAGGGAAGTTTGAAGAGGTGAACAAGGTATTTGTGACCATTAAGATGGGGAAAAGATTATTTCATGTTCTAAAGGGTGTGCTGATGTTGGAGAGATAGGTCAGATGACCTAATCAGCTTGGTGAAGAAGTTCTTTAGCGAGTAAGAAAAGAAGGAATATTTGGAGAAGATAGAGGAAAAGGGAGCTTAATTGTTGTCATCATTAGTTGGTGTGGCAATATTATATGAATGAAAAACAAATTTAGGTGGTGAGTTCGTCTTAAGTCATTTAAGTGGTTGGTGCCTCCATGTAGGGTTGGTGCTCCTTGTAGGGTTTGTGCTCTACTAAATCTAGGGGTTGGTACCTCACTAAACTTAGGGATTGGTACTAAAACAAATTTGATTCATTTCTATAATAAAGATTTGTTTTAATGGGTTTTATTCCCTTTAAGGGTTTCCCACTTATATCTAGTGTTCATGTGTTCTTGTGTTCTCATTTTCTCATCTATGGTTATGTTTCTTGATGAATACATGTTTAATGGTTAATTTGAATTGAATGGTTGATGGATGTAAATGTTTAAGTGAATGAAATTTTTATTGCACACTGATTCACCCCCCTCTCAGTGATTTTTCTTCCAACAATATCTCGTAGAAAAATATAGACAAAAATATCCTAGAGGAGGAAATAGAAGTGCATAATGCTAAGGTTTTGGGTTCAATCCATACAAATTATAGCCAATAATATTTTATATTTGAACAAAATAATGGCTCAACCTATAACAAAACTAAACTTAGATGATTCTTACACTAAAGTCAAAGTGGTAGTAATTATAAATTTAGGACTATTTGATGCATAAGTACAATATATAGATCTAAATATGTTATATAATGACATATAGGTTAAATTGAACAAGATATTTGTATATCAAGTCGTTAGTGTAACAATGGAGCCAAAAAATTGTCTCGGTCTCGAAAATGAGAGAAAAATAAATATGGTACAACATATCAATATGTTTTTATCTATATTGAAATACTTAGGAGGAATAAAGGTTGATGTTAAAAAGAAGATGATAAATATGTTTTACTAAATATTATGTCAAATAGTTACTTATACATTGTTGTTACCCTTGTAAAATCAATCCTTGTTTGGAAGACCTTATCTCCTCCCTTCTTGAAGAAGAAAATGGGAACACTAGATTTGTACCAGAAGAGGAAATTGTAATGGTTATAAAAAAATAAGTCATCATTCTAAAAATCTAAAAATAAATTCAAATATTCAAGCAAACATATTTTGTATCATTATTGCAAGTAGTCAATACATCGATTTGTGAACTGTAATAAAAGAGCTCAATATATCTTAGATGATAAGCTATATCACAAGGCTTTTAATGTTGAAAATGATTGAGAATATTTCCCTCCTCATGTAAGTGAAAATGAACCTATTAGTTATCCTATTAATGATTATTATATCTACTAATTAAATTTATAATAGGGCAGAGGAAATGGAAGAATGAGGGCAAACAATATCCTTGAGTTTATCACCATCTCATAGACTACATTCTTCTTTAGTGACACATTGTAGTTTGTTTTGTGCATGCCTAATAATAATAATAGAAGAGATAATCCTTGTTCATATGTGTGTATGGCTTCTATATTTCAATCATTGTGATGATGTCAAGATCTAGACCAAAAATACTGCTTGTTTGTGGGATGTATTCTTGATATATTGACTGGTTTGGTTGATGTGAATTGGTGATGGGTCCCAATTCATGTATTCCCCAGAATAGGTTGATGGGTCCCTATTCATGGTAGATGTAGTTCCCACAAGTCAATGTGAGTGTCAAGACCATGTGCAAGCTATGGAGTTGAATGTTTTTAGTTTAAGGTGGGACTTTCTCCCATGTTTATACTAGGGGAATGTTAGAAATATGGTTATTATTACTCACATGGGTGAGTAGTTTATCATTGTAATTATTTTATTACGTTTGATTATTATTTTTGATTTATAATGACTACATAACAATAGTGATGGTTCTACATTTATAGAACTTGAATCCTTATCTTAAGAAGATGTATATGCATATTTATGGGCACCATTATTTACACAATAATCTAAGAGACTTTGTTCTTTTTAGTTTTTCAAATAACTCTACCAAGATATTCAAAGGCTTGGTCAAATGGATTTAGGTAAGGTGCTAGGGGGAGGTTTCCCAAGGTTTAATCCCTCCATTGACTTATAAATTTGTAAAAATAAAAAACATAATCCTTAAGCTAATGGGTTCATAAAAGGACTATAATTATTCTTAATAATCTGATTATAAATACATTTAAGGAAATTTATATGTGTAGACACCTGTAATTTGGCTCAAGCAATTTAAATACTTAAATTGTAATAATTATCTCATTTCGCAAATTGATGACATATCGTCAATAATGTGCACTTTCTCTTCTATCACCATTAATTAGCTACATTACACTAGTTAATTAACCCTTCTATCCAACAAATAAACCAATTAACGACCTTCCATTAATTAATCCCCCTTTCTATCTAGACTAATTAATTATTATTAATTAATTAGCTTTCTCTTCCACTAAATCAATAAATCATCATTTACTTGATTAAATTCCTCCCATAGTCTAAATCATGCTAATTATTCCTCTAAAAAGCTTTTATAAGCTTGCACACCTATTAATTAATCACCTTGGTTAATTAATAAACCCCCTCAATCCCCATGAGTCACTAGAGGACAAACTAAACTCTCCTAAGGTTGACTCAACCCTTTCTAAACCTTCCTTATCCACAACTAACCCAACCTCTCTATTATCCCACATGTAAAGGGATGTAGAGATTATTTTATCCATTGGGCTATATAAGGAGCCCTCCTCCTACCTTTCTTCTTACACCTTTCATGTTTATAGATAATCTATAGGCATTTTATCTTAGAGCATCTCTCATTTGAGATAATAGCCTCATTCTTGCATTTCATTCATCCAAGCTTTTGGGTCATATGGAGAGAATCAAAATGGTCTTGTAGCCATACTTTGATGAACTTCCATTCCCAAACCCTTGAAGATCAAACAATCAAATTTGATTTCCATGGATCTATCTAGGTTCATTTAGTATTTTGGTGATCTAAAGAGTAGAGATTCAAATTCTTAGCATATTAGTTTGATTTCTATTTCAAGTTCTAATGCATAATGTTGGTATTTAGTCTTGTTTAGCTCTTAACATGATGATCTTTGTGTAGTTAGTTCATGTTTTGAAACTATTAAGGTGTTAGTTTCAATTCCTTTGCATAGCTAACTAATACATTGATACATTTGGCATGCTTGGTGGGACTTACTCCATTGTCATTTGCACTTAATTTCAAGTTTTTGTAGTTAAGTTTCAATTTTGGTTACTAACCCTCTTTTGCATATATTGACATAACTTGTTTTTTTTAACTTGTCTTGTTGAGTTTACATGTGTTGAGTATTCCTTATAGATATAAAGGATCTGAAGTGCTGTTAAAATTGAAATTAATGGGAAAATTTTAAGATTTCTCCATATTTTCATTTTTAGAGCTTACTTTTTCAACATTCTACATGCTAGTTTTGTCAATTTCTTGAAAATCTTAAATTCTTGAGCATGTAGGTTAGTGTTTGATAGTGCTGAGTCTTCTATTTACATATTAATGTGGTGGGTTTCTGTCAAAATTGAATCTTGGTGAGAAAATTTCAATATTTCATCATGTTTTCATTTTTAGAGCTTACTTTTTCAACATTTTACATGTTAGTTTTGTCAATTTCTTGAAAATGTTAAGTTTTTGATCATGAATGTTAATGTTTGATAGTGTTGAGTCTTATATTCATATATTAATGTGATGGGTTGTTGTCAAAATTGAATCTTGGTTGGAAAAATGTGACCATTTTACAAATTAAGGGATATTTTTTTGACATTTTTTGGGTACATGTTAAGTGCATATCCGTGAGCATATGTGTAACCCATCTTCGGAGGCCATAAATTTTGTTCTGAAATCGAAATGACTCTATTTTTTTTCATTGGAAATGTATTGAAGTGAAATATGCAATGAAAACATAAATTTGGGATTTATACTTACAAAATTTGTAGGTTTTCCCTTTATTGTAAAACTGGTCATTTTCTAACATGTCTAATGTTTTGATGAATGTTGTATTTCCATGCTTTACTTGATTTAGACCAAAGATTTTGTATGCTATTATCTTACACCTTTTTGTGATCTTGAGATTAAAAACAACTTTTATCTCTATCTTTTTAACATTTGGATTAACTTAGAAATTTGATTATTCATTTTGCTTAAGGGAATGAACCTTTTACAAAGCATTTTTTATGGTCCTTTGATTTGAAGTTTTCCATTTCTATCTAGTTGGGCTAAATTTTGTGTATTCTCTTCTCTTGCACCTTAGGGTGATCTTGAGAATCAAAAGAAACTTTAGTCTTCATTTTCTAACATTTGGTTAATTGGAAACTTCATCTTTCATTTTTGGTTTAAGGGAATGAACATTTATCAAGATTTTTGTATGGTTCATTAATTGTAAAGCTTTCCTTTACTTTTTAGTTAGATTATTTGTTGTGTATGCTCTTCTCTTGCATCTTTGGATGATCTTGAGAATCAAAAGAAACTCTTAATCCTATTTTAAATAATGTGATTTTCTTGGAGAACTACTAATGCTTGAGTGCAGGACCTAAAAATACTTGTCAAAGAAAGGAGTTTGAAACAAACTTTTCTAACTACATGTGTGTTGTAGATTGCCAAATGGCAAATGAATAAACCACATTAAGTCTAAAATATTAAAAAAACACCACATTCAAAACACTTGATTTGCAGGTTCGGATAAGGGTATGCCCGTCCGCTTAAAACTAGGACATAACCCCTTTAGCATAAGCCTTAAGCTACAAAAATGGGGGTGGTCCTAGGAACCCCAAAGTAGTCCATGCAAGAGGGAACCTTGTGGATAAAACGGGAAGTGCTCCGCATAACCTACTTGACTAGTTTTTACCATTTGTGAGATTTAGCATCAAAGTTATCCGTATCATGACCCCAGTGAGAGTACACGATGGACACATTTATTGCCCATTGTGCTTGAAGGGGGTAAAGTAAAGTTGAGATACTCCAAGAATTAGTCAATGTGACTTTTCTTGGAAAATCGAGCTCGCTCTTAGATAACTTATGACACCTAGTTGAGTAAACCACCTAGGAAGCTATCTTTGACCAGGAGCCAACTTGGACCATATCAAAACCAATTTGAGTTGAGAGCCATTGTTCATCACGAAACGCATGAAGAATTACTTTTTCTTAGTTTTTCACTTTCCCGAGGCAAGGAGAAACTCTGCCAAGTGAGGCCAACATTTTTCACCCTCAATTGATCAACTTTCTTCACTTTCTTTTGAATTTTTTTTTATCAAAAGAATATTTACTACCCTTGTGTTACTAATTGATTGTATTCACCACTTTTGTGTCCATTTATGCTCATCCATGTTTGCGGTTGAGTTGTTAAAAATCTAAAATGTGTGGAGATGTTTTCATATCATTGGTAGCCTTTGTGATCTTGATACCCAAGTCAATATCGTCATCGTAGTTAGGATTGGTTCATCACATTGAATCTCCTTTGAATGGTTATCTTATTTATATTATGTCACTACAATTTTGGTATTTACGTCTTGTTTCTTGACCTAAATATCTATATTGTGATGTTACACTATGTACACTTTAACAATTCCTAGGTATACTCTAGCTTTAGTTTGATTTCAATTACTACCTCAATTTTGAAAAGTGTTGAGTGTTACCATTTGTGCATGTTATATCAATATCATCTTGATATCAATACCTTACTTTCTCACAAATTTTGGTTAACATATCTTGGTGAAATTTTTGTGTCACTCACAATCGTAACTACCACTTTTTGGAATATAGGTCTTGACTGGATTTGAGCTTGCTTTTAGTATACTTTGTTTGGAGATCATGTTAACTCCTTGTTATTACTTACGCCTTGTTCATTTCTTTGAACTCGACATAAGTAGTGACATTTTTTAATCATCTTACGACACCAACTACCTTTTTGAAAATAGATTTAGGAAGTACATCATTTGATTGATTGGTTTGGAACTAAACATTGTGTGATTTTGTCTTATTTATCACTATTGAATTATTCATTTAGAGCAATCACTTTGTCACATTGGTACTTTGACATTCATTATAATTCTTGAACTCTTGACATTCTCTTTTGTGTTTCACTTAATCTTAATCAATATCTTTTGAACACATTCAAAACACCTTAGTGAAAATATCATACATTATGGCCCTTATAACAAGATTAGGAGCCAAAAATCAGGCTTTGGAAACAAGAAAAACACAAACTTGGGAAACTTCAAACAGACAAGGGTCAAATCCCTTCATTGGCCATGATCTTGGACCTTTTTCCACCGATAAAGAGGTAGAAGAAATGGTAGATCATAGCGGTGACGAGTTAGGGTCACCACACATGGAATTTAACTTTAAACCCACCTTGTTAGGTGAATTCCTTTATAGAAAAAAGATCGAGTGTTAAAATGAGTGGTGGAATTAGGAGCTAGAATTCTGTTGAACAGAAACAATCACACCAAAAATGACGATAATGAAGAGGAACAACCTCTCATTAACATGGAAGATATTGTATCACATGTACACACTTCCACCTCTAATGTAGGAAACGATAATGTGGTGGGTTATAGAATGAATTTCATCAAGATACCACATAAATTTAGAGTAGAACTTAGAGTAGGTATTTACCTTAGCTCATGTTCACCTAGGTACATTATTTAACTTTATTATGTTATCCTCACCCACTTATGTGTGTGGATATTTATTTTATCTTATTTAGATATTAGGAGATATTATCTAGTTATTAGGTATGATTATTTCCTTGATCCATGGTATTGACTAGTTATTTCCTTGATCTATGGTATTGATTGGATCTTTGATGTCTAGTTCTCTCCTAAATCTATGGTCTTGACTAATTCTTTGATGAATAATTATTTCCTTGATTTATGGCTTGATCTACAACCTTGAATGGTTCTTAGATTGTTATTCCTTTCCTATATAAGTAAGGCCCATTCTCATTGTATTTCATTGAGTTCTATAATAATATATGATATTACTACTCATTTATTTGCAAAGGTTTTATGTAAAGTTATTCTGGAAAATTTCTTTCATCTTATTGATCGTGGTGTTTAATTAACATCTATGTTCTTGGTTTGGTACAATTTGGTTATCATTCCTTTTAAGAACATAAAAATGTAGAACAACCTCCCCACCACGAAGAAGAAGAACCTCTTGAGGGAGAAGTCACTATTCAACAACAAATCCAAAACCTTAGTAGACAATTAGCATTGCTCACATCTCATGTACAAAAAGAAATGAACAAAAATGTGCATAAGACTAAACCTAAGGTCAAAATTAGTGAACTTCACATGGAAAATCAAGAAGGAGACAATATGGAATACAATCATGTATATATCCCTACTTCTCCTACTAAAGAGAAATTACTTGCACAAGAAATGTAGTCCATGAAAGCGATGCTTACAAGCCTTCAAGAAGGTAATGTCGGGAATAACAAGAAATACCAATATGAAGAGCTATGTCCCCATCCATTTGATAAATCCATGATGCTTCAACCCTTCCCTAAAAATTTTGACATGCCAAAATTTGAAAAATACAGAGGGAAAGGTGACCCGTGAGATCATGTAAAATATTTTTACATGGCATGCCAAGAAGTGGCCTATAGCAATAATTACCTCATACGACTCTTTCCTAAGAGTCTACGGGCACAAGCCTTAGAATGGTTCACTCACTTACCTCGTGGGTCTATCTTCACATGGCTTGAATTGGTAGAAAGGTTTGTTCGACATTTCTTGTACAACATAGAAAGTGACATAACCATGATAGAATTATGTGGTACTAAACAACGTCCCAATGAAACATTTGCTAGCTTCTTGCAAAGATGGTGAGGGATAGCCAACCACTTCCCCTACGCGTTTCCTAAAAAATAACTTGTGAGTATCTTCGTGCCCAATCTAAACCCTAACATTGCTTTCCATTTGTAAATGCATTGTGTTCATACCTTTGAAGAGGTCATTGAAAAGGGAATACAAATAGAAAAATCCCTCATTGCCAAAGGAACCATCAAAGCACCTTCTAGGGATAATCAAAATGCCAAACCCACGGAGAAGATAAAAATATTTAACAAAAAAAAGAACATGGTGGGATATGGAATCACAAATTCCAAATGAGTACAAATGGTTCAAGTTGGTCAACCTTTTAAACTAACCAAAGGACCTATTCAACCACCACCTAAACGTAGAACATTCACTCCTCTCAATGATCCTTTGTCTGCAATATTGAAGAAATTAGATGTAGCTCACATGGTGACTTATCCCATGACACAACCTTTTGATGACAATGATCGAAACCATCATGGTACAAAGAGTATGACTATTGTGATTTGCATCGTGTCAAGGGACACAAGCAGGACAAGTGCCTAAGGCTCTGTCACTACATCTAAGATCTCATTGACAACAAAGAGATAGAAGTTGACACCCCAGAGAAAACTCAGATGCCAAATGAAAAGATGGGGATATTCAAAGAACTATTCCCTAAACATGTTAGGTCAGATGAGAAAAATTTGGATCAAGGAGATTCATCCAAAAGTTACAAGGTTGCGAACTAACTCTATACCAAGAGTGACAATAATCACTATGATTCACTCATTAGATGTATTCACTCTTCCAATGACCATGTGAATACCATTCGGATCAAGGGAAAGGATTATCATTGTGGTAAAAAGGTGCACCTGTCTCACAATCCTAGAACCCTCTTTGTCAACCCCATAAGATGGTCAGTACAATCTCTTAGAATAACTTGAGAAGACATCTTCCAAGATTTCAATCTTAGATCTTCTTAAAATATCGAACGTACATAAGGACATATTGTACAAAACTCTCCAAGGGTCAAGAGTGCCATTAGAAGTAGACCCTTCACATCTTCAAGCCATAGTGGAAAACATTGCACCAACTGAATACATCTCCTTTAATCATAGGGAGATCCCTAGTGAGGATCCTGCACATAATCTCCCCCTATATATTGAGGTATTTTTACCCGCCGAAGATAAAATGGGTGCTTGTGGATAATGGATCAGGGTTGAACATATACACTTTAAAACTAATTAAACAACTGGGACATACAGAAGAAGATCTAGAATTCCATATTATTACCATAACCACTTATGACAATGCAGAGAGATAATCATCTAGGACAATCACATTTCCAAAGGAGGTAGGACCAACTTGTCATCATATAAAGTTTCATGTCTTAGACTTGGAACTTACATCTCATAGACTACTTGGTCTACCATGGATTCATGACATACAGGCCATACCATCAATGTCCCATAAGTGCATCAAATTAAAACATAAGGGACACATTGTTACAATATAAGGAGATCTAGAGCCCTTCACTCAATGTAGATCTCTCAATATTTTTGTGATTAAGGGTTCCTATACACGTCCCTCTACTGATATAGTTATTCCTCTTCAATTAGAAGCTATGAAATCATGAGTAGATTCATACTCCCTAAGTTCTTGCACCCGTGAAGCTTCTACATTGAATTCTCCTTTTGATTCATGGGAGATGAAGGTTTTGGAATATGGTTGTGGAGAATATAATGTGCAACAAGCTCTCCTAGTTTCAGACCTATCATTGTCACCTAAAACTAGAGGCTAACCCAACTATCATTTCAGATGGCCTAGAGATGAGTAAACTATTGGGACATTCTTACCTGGGGGGTTACTCACTGAGGAGAAATTGTTAGACCCACCTACAACTTGGGTCTCGGAAGATACTCAACCAACTTGTTACCAAATCCCTGAGTATGAGAAGTCTAGCCAAATGATGTATTCTATGGGCTACAAGGGTCTAGGATGTGGAAAGAATGAGAAAGGACCAAGAGAACCAGTTCCTCTCCCACATTTCAAGACAGAAATATACAATATTGACATTTGACCCTATGGATCGCACCCTAATGATCAAGATGCTACCTATTATGAGCATGAAGATAGATCGATTATTTAGACATCGAAACAGATTCCTCTCCGTAACCAATACAAGGATCTTACCTCCACAAACATATTCATGGATACTGCTTGTCCTTACCTTAACCCCCACTAAACCTCAAATTAACCTTGTTTACCCTTGCCTTGTTGAATGGGACCAAAAATGCCATGTACCTCTAGGCATCTTTGAAAATGATGAGGCCATTACAAAATTCATGGGCATTTGAGATACAATTCCAATTGGAGACCATAAGAAGGGTTTCTACATTGACTTAGATACCTATGCGTACTTTACAGGGGAGGATGAGCTTCATGGTCAGCAAAACTTAAGAAAAACTAAGGGAAAAAGTTCTAATGAAAAGAATCGAAAAAAGCAAAATTTCAAGTCACACAGTGAAAACATCTTTGAGGGCGGCAAGCAACAAACAAGTAAAAAAATCAATGGAAAAGAAAGTGACCATGCCAAGGGTGAAAATATCATAGAGACACCCTTGGAAGAAGATCTCAACCTTCCTCCCGATCCTACACGTATGGAGGATTTGTCAAAAATGCTTTGGTGGAAGAAACCATCAATGTGAATATTGGAATAAAAGACAACCCAAAGATAGTCAAGCTAGGAGCTTCACTCTCAACACGAGAGAAAAATACATTCACCATGTTTCGTAGGAATTTGTAGATATATTCGCATGGTCTTATAAGGATATGCCAGGATTGGATCCAAATTTGGTAGTGCATAACCTAGTTGTGCATGTAGATGCCAAGCCCATCAAATAGAAACTCAGAAAAATGCATCCACGGGTGGCTCTTCTAGTTAAAGAAGAGCTAGAAAGATTGCTAGCAACAGGCTTCATTAGACCTATTGATTACTCAGAATGGATATTGAATATAGTCCTTGTACAAAAGAAACCTATCGGGATCAAAATTTGTACAAATTTTAGAGACATCAATAAGGCGTGTCCAAAAGATGATTTCCCGTTTCCCAATATTGACATGATTTTTGACTCAACTGTGGGATATGAGATGCTATCTCTTATGGATGGATTTTTAGGTTACAATCAGATCAAAATAGTAGATGAAGATCAACACAAGACAACCTTCACAACCCCCTGGGGAATTTCTGTTATCAGGTAATGCCCTTTGGCCTAAAAAATACAGGTGTAACCTATCAAAGGGAAATGACAATGATCTTCCATGATATGATTCATGACATCATGGAGGACTATGTCGATGATATCCTAGGAAAATCCAAGACAAGAGTAGATCACCCTAATATTTTGCGGCGTATCTTTGAACACCTACAGAATACAAGGTCGATTAAATCCAAAGAAGTGTGTGTTTGGTGTATTGTTAGGAAAGTTACTTGGCTTCATTGTATCATGGAGGGGGATTGAGGTAGACCCAGCTAAAGTTACCGCCATTACTGAAATGCCTCCCCTAAAAACATCAAATAAATATGTAGCTTACAAGGAAAGATACAAGCCATCCACCATTTCATTTCAAAATTGGATGACAAATGCCATTCATTCACCCATCTGCTTAAAAAGATGTTTCCTTTATTTGGGGATTAGAGCAGTGACATGCCTTCACCTTGGTTAAGAAATACATAGCCAACCCACCTATCCTCATGCCTCTAACTCCCGATGAACCAATTTTGTGGTATATTTTTGGTACTCAATTTGTTATTGGCACGTTGTTCACACAATATGACCTAAGCCACAAAGAAAAATTTGTATACTATCTTAGTCGTACTCTAATTTCTTATGAGCTCAATTATCCTCAGATTGAAAAATCTTATCTGGCGGCCATTTTTACCTTCCAAAAACTACGCCATTACCTATTGAATACTAAGACCAAGGTTATATCCAAGGTTGACCCACTCAAGTATCTGTTATCAAAACCTTCCCTTATGCGAAGAATGGTTGATTGGATCATTATGCTGAGTGAATGTGACATTGAGTATGTACACCAACAATCGAGTTAAAGGACAAGTTTTTGCTGACTAGTTAGCAGAAGCACCATTACCGGGAACTAAACCTGTGAGTTTGGATCTTCTAGATGCATCATTAATGTATATTGAGGAATCTTTCATGTGGAAAGTACACTTTGATGGATCTTTCACTTTCCATGGCTCAGAGTAGGTGTAGTGCTAATTACTCCTTCAAGAGACCCCATACCACAAGCCTTCCATCTAATTTTTCCTTATATAAATAATATAATAGAAATGAAGCGCTCATCATTAGGATGAAGCTAGTAATCAAATGGGATATCCACCATGTCAAGGTCATTGGAGACTCACAATTGATCATCAAACAAGTCAATGACAAATACAAAGTCAAGGATGAAAATATCATCCCCTATAAGAAACTGGTGGAAACTTTGAAAGAATACTTTGTGTGTATTACATTTGAATAGATTCCAAGGGCACAAAACTACTCCACAGATGAAATGGAAACCGTGGGTTTGATGCGAGAATTCCACCAGAGAGAAATGATATGCCATTATTTTTTGAGAATCTATGCAAGCTTGCGTATGACATGATGGAATCCTACTTGGCTTGTGAAGTTGTTGGTCCCTATTCCCATGGTATGCGCACATCTATGCCTATCTTAAACACAATACCTTTCCTCCTGACATCTCCCACTCTGAAAAACAAATCCTTATCCACTAGATAGCCCATTACACCCTCTTGGGAGGTACACTCTATCGTCATGGATATGATGGGAATCTGTTGCATTGTTTAGATGTAACAGAGTCAGTCTAAACAATCAAAGAGGTACATGAAGGGGTGTGTGGTGCCCATACAAATGGAATGGTTTTAGCAAAGAAATTTCTAAGAGTAGGCTATTATTGGCCTACTATGGAAACAAATTTCTGTAATTATGTGAGGAAATGCGTGCTATGTCAAAAATATGGAAATTTCATCCATGCACCATCACAACCATTACAACCGATCACGACCTCGTGGCCATTTTCTAAATGGGGACTAGATTTGATAGGAAAACTCACCCCCACCTCATCTGATGGCCATACCCACATTATCATAGCTACAAAATATTTTACTAAGTGGGTGGAAGTCTGTTCCTTTGACTTATGTTATGGGTGCTCAAATTTCAAAGTTTATCATGAATCACCTTATTTTCGGTATGGCATTCCTGCGGCCATAGTTATTGACAATGGAAAATCATTCAAGAACAAGACAATGAAGGACCTTTGTCATTGATTTCAAATAAAATTAAAGTGGTCTATGCCATATTACCCTCAAGGTAATGGGCAAGCTGAAGCCACTAACAAAACATTGGTTCGGATCATGGAAAAGATGGTGAGTAAGACAGTTACAACTGGCATTTGCAAATTCACCGCACCTCTGTACTTATAGGACCTACATTCACACTCCTAGTGCAAAATCCTATTCCCTAGTGTTTGAAACAAAATATATCATCCTATTAGAAATAGAGCTTCCTTCTTTGAGAATATCTCTTAGGGATTATCTGGAAAAGGATGAGGATTATAGAGTGGCTAGGTGGCGAATTAGAACTATGGATAAAAAGTTCATCCACGCCCTTAACAATCTCAAGGTTTACCAAAATAGAGTCTCCCGAAACTATAACAAAATGATCATACCTCTTCAGTTTGAGGTTGAAGATTTGGTCTTAAAAGAAAATCAGTTCAACACAAGGGCGGAAAGAAAGACAAAAGGCAAGTTTGAATCACATTAGTTAGGAACTTATGTCATTGTGGAAAAATATGGAATAACAACATATAAACTTTCCCATCCTAATGATGATGAGCTCACGAGCCTATGAATGCCATGCACCTCAAGTGGTTCTATGCTTAAACTTGACACAAAAAAAAAACAACAAAAAAGTAAAAATGATCAAAATACAAAAAAATAAAATAAGAGAAAAAGAAGAAGAGAAAGTAGGTCATCCATATGTGAAAAACATGCAATTATGGAACTTTGGATAGGTCCCTTGGTGAAAAGCGGTTTTCAATGCCTTGGGAGGATTCATTTTTCACAACATTTTGCATCTGAAGGGTACTTTTACTTGGCTTAGGGCTAGTTCTCGCACCTACATCCAAGATTCCCTGTGAACCCATCTTGTCAATTCTTAATCCAGATTTTTCTCCTCTTGTAAATTGGTGAAGGGATGGTCTTTGTATATTCCCCATCTAACGTTGGGGGCACTTCGTGACTTCACCTTCATGTTTATAAACATGTGGCACCTTCCCTTGTATATTCTCCATCTAACGCTGAGGGCATCCACGTTTTCTGTTACTTATGCATAGCTTCAGAAAACCTTAGAAAATCACAAAAACATTCAAATATGTTTGAAAATCACAAAAACATTCAAATATGTTCGAAAATCACAAAAACATTCAAATATGTTTGAAAATCACAAAAACATTCAAATATGTTCGAAAATCACAAAAACATTCAAATATGTTTGAAAATCGCAAAAACATTCAAATATGTTCAAAAATCAAAAAAACATTCAAATATGATCAAAATCCAAAATAATAGAAAAACACAAAACAAAAAAAAATAGAAAAGTGTTTCACAAAATAATCTTACAAAAACATAACTTTAGTTTACTTACTTTATCTTGTTTCTTGCTTTGTTTGTGTACATTGTTTGCTTGTATAGTTGCTTCTTGTTTGTACATTTGTATAGTTTATTGCTTAGACATACTTTGATAAGATTCATCTTTTCTTTCTTAGATTAGATTTATTCTTACTTGTACATATGAAGTGTGTTTTTACATGCTTGTAAATAATTGTACATAGTTGTGTTAATTCATGTTGGTTAGCACTGTATATTTGGTTAGGTTTGTTAACATTTTATTGTGTCTTCTTGTCATATGTACATAGTTTTGTTATCACATCTAACATCATATATACATAATATATAAATAAATGAATAAGTATACATCATGCATGTTAAGCTAATCATCACATATCATATCATCAAATGGGGGCAAGAGGGATCACAAATATCAAAATCTATCCCCCCGCACCAATATCATTGTGTCATCCCATCCACTAATCTAGAGCATCACATGTACAATACAATTGATATCATCTATGGATCTATCATGTAAAAATCAAACACATGTGGTACAAACATCTCAACTATCATCATGATACATACAAAGTGTGAAATCAAACCATATAACATCACACTCTAATTTTTCTTCTACTCGCTCTAAATAATTATTTTATTTAATTTTTCACCATGCTGGGGCATTATTTTCCACTTGGTACTCATTTCTCCTCAATAGGACAATTTTTTTGCTCCTAGGTGATGTCGCTTCTTCTGCACACTCCATTGAATAATTATTTTTTATTAAATAATTTTTTTGTTAATATTTTAGTTGTGATGGGGAATTATTTGCCACATGTTGCTTCTTTCTTCTCCCCCGGGAATTTATTTTGCTCCTGTGATATTATTTCCAATTCTTCTAACTTATTCTCTATCCAAAGTGTCAAAATTCTAAAAAAATAAAAAAATCAATTCAAAATCTAAAAAATTCAAAACTTTTTCAAAACTCCTAAAAATTGTAAAATTTGCAAAAATAGGTAAATCATCTCATAATGGTTGAAACTCATGTCTTGCGCATGGTATTCATTCCATATCTTTCTAGAATTTTCACGTGTTCATAGATCAAATGACTCGCAGATCATCCAATTTACAACCATTTACAAAGCTAGCCTACTTGCTTCGTTGGTACTCTGGGGCACATCTAGTTTCCTGATACTATTTCGTTGCACACGAACACTTTATCATTGGACTCGGGCATCCTTTATCATCTCCCCTGCATGCATCAACACTATTCTTCCGATTCACATAGGGCATTCTCGCCCTACCAATTCTTCTATCCATTTCTCTCACCTTTTTGATTGTCGATTGCCTTCTTTCATCACCCCATCGACACTCAAGGGCATCTCTCACTTCTACTAATTTTTCTTCACCTTCAAAATTTTATCATTTACTATCTTTGAAGTGACGTCACTCACGCCACCTCAAAGAGGGGAAAATGTAAACACCTATAATTTATCTTGAGCAATTTAATTATTTGATGGAGTGTGTAGAAGAAGCGACATCGCCTAGAGCAATAAAATTGTCCTAGTGAGAAGAAATGAGTACAAGATGGAAAATAATGCCCCAACATGGAAATCATGAAAATAATTGTTGGATCCTATCACATAGAGTGACATGGTTGGTACCAATCTCCCAAAATAATGAAAAATTCAAAAATACAAAAAAAGAAAACATTACAAATAAAAATCAAAGGTACAAATATCAAACATTGCAATCAGGTATTACGTACACATGGATGTTATTTCTTCCCTTTCTTTCATATTCCTCTGCAAGTCATCCACCATTTTCATCCCTTCGATGTTATTTTGGTTAGCCTATTCACACACATTTTGTGACATTTATCTCTATGGTATCTGTTTGACCCTGGTCTTTTATCACCTTGGTAAATTAAAGAACAACTGACCTCTTAGAGATCCTATCACAATTCTCATCTAATAAAATTGTTGTGAAGAACTTTTGGACATATTTTTGACACTAGCCAATGTCGTCATCACAATCACTTCCACATCCTTCCATCAAGCCATCAGTGGTTCTTAACCCTTGTCAAACAAGAGAGCTGAAATAAGTTTTTAGAAAGCAAAAGAATAAAAATCAATCAATCAAAAAGAAAAATATAAAAGAAAAAGAAAATTGATATATAACTATCTCTTGGGGTATTTCAATAATCTCTACCGGGCTATGGATGCTTGGACGATAGTAGAGAAATGTTGTTATTACAATAAAATACATCTCTGTCGAGGCTATGAACGCTTATGGGAAGCGTATAAATGTACATCTCTCCTTTAAAAATCCATTCACAAATCACCTTACAAACTAAATCATTCCTATACATTGGCTAGTGTCTTCACTTACACGTCTATCAACTCTTTCCTTCAAGAGGTAATTCATTTTCACGTGCACACACGATATCTTGATGAGTAAATAGGATTAATATGTTATCAAGTGTTACTTTTTAGACCTTGTTCAAACTCTCGCTTTAGTGCATGTCTTGTATCATGATTTTTGCCTTGGGCTAATCAATTTTTCATTGACCATATTCTAAATATTTTCATTGCATCCTCTATTCTTTGGAATTGTTTAGAACATCCATGAGTATAGGATGTCCTCTTTACCATGTTTGAAGAAACTCGTTGTCCCCTTTTAATAAGACATTTTTCTACTTCCTTTCTCTCATGTATTTACTATTCTCCCTCATGATTGAACGTATTTTATATTGGCCTTGACCCCCTTCAAAGACGTGAAGAGTTTATCTTTGAATACTCCCACCTAATTGCTGGGGAATTTTCTCATCTTCACTTTCTTATGCATATGCGTGGCATTCTACCCTTGTACATCCTATATATCACTAGGGGAACCCAAATTTCTTTGTCTTCTTGTAAATAGCTTTAGAAAATTTTTGAAAACACAAAAAAAATCGTATAAAATTTCAAAATAAAAAACATTCAAATATGTTTTGAGAAAAATATAAAACAATAAAAATCATCCTACAAAATGTCACTCTTTGGTTCTCACCTATTCTTTTGTATGGCTCGTAGATCATCTTGATCTACCTCTCTCAATAAAGCTAGTTTTCTTACTATGTCTATACTTTGGGGCACAATGAGTTGCTTGGTATTATTTCATAGTGCATGATTTCTTTTCATAGGACCCAAGTGTCTTCTGTTATTCCCCTTGCATGTATCCTTTCTTGGGGTACCATCTTTTAACCCTTGTCATTAATTTGCACAGGTCAGAATCAAATCTTGATAACAAAAATATTACATTATGCTTCTCCATTAGTTTAGCTTATTCACTTTCTAGTATTGCATTACATTATGTATGTTGTAAGGAGTCAGGCATATTTTACTTTCTCGTATTGCATTACATTTTGTATGTTGCATGGAGTTGGTGTTTTCAGCAATGGAAAATTGTTTTTATTATGGATTTTCATGTCATTCTACTATTTTTGTATGCTTGTATTTGTAATAAGGACTGATGATGTAGATATTTGGCAATATGATGACACTAAATTTTTTTCAATACATTGGATGAAAGATTTCTCTTTTATTTTTGTCTTCATTCCTCTTCTACATCATTCTCTTATCAACACTATTCTTCTAATTCACTTGGGGCATCCATCCCTTACCAATTCTTCTATTCATTTCTCTCACCTTTTTGATCATTGATCACCTTCTTTCCTCACCCCATCGACACTCGAGGGGAATATCTCACTTATACTAGTTTTGCTTCTACTCCTTAAATTCTTTTATCTGTTTACTATCTTTAAAGTGGCGTCACATACACCACCCCAAAGAGGGGAAAATGTAGACACCTGTAATTTAGCTCGAGCAATTTAAATACTTAAATTGTGCTAATTATCTCCTTTCCTGCAAATTGACGACATATCGTCAATAATGCTCACTTTCTCTTCTATCACCATTAATTAGCTACATTACGCTAGTTAATTAACCCTTCTATCCAACAAATAAACCAATTAATGACCTTTTGTTAATTAATCCCCCTTTCTATCTAGACTAATTAATTATTATTAATTAATTAGCTTTCTCTTCCACTAAATCAATAAATCATCATTTACTTGATTAAATTCCTCCCATAGTTTAAATCATGCTAATTATTCCTCTAAAAATCTTCTATAAGCTTGCACACCTATTAATTAATCACCTTGGTTAATTAATAAACCCCCTCAAGCCCCATACTAGAGGACAAAATAAACTCTCCTAAGGTTGCCTCGACCCTTTCTAAACCTCCCTTATCCAAAAATAACCCAACCTCTCTATTATCCCACATGTAAAGGGATGTAGAGATTCTTTTATCCATTGGGCTATATAAGGAGCCCTCCTCCTACCTTTCTTCTTACACCTTTCATGTTTATAGCTAATCTATAGGCATTTTATCTTAGAGCATCTCTCATTTGAGCTAATAGCCTCATTCTTACATTTCATTCATCCAAGATTTTGGGTCATATGGAGAGAATAAAAATGGTCTTGTAGCCATAATTTGATGAGCTTCCATTCCCAAACCCTTGAAGATCAAACAATCAACTTTGATTGCCATGGATCTATCTAGGTTCATTTAGTGTTTTTGGTGATCTAAAGAGTAGAGATTCAAATGCTTAGCATATTAGTTTGATTTCTATTTCAAGTTCTAATGCATAATGTTGGTATTTATTCTTGTTTATCTCTTAACATGATGATCTTTGTGTAGTTAGTTCATGTTCTGAAACTGTTAAGGTGTTAGATTCAATCCCATTTGCATAGCTATCAATTACATTGATACAATATGTTATTACAAAAATGAGGAGATAAAATGATATGAGACATGGTTTATAATACAGACCAAAATCTAAAACTCAATATGGAGATACAACCTTGTAAACTGGATATTACATTATAGACGAAAAATTATGAAGGGAATCTTATGAATTTTATTAAATATATAGAGAACACAAACCTAGTGTATATGGGTATCTCGGTCCCAACATTATAAACACGGATTTACATTATAAGGACATTTTTAATACCATGATAAGACGTTAATGTAAATTATGAATTTATAACTATGATGAGATGATAAACATGTAGTATGAAGATATAACCCAATTAGGAAGTTAAACATAGAATATGAAAACATAACAATGTTCGATGAGGTATGAAGTTTAAACTATGATAAGAGTCAATAGATGATGGAAAAATATAACACCTCACCAGAAAAACTTGATCTTTATGTAAACTATGAATACTTACATTCATATTGAAATACGATGGATCATACACATTTTTAAATTTTTATTAGGTTTTTATGAGTTAAACAAGGATGCTGAAATCTTGGTAGCATGTATAGGTAAATGTCATGTTATTTAACTTATATTATTTATGATAGGTAAAATGATTGAAGCTATGATTTTTCATCATTTTAAACCTTATATGAAGTATTTAACCACATAAAACTTGAAACTAAGTATTAAAACTTTTTACATGTAATTATAGCTCTTTTCTTGTGTTGGCAAACTAGGATTAGGATTATTATAATAATGATGCTCTTGGAAGGTATGGGGCATCCAAGAGAGTTATAATTGATCAATTCATATTCATGTCTTATCTTATAATATTTTGGGGATTAAAAATAGGATTAGGATCCTTATAGTAAAAATGGGAATAAGTGGTATGGGACGTTTGAAAAGTTTATTAGTGTTTGTGTGATAATTATAGTTTTCCCAAGTTGCTTATATATGGAGATAGAGATTTCTTGTTGTGAATTATTTGTAGGAAAATGGATTTTTTTATATATTTGTATATGGACTATGGAGGGACCTATATGTATGTTTTAGGTAGCCTAATGTAGTTATTCAAACATGACAAGTGTTAGGGAAGAGGTGTTGAATACGAGATAGAATCAAGGTCTTCCCTCATGATTATTTGGGTAGGATTAATTCATTCCCTAGTAAAATATTTAGATTTCATTAGGAATGTGTACCTACTATTATCCCAAGTACTTTTTTTTCAAAATCACATTCATTGCATTTATTATTTCTAGAACATGATATTCTACCCTATTCATAGGTCTACCACTTTTTGGGTGATTGTACTACACATAGTATTCTCTCTTACCTTATTGATTTCTCACATCTTCCTTATCATGAAGGGTAGGACCACTCTCACTTTTTTATAGATGTGGAGGATACATAAATATCATGGTTGGAGGTAAAATACTCTAATGATATGTTGTCATGCAAATGTGCAACAGGGAAATTGACAATTTCCAAGCACGACAACAATACCCTAGTGTTAATTTTTTCAAGTCCCATCATTCCAAGACACCCCAGGTCTATCCAATCAGTCCAAATGACCTCCTAAATAATGTAATATCATCCCCCTAGGTGATTTAGGTAAGTCTATTCATTCCCCCTAGGTGATTTTAGGGATTTTTGAAAACACACTATCTTCTGGCAATATAGATAAGGGCTATTGTTGTCCTTCCAGATGGATAAAACCCCATGGAGTGGAATGGAAGGGAAAATTCAACATGGAGGTAAATTGAAGACATTATAACCTCATGGAAATGATTTTGGAAGGTTTAGGGAAGTTCTAAAAGACTTGGAGCCCGAGTAAAAATAGGGTTCACAAGCCTAAAACATATGTTGGGCTTTAGAGGATGATTCTGGGAGCTCCAGATGGAGTTAGAAGAAAAACCAAATACCACCAGAAATAGGATTCAAAGACCTACATGATGGTGAAATATTATTTTTCACAACACCTTGGTGCATAATATTTGTAGGTAGTTTTTATCAGGAACAAGTGGAGTCTCAAATAAAAATCCACTTTTTATGGATCGATGGATGAATCAAGACATGAGACCAAAACCATTTGATTTAAAAGGTAATGTAAAGTCAGGATAATATAATTTTTTTCCAAAAAATTGCATCGGGAGCTCAAGTTATCACTATCACAAGTTTAGGACTTAGCCAACTTTTTGGGAGGACACGTGTCAGCCTCCGGAGCCTCGACGGGATTTTGTGTCCCTGACGTCCCTCAAGGTCAGGAAAATCAAGGTTGGAAAAGTGCACCTAGCCCCCTTTAAGCCCTCTCAGCCCCCATGTGACCCCTGGACCCTCATATGACCTCTAGACTTGACAGTTTAGCCCCTGTGCATTTTTGAAGCATCCATTCCCTATCACCGGATCGGTGTCACGTGTCAACTCCAAGACCACCGTGGAAACTGATATCCCTTATGTCCCTGAGGTGAGGGACATCAGACCTTTAAAAATTCTCCCAGCCCCTATGAGGAGTCATTTAGACACCCACGTGATCGACTTTTAGCTCCCAAGTGAATTTTTCAAGAAAATCCCCTACCGTTGGATCAAGGACACATGGCATCACCTTGACCACCGTGGAAATTGATGTCCCTCATGTCCCTAAGGTCAGGGACATTGGGGACATAAAAATGCACCCATCCCGCTAGTGTGAGTTATCCTATGTGTCCTCCTCTCATATTGGAGGGTCATCTCACATGGGTTAGGTTTAGGGTTTCATGTGTGTCATGCACTAGGGTTACTCAGCATCCTATATGTACCCTTTCACTATTCATTTATGAGCATGCCAAGACACTCCGTTGTCTTTCCTCTATGTGCAAGCTTTGTTTCTATTGAGCAAGTTCTTCCATTACTGATTGATTCTTTCTTGCAATTACGCTAGAGCTATCACGATTCCATTGGAGTGCAACTACTTCATGGTGCCTCATTTTTGATTCGATTCTCACAAAATCTTTTCATGGTATCAGAGATGAGATTGGGTAAACGTGCACTCGTTATTTTTTAGTTGCGATTACTCTTTCTTGGTTTCATTCTTTTACTCTGCATGCAAGTTTTTCGATCACTATTTTCTGGAATTATTTTGCTAATCTCTCTAACAAGCTTTCTCGGAAAGTTGTGTCATTTTTTGTGCCTTTTTTTGTGCATGTGTAGGTTTTCATCATACCTTGAGCAATTAGGGTTTTACTGCATTTTTAGCTAGTTGCAGCTAAATCCAAAATAGAGTATTTTCTAGTTTTTAATTTTTTTATTTAATTGGAATTTTTTATCTCTATTTTTGGTTTTCTATTTTTTTGTAGATTCTGTATTTTTTTGGGGTTTGGACTCTGTCCCGAGCTTTCTCTCCTCTCTGGCCTATGTTGGTGGATCTCTGGCTCGCTGATTGGGTTGTTGTACATGTTTTTTTTTTTTGCTTTTGCCTGATCTCGTGGGCTCGTGCATTGTTTGAAATGTGGATTCAAGCTGTTGTGTTCTTTGTCTGTGGGCATTTTTTTGTTGAGTGGGAGCTTATTTTTGTTGCTACCACCATTTTGTTATTGCTCAAAGGCTTTTCCTTGCCACGGCCCTTCCCACAGCCTTTCCTCCCATGTCCCGCCACAACCACGTCCTCCCACGGTTCTCCCGCCGTGACCACTCCCGCCCTCCTACGCATTGCCCTTCATGGCATTTTCTTCCTCACCTACATTTTGTTCCTCACGGCCTGTGGATTGTGTTTTCTTTCTCATGGCCTACGCTTTTTGGTAAGTGTTTATTTGGTAAGTTTTATGTTTTTGGTAGTTTTTTTAAAAATACTTTCCAATTTTAAAATACGGTAAGTTTTTTTAAATTCTTTTAAAACAAAAACGTGGGAGTTATTTTGGTAAGTATTTAAAATACTTTCCTTAAATACTTTATTTAAATATTCAGTTATTTGGTAAAGTATCTTTTAAAAATTCTTTCTATCTAAAACAAAAAGAATCTTTTTATATATTTTAAATTAGTTTTATTTAATTTAAAATCACTTTTTAAAAAAAGGGAAAGTATCTTTAATTAATTTTTTTCTTCTTTAGATCTTAATTAAATTAATTGTAATTAATTAAATTTACTTACATCTTTTTTATTAAATCCTATCTCATTTACGTTTAGTAAATAATTTAAAAAAATCGTCTTTTAAATTAACGTCAAAATATCATTTTTAACTCCAAAAGCCCTCAATTTAGCTAAACCGGGAATTTCCAAATGGTGATTTTTAATGTTATTGTCATTTTTCTCTAATCATGCGCTCAAGTGTGCAACATCACTTTGAGCACTTATTTCCCTTCCAGGCATTTTTTCCAAAGATTCTGAAGATATCTGAACTCCTTGAGTTCCCAATCATTGTTTTTACCCTTATTATTGCTTACGACTAGTGAGCGCATCCACCAAAGTCAGCAAAGGGGTTTTTCATTTGTGACATGAGACACTTTTTCTCATAACCAGGATTAGCTTTCACCTCCTTCTTGTTTCTTTCTTGTTTACGGTGTCTTATTTTCTGCGCTCCACGAAACACTGTTGTGGTCTCCTCTCTGCGGGTTATTACGCTGATTGCAAGACGAGTTACCAAGTGTTTTAAACCGCACACACGAACCCAATTGTAATCAACACACTAAACTCTAAAGTGTCAAAAGTAGGGGTTGTTATTGTCCCGGTGGTTGTGTTTCTTTCTCGCATTTCTTTCTCTCTCTGTCACTATGGATGCACTTTCAATTCCTTTGCTTACGCCAATCAACTTTTTTGAATGGAGATAAAAAATAATAATGAAACTAAGGGGTAAAGGGTTATCCCGCATCACCATGGGAACTAAGATCGAACCAAATGATGAACCTAAAAATTATAAGTGGTTAAACCATAGTGATGAAGCTTTAGGTCTTCTTTGCATGTCTCTGTTTCTCCCGACTTGCTCTTCCACACCGAGGCATCTGAAACACCTATAATCTACATGGAAAACACGGGTGTGATGTTTGGAAAACTAGATGACATGAGAGCACATGAGTTGGAAAATGAACTACTAGGGTTAAATCCTAGTGACTTTGAAAACCTACAAGATTTCTTCTCAAAATTTTTCAACATTAGATTGTTATTAAAAGGATGTCAAGTAGAGAAGAAATATTCTTGACTGATCTTGTCAATTCTCTCTAAGCTAGGTCCTGAATATTTTTTTTTCGTGTCAACTTTCTACGCTACAAAAGCTACTTTGGGCAATACTTGGACTATGCCCTCCTTTGATTGTTTTTCATCCCAACTCATTCGAGAACATGACAAACTCATTCAAATGGGGTCTCTCAAGTCTAAGTCACATGCCCTTGTAGCAAGTACTAGCAAGGGAAAGAAGACTAAAAAGAAGAAAGAAACAAAGGATCAACCTAAGAAAGAAACCAAGACCAAACCTAAAAATGACACAAACACTTCGACTTTTGAGCCTAAGGCACAGAAAAGCAAGTATTTGTGTTCCTATTGCAAGAAGTCTGGTCATGACGAGAAACACTTGTTTTTGGAAACATATTGATCACTTATCTCATTTACTTGAGAAGAATAAAATAAGTGTTCCTGAATCCATAAAACAAAGTGCTTCGAAGGCCGAGTCTTCTACTACAAAAGGTGCTAAAAATGATAAGAAGAAAGGAAAGGCCCTTGTAGCTAGAGTTTCTCCTTCATCAACATGGATTATAGATTCTGGTGCCTCACACCACATGGGTTATTCACATGTCAAGTTTTCCAACATCGAACCTTGTGGAATGTCCCAAATCACGATGGGTAATGACACGATAGTTTTAGTTTCCGGTAGTGGATCGGTAGAGATGGATGGGGGAAAATTTAACCAAGTTTTGAGTGTTCTTGATCTCTCTACCAATCTCCTATCGGATTACCAAATTACTCACCTTGGTGAAGGAATGTGAGTGGAATTTAGTCCTAACTCAATGATTATTCGTGAGCTTAATAATGACACTACAGTGGTTGAGGGAAAGCATGATCACCGTTCATGGTTATATACCTTTTCCGACTTTACTTCTAATTCTACACCCACTGCCTTGCTCACTCATGCAAATGAGGTTCGTAAGCTATGGCATGAGCATTTCAGACATCTAAATTATCGCTACCTTGAACAATTGAGCCAAAATGAAATGGTCAGTGGGTTACCTCGCGTCACATTTTCTAAGGGTCTTTGTGAGGGTTGTACCCTTGGAAAGCATCTTGAAAATAACTTTGACAAAGGAAAAGCCATGGAGAGCCACTCGTCCTTTGGATCTTGTTCATAGTGATGTTTATGGTCCATTTCCTTCTCCTTCATT
The DNA here is from genome assembly GCA_018340775.1 of Taxus wallichiana var. yunnanensis. Lineage (NCBI taxonomy): Eukaryota > Viridiplantae > Streptophyta > Pinopsida > Cupressales > Taxaceae > Taxus > Taxus wallichiana. Next base: position 13,145,792 of record CM031244.1, read on the forward strand.
TACTAGAGCTCTTTATGTGCTAACCTTCATTGATTACTATTTGTGATATACCGGGTATATTTTCTTAAGCTTAAGTCTAAAGTCTTTGAACATTTTCAGGACTTTAAAGCTCTTGCTGAAAAATAAGTGGAATGGTCTATCAAGGTTCTTCAAACTGACAATGGAGGTGAATATGTAAACAATAGGTTCATGGATTTCATGCATTTCAAGGGATCTCTTTGCAGCATATAGTTGCTTATAGCCCTTCGCAGAATGGAGTCGTAGAAAGAAAGAACCGTACTCTTAAGGAGATGGCCACTTGTATGATTCACTCGAAGTCTCTTCCTCCGCAGATAATGGGGAAGCGGTGAATTGTGAAAATTACATTCGTAACTATGTTCCACACAAGGCAAAAGTAAGAGGGATGACACCCTTTGAAGCTTGGTCTAGACACAAGTATGATGTTGAGAACTTTCAAGTCTTTGGATCTAAGGCTATGACTCGATTCCCAAGAAGAAACGCAAGGCTTTGGAACCACAATCCAAACCTTGTATCTTTATAGGGTATCCTGATGGAGTAAAGGGATATCAATTGATGAATCCTACTTCTCATGAGTCTGTATATTAAGAGAAGTGCTAAGTTCAATGAGTCCTATTTTGACTTATACTTCTCCACCTATTGAGGTTCTTCATCTCGTTGATTCAGATTCTGACTCATCAGATGATGATGTTGTTGAGCGTGCTCCTCTTTTTGATCCTCCTAACCATCAAACCTTTGAGTCTTCGATTCTAACAAAGAGTGATGATGAGGACTATATCCCTTCTCACTCAAGTGAAGAATCTTCCGAGTTTGAGCCCGATCCTCCCGGTCCCCTTTGGGCCGGAAAACCTTACAAAGTGATGGAGATTTAGTTGGAGATACTTCAGATATGAGACGTACTCACTTAGATTTCATTGGACCCCACTCTTTCTTCACCTCTGCTTCTGATCCACAGTCTTTCTAGGAGGCTTATGGTATTCTTGAGTGGGATTCTACCATGGATGAGGAGTATTCCTCACTCATGAAGAACAATACTTAGGATCTCACCCCTCTTCCGAAAGGAAGAAACCATCATTTGGTGTAAGTGGGTGTTCGAACAAAGTATGGAGTAGATGGAGATGTAGAAAAGTTAAAAGCACAATTAGTAGCAAAGGGTTTCTCCCGAGATAGCTGTGAGGATTGATTATACAGAAACCTTTGCTCAAGTTACGAAGATGACTTCTATTCGACTAACCTTAGCCATTTCCACAGCGAATAGATGAAAAGTCCATCAAATGGATGTCAAGATTGCCTTCCTTCATGGTGACCTAGAGAAAGAGATCTATATGGAACAACCTTCGGGTCATGTATAAGATCCCTCCCTCATTTGTAAGTTAAAGAAGTCTCTTTATGGACTTAAACAAGCACCTTGGGCTTGGTATGCCAAGATGGACTCCTTTTTACTTACATTAGGGTTTACTAGGTGTCATTCTGATCCAAATGTTTATATTCTATGGCAAGATGACTCTATACTCATTCTTGTTCTATATGTTGATGACTTGTTGATCACAGGTAGCTCTTCCTCTATTATTGATTCTGTGAAGATCGCCTTGGCCAACAAGTTTTCCATGACGACTTCGACTTAGCTGTTTCATTACTTCTTGGGATCCAAATTTCACAATCTAACTCGGGAATCTTGATTTTGCAACCTAAGTATGCTCTTGATTTGCTAGCTCATTTTCAGATGTCCGATTGCAAGTCTTCTCCTACTCCTTTTCTTTCTGGGGTTAAGTTGGTTTCAGATTGCTCTACTCCCTTGGTTGATGGTAATATTTATCGAAATTTGGTGGGGAACTTGATTTACTTGACTAAAATTCAACCAGATTTATCGTATGATGTTGGGATCATGTCCAGATTCATGTAGGAGCCACATGAGCTGCATTGGAAAGAAACTAAATGGATCCTTCATTATGTTTATGGCACCTATTCTGATGGCATTCACTATCATGGAGGGGTAGTGTTGGTCGTTAAAAAGGAACTTCAAGAAGAGCAACAAATCGGGGACAAGAAGCACCTCCTCTTTAATGGGAGAGGTTCCCTTATTCAGAAATGAACCTATTTACACATATACAAAGCATGGTTTTACTATGGAACTTGGATATTATGAAAGTGTTTCCTAAAAGGTCATCAATCACAAAAGGACTGAGGAATGAAAATGTGAGAACGAGCAGAAAGGCACCATTCAGAATTATAGATGACAGAGTAATTCCTTATGCATGTGAGGGTACAACGAATTGGAATAAGATCATTTGTATCACATTAATAAGATGAAATTTGAAAAGACACAAAGTTCTATAAATAACATCTGCAAGAATACAAAGCTTCTCAGCATAATATAGACAAATGATCTAACAAGATTAAATGAATAGCTTGAGAATAAAGGAAACCAGATAGAAAAAGAATGAAAAATCCTTCTGTATTGATTTCTTTATGATTTATTTACACTTTCAAAAATAAGCCAAGTTCCTCCCTCTAAAAATGGCGAGGAGAGGCCATTATATAGTTTACAAATTAGTTACTCTTGGTAACTACTTCTTTTAACTAATGTTTAGTTAAAGGGATGCTAATCGCAATACCCCAACTAATTACAATAAATTCATGATGAAGAAGAGAAGAAGAGAGAAGAATCAGGAGAAGAAGACAAGCGTTCAAGATTGGGAGGGACCCACTGATTTAAGGATCCGTTGTCTAAATATTTTCAATGCTTCTGCTATGTCTCTGCCACGTGGAACTGACGTGTTGGCGGTGGACTGAGTCCAAAATCTGAGACATTTCTCCATCTCTTTGTCGAATTCGACATGAGTATGATAATCTTTATTTGCTTCCTCTATAGCAGATTGAAGAGAGTAGATCTCCTTCATCTTTTCCTTGGAAATGGAACTTTCCTTGAATAGATCACCTTTGACAAAAGCTCTGAATTGAGCTTTGATTTCTTGTAAAGAGAGAGGCACACCAGAAGTCTCATCATGAAGATGGCAATGTATATCCTTGAAGGAAGATATAACTAGTGTTTTGAAGGCCTCACCCTTCTGCCAGCTATTCCTTAACTCTCCCAAAGCCTCCTCTAGCACCTTGATTTTCCATTCCACGCTATAGACCCAGGACTTTGACAAATTATCTTTTGCATCTTCGAAGACCTTGCTTGCCATCAAAATATTTTCATCTACTTTTCCCATGAGACGAAGGTCTACTATGCAACTGCTTTAAAGTTTAAGTTCTTTATCAATGCTCCCAATAGTGGAGGAGAGCTTCTGTTGCAAATTACTCACCTTCCGTGGAGTTTAAAGGCTTCATCAATGAAATTCAATCCTGCAACAAGCATATCATCCACCATGGCCTCCATATCCCTTCCATAGATAGAATACTTGTGCATGTCTTTGATACTCTGCACTTCATCCTGGCTTAGAATTACAGGTGGTGGAAGAGTAGTCAATGGGGTAGGATCCAAAACTTTATCCTTGGACAACAGGGATTTGATGAAACTTGTAAGAATATGGGCTTGTTCCTCCAACTGTTCTATGGTTTACTGCCCTTTCTCTACCCTCCCAATGACTCTGGTGACTGTTTCCTAAAGATTGTGGATCTCACCTTCAGGGGTGGACTCTTCCATGGGAATTCCCGAGATCTCTAGATCAGATGCTTGCAAATCTTTCTCTGGCTTGTCTGCCTTAGGCTTGGCTATCTCTAGGAATTGTTGGCCCTGAGCATTAGACACTATCCTGGAGGTAATTCTGGCTTTTTTGGTGTGAGTAGGAGGAGTAGTGCCTAACAAGGCCGCCAAAACATCGAAATTGGGTCCTGAGATCCGAGAGGAAGACTTTCTCTTCCTACTGTCAACAAGAGGCTACACCCATGCAAAAGAGGAGGAGGAAGAAGAAGGTGGGGCAAGAGGGCCAAGAGACAGAGAACTCATGGCACCCAAGGTTTGTAATGCTTTGTTGCCTCTAGCCGGGATATGAGTGGAGAGCTTGGGGCTTCAGTGAGAGGAATCACTAGCATCTAGAAGCTCGGTGCTTTGGACCTCCTTTTCGTTACCATGGGGGCTTCGGAGCACTTGTAGAGACTAGCACTTCACTCTCCTCACTTTCCCCGAGAACAACGATGTTCTCTAGACTCGAGGAAACTCCGAATGCTTCTTTAGGGATCTTCCTCCACAGGATCCTTTTGACTTCTCCGACTTTCTTTTAATATACCCGGGTGGACGAGGAAGGAGTGGAAAGCGTAGGTCTTTGAGTTGACAAGGCAGAGAGGTTTGCACAGTGCATCCAATCCGGTGTCAATTCTTCCTTCCTTGGTGTTGAAGCATCCTTGGAGGAGGATTCCCCTGAATACCTTCTAAATTCACGGACTTTCTTATCAAACCAGATCTTGGTCCTGACTAAGACCGGAGCTAGGATTTCAGCCAAATCATCCTTCTCCTTTTTGAACCAATCCAAATCCTCCAAGGGAGTGTGTTTGACCACATTGTCATACTCATATGAGTACAGGTCAGAATTATCATCCTGGAGCCCTTCAGGAACTTGGTACAGGTTAAGCTCTTGGATTAATTGAAGGGAAAACCTGCCATAATGTCTTCTCCTTGCTTCAAAATCATCAGCACAGTCAGCCCAATAGTCCTCTGTGTCTGCCCTATGATGATAAGTGATCTTGATGTTCTGCTCAATAAACTTCTTCAAGTCAAAACAAGTTCTTGGCTTGAAGAAATGGACAGTGATGGGAGCTAGGGCTCTTTCTATGTTTTGAGCATCTAGTGTTGTCTTTGCAGGTGTAGTTTCCCAAGATGATGGGGAAGTGTAGGCCAGTGATTTTCTTATCCCTGCAGGTTCTGTGCAACTTATCCAGCTACCTGCATACTTCTATTAAGGCCATTTTGTCATTGCAGAACATAGGAAGCTTGAGAGGAGTGCTCTCATAGCCTGCAAGCCTTATATAGGAAAATTTCCTAAATTGGATGAAGTAGGCACCATAATGCGATATCAGATTCATAGCTTCATCAGAAAATCTCCTCACCATGTCGCTCTCTAGGAGCCTGACAATGTACATGGTGAAAGCATCATTCACCCTCCTGAAATTGCGATTGCTAGTTTCCAAGGTGAATTGAGGGCAGTAGGCATACACAGGGTCACCCTTATGAGCATCAATGTATGAGAACCCAAACCATTGCCTTGATGCTGCTAGGGTATACATCAAGTATGAAGTCATATAGAATTTCTTGGTTTGCTGTACATTGGATAGTTGCTCCGCTATGTTCATACCGATGATCTCTACGCAATTGATATTTTGAGTTCCTTCACACACCATATTGATAAGCGGGCACATCCAGAAATGGAACTCATTTGTAGAGGGTAAACCCATGACCCGAGCCAGTAGGATTATAAAATCTAACAATTCCTCATTGAAATCGGCATGGAAGAGAACCTTGGACAGATGAGACGCCCCTTCTTAGGGTTTTTCAGCCAGGACTTCGCCACCCGTGCCTTATATTTCTCACTGTCTTGATCGAAAAGGGCATGTGCCTGATTCTGAGAAATAACTATAGCATTGTCTGCATTTCTGGAATCCTTAGTGCAGTGCCAATGGTGGCAGCGTCAAGTTTGGTGATGAGCTCCCCATGCACGTTTGTCAACTCACTCGAGTCAGGGTTGAAATGAGCACCGCAAGAGAACACTGTATCTGTGCATTGCACTGAGATAGGGAAACCACCGGTGAAAGCCAAACCACTGTCATGAATCATCTGTGCCATAGGTGAAGGGTTCGCGTCTGTCATTCTTGCCCAAAAATCTCCAAAGTCGAGGTGGCGAACCTCACTGTCCCCGATATCGGGAATGGCAGACTCGAGTGGTGAAATTTGTTCCTGCCCCTGGAATTTAATCTTCATGTTGATAGTAACTTGGAGAGCAAGGCTGCAGGCTGGACTTGGGATGGAATTGCAGAGGGGGAATGGATGTGCGCACAAAAATTTTGGTCGCAAGGGTATGAGCAATAGATAGCATGAAAGTAGTGTGCAAAAATGCATAGGGGCAGCTCATTATATAGCCATTTAGGAGAGAGAAAGATAATAAATGTGCATTAAATACACATCTACCAAATTGAAAAGCAAGATATTTGGGTAGAGTGGGAAAAATTAGCACGAATGGCACTTGGTTCATTTGGGACATGAGGGACATGAAAGCGCGAAGTACTTGGTTCGGCCGATTTGGGTGATGCGGGGAAAAGACGCACAAATGTTTTTGGGACATGTGGGACGAAAGTACGTGGAGTACGTGATTCATCCGAAATAGACGGAAAGTGGACAATGTGCCTGAGTGAACTAGGATACTTGGGATAAAAAGTTCTGACGGGCCCGAAAAGAACGCACTTCAGGAAAAGTGGTCGATCGGGGAACAGAGAGCCCAAATGAACTTGGGACACTTGGGACAAAAATGTCCGACAGGCTCGAGAATCACACAAAATGACCCAAAAAACATAGATTTTTCCAATTTCTTGACTTTTCACATTACCAGGACAACAGAAAAGACATGTAACCTCATTTTTTTTCAATTTTCAATTTCTCAAAAGCAGGGGAATTTTAAGTGGACAACAACTGGCTCCTTCTGGGGATGACTTGGTATAAGTTCAAAGAATGAGATAAGGAAAAAATTTAGACAAACTAGGGGAAGTAGACCAGTACCTTATCCATTGGGCCACGGAGTCAACAAACCAAAACAATACAGAAGACAACACACCAAAACAGAGAGAAGGAAGGAAAGAAAAACAAAACACTATACAGAATGTACAAAAGGACTTCCTAATCACCTATGACTTAAACAATTTGAGCATCGCCTAATTGTAAGGAAGTGGGAGAGAAGAACCATCCATATAATCAAGGTAAAAATAATTCTTACCAGCAAAGTGCCTGATCTTGAAAGGTCCGAGCCAAAGGGAATCAAACTTGCCATGGCTGCCACGAGGTTCATGCCTTTTATCCCACAATAAAACGATGTCTCCAATTTTGAAATCTCTGAACCTGGATTTTTTATCAAATAAGACCTTTACTTTCTGTTGGTGGGCAGATATCCTATCAGCAACTTTCAATCTGTCCTCATTCAATTTGTGGAGATACATGATCCTCTTATCCAAAGAATCATTGAAACTGGTATCTTCAATGGCCTTCATTAAATGCAGGGCTGGAAGCTCCACTGTGACTGGCAATTGGGCCTCCACTCCATATACTACCTGAAAAGGAGACATCCCAATGGCTCTCTTAGGTGTGATCCTATCTGCCCAAAGAGCATCATAGAGTTTCTTGTGCCAGTTTCATTGGGATTCATTGACTAATTTCCTTATTATAGCCACCAGATTTTTATTTGTTGATTCTGCTTGTCCATTCCCCGAGGATAGTAATCTGAGGAGTGAGCTAGGGAGATGCCATATCCATAACAAAAATCCATCATCTCGGTTGAAGAAAAATTTGAAGCATTATCTGTCACAATCTTGTTTGGCACACCATACCTTACCAAGATGTTTTCTTTGATAAAACTGCATACTACTTCTGAAGTAGTACTCTTTACTGGAATGGCTTCTACCCATTTGGTGAAATAATCTGTGGTGGTTAATACATGAGTATGACCAGCACTAGAAGAGGGATTAAGTGTTCCAATGAAATCCAAACCCCATTGTTGAAAAGGTTCTTCGATTACAACTGGTTTAAGGGGCAAAGAGGCCAACTTAGGTCTACCCACAAAAGTCTGACATGCTTCACATTTATCAACCCACTTTGATGCATCCCTGAACAAGGTAGGCCAGTAATATCCTCCACAAAGAATCTTGTGAGCAGTAATAGTTGATGAGTAGTGCCCTCCACATGCCTAATTATGAAAGGCAGAAAGTAGCTTCTTTTGCTGTTCCTTGTCCACGCATTTTAAAAATCTCCCATCCAATCCATGCTTAAACAAGGCATTTTCCCACAAAACATATTGGGCTTACCTTAGTTTAACAACTCTCTTTTCTTTGGTATTCAAATGAGAGGGGCATTCCCCATAGGTGAGAAAATGTGTGATATCAGCATACCATTCGTCGATTGAGCCAAGAAACAAAACGGTAGGAAGATCGGCCTCATCCCAAAGAACCCATGTCCAATCGCCTCGGCCGATGAGTTCACACAAGCCTTTTCCATGAACGAGCTTAGTTGGTTTGATGTCAATGTCATATTCTTGGAATTTGGCCACCCAGTTCCCTCTCTTGGATCTCGAACTCCTATTGTGTGAGAATGGACTTGATGGTTGATCTCGGTACAAATACTTTGTGGAGTGAGAATTAAGAATGTAAAATGAAGCGCTGACGGCTTTAACTCACTGCAAAAGCATGTTTCTCCATTATGGTGTATCTTAGCTCATGATTTTTTAGAATGTAGCTCATGAATGCAATTAGGAGTTCATGATCATTAGAATCTTTTTGAGTCGGAATAGCAGCCAGGTGTTAAGCGTGGCATAACAATAGAGAATAAAATGTTTGTTGAAATTTGGACATGCTAAAACAAGAGTTTTAGCAATAGCCTTTTTAATACCCTCAAAAGCCTCTTTCCCTTCAGGAGACCAACCAAACATCTGTTTTCCTTTCATCATTTGAGAGATATTCAAAGTTAGCTCTGTAAAATCAGGGATGAATCTCCTCAGAAAGTTAACCTTACTAAAGAAGGAGTGCACTCCTTTCTTGCTAGTTGGAAGTGGAATTTGCTGAATAGCTTGAAATCACTCAGGATCAATTTTTATACCATCTTTGGAGACAACGTGCCCCAATAATTTCCCCTCCATGACACAAAAAATAGATTTCTTAGGATTTAAAGAGATCCCATGTTCTCTACATTTTAGCAGAACTATTTCTAGATGCTGAAAATGATCTGCCCTTGTTTTAGAAAATACAGTCAAGTCATCAAGGTATATGACAATACACTTTCATTTCAAAATTTCAAAGGCCAAATCCATAGCCCTTTGAAAAGTGGAACCGGCATTAATGAGCCCAAAAGGCATCCTTTTGTAAGCAAAGGTACCCCAAGGAGTAGTGTAAGCCGTTTTGTGTTGATCTGCGGTATTAAATTCTACCTGGTTATATCCTAAGAATCCATCAAGCATAGACAACATTTCGGATCCCGTTACTACTTGCAAGACCTGATCCATCATGGGTAAAGGATAGTTGTCCTTTAAAGAAGCTTGATTCAGATTCCTAAAATCGACACAGATGCGAATCTCACCATTTTTCTTTCTAACAGGCACAATATTGGCAATCCATGTTGAATGGTGAATAGGAAAAATGATTTTGGCTTTTAATAACTTCTGTATTTCTTGAAAAATGGTGTCAGCTATCTTAGGATTGTATTACCTCTGCTTCTGTTTGAAAGGCTTAATTCCAGGTTTGAGAGGGATAAAATGCTGCATCTCCTTTGGTTGAAAGGCTTTTAAGTATTCATAGGAATAAGCAAGGACATCTTTATACTTTTTCAAAAGACTAATTACCTTCTTCTTTTCTTCTGGTGTGCAACATTTTCCAATGTTCACGAGTTTAGGATCAGTAGAACTCCCAATATTAACTTTGTCATATTTAGCTGATTGTTGAGGTCCAGTAGAAGCTTTAAACTTTACATACCTGTCATGTTTGTCAAACAGTTCTTCTAAACTCACCAATCCTTTTGGAATCTTGTTTCCTTTGAGTTTGATACATCCATCCTGATCCGCTTCTTCTTCTTTGATGGCTTCTTCATTAAAGGGCACACTTTCATGAGGAAAATTATCACTTCCTTCAAAGTACAACTATTCAAAATTATCCTTGAGTTCTAAGAAAGAAAGCAAGTGTTGATCGTCATTGAAAACTTGCCAGTTACTTGTATTATCAGGTACACTGGGTCTATGGATCATCTCAATGGTGAACTTATCTTGAGAAAAGTCAGGATGAGGTATAAGCAGTGACCCTGAGACTGCTAGTGAATCAGCCCTGGTATTCTCTTCCCTAGGCATTGCTTCGATGGAGAAAGCGTCAAGAAATTCAATGGAGTCCCAAACCTGATTCCTGTAATGTTTCAACCTTCTATTCTTTACCTGGAAGAGGTTCCTAACTTGCTTGAAAATCAACTCCGCATCCCCACGAGCTAGAAGATTCTTCACACTTTTTATTTTGCCACGGAGTCCAAGGATGAGAGCTTCATACTCTGCTGTATTATTGGTATTTTCAAATTGTAACTTAAATGAGAAAGGATGAATGCTTCCTTTAGGCGACACCAATATGAAACCAGCTCCGAACAACCGGTGAAGAACAACTTCCATCAAACTCTAATATCCAAACACCATTAGGATCTTTAGGTGACACTTTGGGGAGTTGGATTTCTTGTGGAGACATAATCATGTAGTTGCCATGCCCCATATCCTCATAGAGTATTTGTGCTTTGGGATCATCTATTTTTTGTACAATATACTGATCGCTTCTCAGCAAAGAACTTCTTCATTTGCCCATTGGCGAGTATGAGAGCATGTGACCAATCCATTTGAATTTCTCCACCCACATCCTTACAGAAATTTCTGCTTAGCAGCATCCCATATGAAGGAGGAATGTCTGCTACTAGGATAGTAGCCAAAACTTTCTTTTCAGGAAAATTAGCAAAAGCCACTTGTGCATCCTTAATCCTTCCGACCAGGGGCACTTCCTTACTCTCCATGGAATAACAAGATCCGTAAGTGCATGTGAGAGTTAGGCCTAAGGCATGAGCTACTTTGGCAAGCATTATATTGTCTGATGCCCCTAAGTCTATGACGCATGATGAGTTTGAGCCTATGGCCGGCTATAAGGAGTGTCACATAGAATGGTTTGATTTTGTCATTGGGTGAGGTGACAGCGGCTACCAGATTAGGCTGTGGTACAGAAGAGGGAGTGGGTAAAAGGCCTTTAGAGGTAGTTTTAGAATGAGAATTGACAAAGTGAATCATTTTAGCAAAAGCCTTGGGATGGGTTTGATAATATTCAACCTCTGAGATTTGAACCTTAGTCTTTTTTAGGTGATCAATAATATTGAAAGACCCAGAAGTGGATGGGTTATCATCGCTTGGGATCCTAGGCTTATCAATTTTAGGAGAAAAAGAAGTAACTTTAGTAGCAGGATTGACAGGACTCACCTTTGGTGTAGATGAAATGGGGATAGGAGATCCTCTTTTTGCAATTACAGGGATAGTTGTCGGCTGCTCCTTAGATTTTTTGGTGGGCTGCATCACTTTCTCCCTCTAATTTGTCTACTCTCGAGTCATGACAACATATGATTCGCTATTCATGTCTGCTACTACTTCATCATAATCATCTCCTTCATCAACACCTTTAGTGGTGAAGAAATTAACTCGAGATCCCTCAAGTTCATCTGTTTCATCATCAACTTATTATACAAATTCTTCACAATCTTCATTAACCTCCTCATCCTCTCGGTTCTTCAACTTCACAGGTTGCATTGACAGGGGACTTTAATAGGAGATCCTTCAAGCACTATCCTTGTTTGAGAAGCGGAAAATGATTTCGGGCTGAAAATTCCTCCTTGGAACGCTTGCATAGGGGAGCATCTTGAGCCAATTGTTTCTTAATAGCGATGAGATCATTTGTAAGTTTTGTACCAATGGATCGAGTATTAGGTCCAAGAGTGGAAGAGGAGGAAGAAGAAGACTTAGATTTAGAAAGGTCTCTCCTCAAATTTCCTAACATGATTAAATAATCTTCAACACTAATAGCAAGAGTTTGATCCTCGGCTAATGTTGTGAGATTAGCCCTTCTCAATGCATAACTAACTTCGTGCAATTGGGCATTTAGGAAGAAGCATTTTTGGATCTAATCTACAGGTTAAGTATTCGGTGGAATTTTGTTAATTAACTTGTTGAATCGAGCCACAAATTCTCTCATGGGCTCTTGTGATTCCTTCTTTATTTGAGAAATTTGGGCTAGCAGAGCATGTACGTCTTTCGCCGGTTTGAAACAGTTTTCAAACCTAGTTCTCATTGTGTTCCAGCTAGTGATAGCTCTACGTAAAGGTGATAGAACCAATCAAGTAGCATTATCTTGTAAAGTCTCAATAAAAGCCTTATAGACGTCTTCATGTTCAACTCCCAAAACTCCGCATGCAACTATGAAGGGTGTGATGTGTTCATCGGGATGTACCTTACCATCACCCTTGAATTTAGGAAAGTTCTTCCGGTTACCTCTAGGAAACTCATGCAAAGGCCGAGGAAGGAAAGAGGCCCAACATGATGGCCCCAAGGAAATGGTACCACCATTCTTAGAAAAATGGCTTGAAGAGGAAATGAAACACAAGTAAGAATCGGGGCTCGAAGATTAGGACTGATTTTCTCTCGAAGGAATACCACCCGTAGGGATCCTATTTTTTGACAGAGTGCTTGTTGAACGAGCCCTTATATTCCTTCTTGCTAAAGGGAAAGGAAAACCCTGCATTGTTCCAAAAGATGGCGAAAATATTCAATACCAAGGGCCCGTCTCCCTTGAGTAAAACGTGGAGTCGCCAGATCAAAAGATGATTGATAAATGATTATAGAACTGGAATATGATTCCCCAACGGAGTCGCCAAAAACTATTGGTCATCAAAAAGGAACTTTAAGAAGAGCAAAATTCAGGGGACAAGAAGTCCCTCCTTTTTAATGGGAGAGGTTCCCTTATTCAGAAACAAACCTATTTACACATATACAAAGCATGGTTTTATTATGGAACTTGGATATTATGAAAGTGTTTCCTAAAAGGTCATCAATCACAAAAGGACTGAGGAATGAAAATGTGAGAATGAGCAGAAAGGCACCATTCAGAATTATAGATGACAGAGTAATTCCTTATGCATGCGAGGGTACAATAAATTGGAATAAGATCATTTGTATCACATTAATAAGATGAAATTTGAAAAGACACAAAGTTCTATAAATAACATCTGTAAGAATACAAAGCTTCTCAGCATAATACAGATAAATGATCTAACAAGATTAAATGAATAGCTTGAGAATAAAGGAAACCAGATAGACAAAGAATGAAAAATCCTTCTGTATTGATTTCTTTATGATTTATTTACACTTTCAAAAATAAGCCAAGTTCCTCCCCCTCAAAAAATGGCGAGGAGAGGCCATTATATAGTTTACAAATTAGTTACTCTTGGTAACTACTTCTTTTAACTAATGTTTAGTTAAAGGGCTACTAATCACAATACCCCAACTAATTACAATAAATTCATGATGAAGAAGAGAAGAAGAGAGAAGAATCAGGAGAAGAAGACAAGCGTTCAAGATTGGGAGGGACCCACTGATTTAAGGATCCGTTGTCGAAATATTTTCAATGCTTCTGCTATGTCTCTGCCATGTGGAACTGACGTGTTGGTGGTGGACTGAGTCCAAAATCCGAGACATTTATCCATCTCTTTGTCGAATTTGACATGAGTATGATAATCTTTATTTGCTTCCTCTATAGCAGATTGAAGAGAGTAGATCTCCTTCATCTTTTCCTTGGAAATGGAACTTTCCTTGAATAGATCACCTTTGACAAAAGCTCTGAATTGAGCTTTGATTTCTTGTAAAGAGAGAGGCACACCAGAAGTCTCATCATGAAGATGGCAATGTATATCCTTGAAGGCAGATATAACTAGTGTTTTGAAGGCCTCACCCTTCTGCCAGCTATTCCTTAACTCTCCCAAAGCCTCCTCCAGCACCTTGATTTTCCATTCCATGCTATAGACCCAGGACTTTGACAAATTATCCTTTGCATCTTCGAAGACCTTGCTTGCCATCAAAATATTTTCATCTGTTTGTCCCATGAGATGAAGGTCTACTATGCAACTACTCCAAAGTTTAAGTTCTTTATCAATGCTCCCAATAGTGGAGGAGAGCTTCTGTTGCAAATTACTCACCTTCCCGTGGAGTTTAAAGGCTTCATCAATGAAATTCAATCCTGCAACAAGCATATCATCCACCATGGCCTCCATAGCCCTTCCATAGATGGAATACTTGTGCATGTCTTTGATACTTCTATTAAGGCCATTTTGTCATTGCAGAACATAGGAAGCTTGAGAGGAGTGCTCTCATAGCCTGCAAGCCTTATATAGGAAAATTTCCTAAATTGGATGAAATAGGCACCGTAATGCGCTATCAGATTCATAGCTTCATCAGAAAATCTCCTCGCCGTGTCGCTCTCTAGGATCCTGACAATGTACATGGTGAAAGCATCATTCACCCTCTTGAAATTTCGATTACTAGTTTTTAAGGTGAATTGAAGGCAATAGGCATAGACGAGATCACCCTTATGAGCGCCAATGTATGAGAAGCCAAACCATTGCCTTGATGCTGGCCAGAGTATACATCAAGTATGAAGTCATGTAAAATTTCTTGGTTTGCTGTACATTGGACAGTTGCTCCGCTAGGTTCATACTGATGATATCTGCCTAATTGATATTTTGAGTTCCTTTGCACACCATATTAATGAGCAGAACATCAAGAAATGGAACTCATTTGTAGAGGGTAAACCCATGACCCGAGCTAGTAGGGTTATAAAATATGACAATTCCTCATTGAAATCGGCATGAAAGAGAACCTTGGACAGACGAGACGCCCTTCTTAGGGTTTTTTAGCCAGGACTTCGCCACCCACGCCTTATATTTCTCACTGTCTTGATCGAAAAGGGCCTGTGCCTGATTCTGAGAAATAAATATTGTGTTGTCCATTTCTGGAATCCTTAGTGCAGTGCCAATGGTGGTAGCATCAAGTTTGGCGATGAGCTCCCCATGCACGTTTGTCAACTCACTCGAGTCAGGGTTGAAATGAGCACCACAGGAGAGCACTGTATCTGCGCATTGCACTGAGATAGGGAAACCACCGGCGAAAGCCAAACCACTGTCATGAATCATCTATGCCATAGGTGAAGGGTTCGCATCTATCATTATTTCCCAAAAATCTCCAAAGTCGAGGTGGTGAACCTCACTGTCCTGATATTGGGAACGACAAACTCGAGTGGTGAAATTTGTTCTTGCCCCTAGAATTTAATCTTCATGTTGAAAGTAACTTAGACAAAGAAGGTCGCAGGATGGACTTGGGATGGAATTGCAGGGGGGAATGGATGCGTACACAGAAATTTTGGTCGCAAGGGTACGAGCAATAGATAGCATGAAATCAGTGTGCAAAAATGCATAGGGGGCAGCTCATTATATAGCCATTTAGGAGAGAGAAAGACAATAAATGCGCATTAAATACACATCTACCAAATTGAAAAGCAAGATATTCGGGTAGAGCGGGAAAAATTAGCATGAATGGCACTTGGTTCATTTGGGACACGAGGGACATGAAAGCGTGAAGTACGCGGTTCGGCCGATTCGGGCGATGCGGGGAAAAGACGCACAAATGTTTTTGGGACATGCGGGACGAAAGTACACGGAGTATGTGATTCACCAAAATGGACGGAAAGTGGACAATGGGCCCGGGTGAACCGGGATACTTGGGATAAAAAGTTCCAACAGTTCGAAAAATAATGCACTTCGGGTAAAGTGGCCGATCGGAAACAGAGAGCCCAAATGAACTTGGGACACTTGGGACAAAAATGTTCGACATGCCCGAAAATCACACAAAATGACCCAAAAAACATGATTTTTCCAATTTCTTGACTTTTCACATTACCAGGACAACAAAAAGACATGTAACCTCAAAATTTTTCAATTTTCAATTTCTCAAAAGTAGGGAATTTTTAGTGGACAACATGGTAGATATTGACTTGATTAGGTTCACATATTTCGATTGGATGATGACTTAAATCATCGAAATATACTTGCTACGTTTCTCTTGGTTTAGGTCCCATTAGTTGGTGTAGCAAGAAGTAGAATGCAATTGTGATATCATCTACAGAGGAGTAGTTAACACCGCCACAAAAGCTATTTGGCTACTGTGGTATTTTGACAAAGTTTGTCATCCACTTTCGGCCTACCATTATCTACTATGATAACACTAGCACAATTTCTACTTGTAGAAATCCAGTTCAACATCAGTGGACAAAGCACATTAAGATCCATATGCACTTCATACAGGAGTTTATTCATGATGGTATCATTGACATTCAATACATTGAGAAAATTGATCGACATGATTTATTCACCAAGCCCTTCACTGAGATGAAGTTTCTTCACTTACGGTCTCTTCTTAAGGTGAGGTCTTCTGTAGCTACTCATCTTCTTGAGTTATGTAGTCCTTCTTTTCTTCTTCTTCTTCTAGGAAGATTATGTTTGTATATGGGCACCTTATAAGGCCTTTAGTTGCAGTGCCATTGACACATCTTTCTTAGTTGTTTAGGGTCTCTTCCTTTTCCGTCTGACTCATCTGCCACTACCCCAACTTCGATGAAGGGGGTGTTAGTGTGAGTTATCCTATGTGTCCTCCTCTCATATTGGAGGGTCATCTCACATGGGTTAGGTTTAGGGTTTCATGTGTGTCATGCACTAGGGTTACTCAGCACCCTATATGTACCCTTTCACTATTCATTTATGAGCATGCAAAGAGACTCCACTGTCTTTCCTCTATGTGCAATATTTGTTTTTGTTGAGCAAGTTCTTCCATTACTGATCGATTCTTTCTTGCAATTACGCTGGAGCTATCACGATTCCATTGGAGTGCAACTACTTCATGGTGCCTCATTTCTAATTCGATTCTCATGAAACTCTTTTCACATCCCCTCCATCTGCAAGTTTTGAATATTCAAATTTGGCACTTAGCCATTTCATTCCCTCATTTCCCCTTCATAACTTCTCTCCATGCCATGGCCATGTTCTTGTTTTTCCAGACACTGGTCCACCATTGTTGATCTAAACTAGCTTCATCATGATCACAAAACTCTCCAAATCATGAATACATAACAAATATGCAAGCCTCGAGAGAAAAATGGAGTGGAATGATGAAGAATGAAGAGAAAATGGAGATTTTTCACCGGATAACTACGAAGCCACCCGATAAAAAAACTCATCATATCTTACCAAAGTACAAGTCGGATTGAGATTCCATCCTTTGTTGAATTTAAAATTTTGCAAGACAATCAAGATGTAAAAAAAAAGAGGTCAAATGGTGCCTTAATCATTTGCTCCAACAAAAATCCCACTTCATGCACTGACTCATATTCATCAGATTTCTTATCATTCTGGCAATAAGAGTGAGCTAAAAACTTACACATGAGATCTAAATGAAAAACTTATCATAATGGAGTTATTTTCATCTCAAACAGAGACAAAAACTAGACTTGCAAATTTCAAGCTCTGTTAATGGCCACCATGGTAGCTCCATGCCCGAAGCCACCACCAGGTCAAAATTTCAAAATTTATTTCCTATCATTCTAGCTGAAAAAACTATGTTAAATTCGGAGGGTCTGATTGTAACAATAAGACAAGTCCAAAAATTATGTTCCATCTCAAATCGAGCACTGAAACACACTTTCTAAAAATAGTAAGTTTTCCTATATAGACTTGCTATGTTTGGAAAGTCATCATCAAAAGAAGCTGAGACAAAGGCAATAAGCATTAAAGATCATGAGGAAGTTAGAATGAGTGTTCAGAGCACAAAACTGTTAAAATGACCACTTACTAAAAATAGTAAGTCCTTTATATGGGTTCTTACTAAAAATAGTAAGTCACCCCAAGAAGTGGGTGAGGTAAGGGTAGTGTGCACATGATCGAATAAGGGAGTTCATTACATCACAATGGTCAAGAAGAAGCAAGAATCATCCCTTACTTAAAATAGTAAGTATCCCATCTGGGAATTTACTAAAAATAGTAAGCCACACTCAAAGGGAAGTTTTGACACAATGGGACATTCAAAAGTTTGTTGCATCGTGAGTTTTCCATCGGTGAGGATCATCGACTTCATCCGGGAAATAATTGCAGTAATAGGAGTGAGCTAAAAACTTGCAAATGAGCTCTAAATGAAAAAACTATGACAATGGAGTTGTTTTCATCTCAAATGGAGACAAAACCAAAACTAGGAATTTCAAGCTCCATTAATGGCCACCATGGTAGCTCCGTGCCCGGCCATCGGCATGTCAAAATTTCAAAATGTATTTCCAATCATTCTAGATGGAAAAAATATGTAAAATTTGGAGGGTGTGATCATAACAAAAAGATGAGTCCAAAAATTATGTTTCGTCTCAAATCGAGCATTGGAAGCAAACGTGCTAAAAATAGTAAGTTTTCCTATATAGACTTTCTATGTTTGGAAAGTAATCATCAAAAGAAGTTGAGACAAAGGCAACAGGAATTGAAGATCGTGAGGAAGTTAGAATGAAGTGTTCAGAGTAGAAAATAGTGAAAATGACCACTTACTAAAAATAGTAAGTCCTTTATATGGGTGCTTACTAAAAATAGTAAGTCACCCCAAGAAGTGGGTGAGGCAAGGGTAGTGTACACATGATTGAATAAGGGATTTCATTACATCACGATGCTCAAGAAGAAGCAAGAATCATCCCTTACTTAAAATAATATGTATCTCATCCGGGCATTTACTAAAAATAGTAAGTCACACTCAAAGGGTAGTTTTGGCACAATGGGACATTCAGAACTTTGTTGCATCAGAGCTTTCCATTAACGAGGATCATTGGAATTCATCCTGGGGGACAACATCTCCTCTCTCTCTCTCTCTCTCTCTCTTACTTCTCATATAACACTCCCTCTCCTCAATGTTATATTTTTGTGTTGAGGTTGCACTTTTAATATGACATAGGTGATTTTATAAATATAATGTAACTTTAAGTCACCTTGCTATTATAAAAGGGACTTAAATATTTAAAGTGGAATATGAACAATCTTAAGTCATATTAAGGTATTTGAAAGGTCATAAGGAAGACAAGGATTCAATTCTATTCTATAAATTGTAAAGCCATTCCCATTTCAAAGGGTTGGTGATTGATCTTGTAAACTCAAGAGTATATTATACTTTGAGAGAACAAAGGAGATATACATTTTCTTCCATTTTCCCCCCTTCTCAATTTCCTCCATTTCTTCACTATGTATAACTTCTGTTTAAGCATCAATACAAGAAGGAGTTTCTAAATTTCTTTGACTAAGGGATTTCATGATACTTTGTGTTCATCAAATTCTATTTGTTCTTATTGCCATTTGTAGGGTTATCTCCTCTCAATTTAGTGCTTGTGATGAATTTTCTAACTAGTGTGTGTGCAGGAATATGATTTTCTACCTGCAACATTAGTTCTCCTACCTCAATTCTCACTCCCTTTCCCACTTTCAGACAAAGTCTTCCCTAGCAAGAGATTGCTAGCTTTTTGTAGGGTTAGTGGAGTTCCCCTGTTGGATCCTTGGTCGAAAGGTCACCACATAAATCCACATTTTATTGCACATGCACATACGACAACTGCACCGGTTAAGTAGAGGGACTTATATTCCCAGAGCATTGGCAAGAAATCCAAAAGTTTTTCCACCTGAAAATTTTTCTTGCCAACAGTTTTTGGCACCCACCATGGGGCATATTTAGCAGCATCTACACCCAATATATGACCACAAGGTCTGAAAATTCAAAAAAATCAAATATTGAAAAAAAAAAAAAAAGAGTTCATGAAAGTCCATTACTAAAAGACACACTGCTGATTTCTACACGTGTCTTTTCATATTCCCACTTCAATAATTTCAAAAAGTTGGCTGAAGGAAGACACACCAGGTTGAGTAGGTCGAGAGGTGTTGATGATTTCAATTTCGAGGCTTCACAAAATTAGAAAGAATGAATTAGAGATAATCCATACTTCTTCTCTCAAGCCTCCTCTCCATCTGGCTCTTCACAAAGTTCACCGGGAAATCCTATCAAAACTCCTATGGATACTCCCCCTTCAAATTCTCCCATTTTTCAACCACCATTGAGCATTGAGCTCCTAGAAGAAGAAGAATTTGAAGAAGAATTTGTAGAAGTAAGAGTAGAAGAAAAAATGATAATGGAAAATGAAGAAGAAATACCTCAACCCATTGTTCCATGGGGAAGGAATATGGGCCCACTTTCTCTTGAACCACCTCTCCATGATCTACCAACAAGTTCCCGCAAGAACTTACCAAAGTTCAATGGCGACAAAACACAACATCTGGAAGAACACATCGTTGCTTTCACGACATCATGTGGAATTCTTGGTGTCCAACATGAAGATGTTGCTGTGAGATTGTTCATGGAGTCCCTCTAAGAAAAAGTAGTAGAATGGTTTTATCTCCTTCCTTCCCGATCCATCAGTAGTTGGGATGACATTAAGATTGCTTTTGAGGAAAGATTTAAATCAACTGAATACTGTGAAGACCTCTTGGTATAGTTGTCTCAAATGAGGAAAGGAGAAAATGAAACCATGAGAGACTTCATGGCTCATTTCAAATGGTTTCTTCATAGGATACCTGAAGAGGATTCGCCATCTCAAAACAATGTCAAGAGATTCTTCATCAATGCTCAATCATCAGAAGTAGGGTTTTTTTTGTGAAGAGCCCAACCAAGGAATGTTGTAGAAGCACAAAGGATGGAAATTGAACTTGATGATGATCTCATCCTCTCTGGAAAGATCAAGAATCCATCAAAGGGAAAGACCCAACATCTTGGAGATGAGAGAACAAATCCATTGCTGTAAAAGTTGGCAAATGAGATGGCCTCTTTAAAGAGGGAATTATTTGAACGAGTTTCTTCCTAAAGGAGTAATGGAAATCAGATTTTAGGAGAACCCCAAAGGCTTGCCTTGGAGGTCCCACCTGTGAACATAAATTACAAATTTCAATAAGGTGAAGAAGAGTTTGAATAAGAAAATTAAGGTGGTGATTTCCTAGAAAATGACGAGTTTGAGAACGATACAAAAATCAGATTCTATGAGTATTTTGAAGGTTATGAAGAAGACAAAGAAGATGCATGTAGTTTCTCATTTGCAGTATTCACTTGTTATAGTATGAGAAAGGAAAATCTCCTTCCATTTCTTTAAAGAAAAAGAAGATTGAAGATCCTCCTATGGTGACTCAAAAAAATAAAATAATTAGTCGAGGATCCCCACTTCTATCTTCCATGAAGTTTGCATCGTTGGAGCAGACCACCGTAGAAAGTATGAATCCCGCAATCCTAATTAAGCTTTCCAATTCCTCTCCCATTTCTAAATCTAAAACTACTCCTACAAAATCTAATACCTTAAAAGCTCCCAGTGTGCCATTTAAAATTCTGTCCATCCCTCAAACATCAAATATGTACCCTAAGCCTATCCAAATTCAAAAGTCAGTCCCTTCATCCCCCTTTTCCGCATCTTCTCCCTTTGACTTTATAGAATATGCAAACAAGGCCAAAGTGAAGATTACTAAAAATGAATATTTATGGACTCATCCTGAACAATTTGAGAGGTTCGTCTCGATATGTTAGGAGTGGTAGTCCAACAACCAATGATGTAGCTCATCATCCTAAAGGAATACTACTAAACCCACCTATAACTCCCTCACGTAACATACTTTTCTGAGTGCATCAAATAATAATGATAAATTTGAATGTTTATCCATTTCCTTTCTTATGGAGAGTATGTACTTGAACAATTACATAATGGATTCTAGTGCCTCGACAACGTGATACCTTTGAAGGTCACCAAGGCTCTTAAAATTTCCATGAATCTACCAGTTGATCTTGTTACTCTTTGGATTCAAAAGAGGTCCCACTTGTAGGGAAGGTCAAAGATGCACAGGTGGCTCTTGCTAGATTTCCAGACAAGAAAGTTTCAGTGATGATTTTAGTAGTAGATGTCCTAGCCTCGTTCAAAATGTTGCTAAGTATAAATTTCTGTCGAGACTTGGGAGGTAAAATTTAGATGAATTCGTCTTCTGCAACCATACTAGTGAAGGGAGATATGGAGAAATTGCTTCCCAAGAAGAAGATGAAGTACACAGTATGAAAGTCTTGAAGCCCAGAAGCTAAAATTTTGTACCAAAATACCAGGTGGATGAATCACTTTGTGACAACCGAGGAGGAAGATGATATTCCCATCTTGATAAGGCTAGATATGCCTTCTTGAAGAGATTTGGACTTTGAAGAAGCATTGAGGAGATTCAAGTTACAAGATGGCAGCCCCGAATCACCTAGATGATGTAGACCATGAGGAAGAGGAGATGGTTCTCGATGAATTTCAAGAAGATAAATCAGCTTATATGCTTTTCCAAGATGAGGATTTATTCTCATTCCCATTTGGGGATGAAGATGATCTTAGTTAGGCCATCTATGGAGAGACAAAATCAGCTTGCAATGATCCTTTGAAAGGCTTGAAAGAAATTTCCATACAAGGACTACTGAGATCCGCAAAAGAAATAGAAGACCTTGAGATAAGTCTTGAACTCTTGATGCAAGCCATGAATATGCAAGACAAACATGAAGCTGACTTGGAAGCCTCAACCAATGTGAAGGTTGGCTATGTTGAAACAAAGAAAGATGTGAAATATGATGTCCCTCTCGAACCAATGGTTGATGGATACAATGACAAAATTGAGGTGTTTTCTTTCCCATTTGAAGAAGAAGAACCTTTCCATGATAAAGAAACTAAAGAAAAGATTTTTGAGACCTCTGAAGATGAAGATCTTTTCAATGAAGGATTGGTAGAGTGTAGCGATTCCCAAAATGATGAGGTAATCCCTCTAGATAGTTTCCTTGAGCTACAAGATAAATATTCTTCAAAGGTGTACAAAGAGGAGCTGCAGGAAATGATGAAGCATAACTCCATGTAAGAAATATTGGATGCAGTAGAAGTTGCAGAAGATCCCAAGCTGATTCTTGATCTCTTCACTAGTGCCATGGACATACAAGACAAATATGAGTTCACATCCAATCCTTCCGTTAGTACTCAAGCAACTCACAGTGAAGTGAAGGAAAAGGATAAGTATGAGGTTTCTCATGAAAAGGATGTCAATGAACATAGACTCGGAAAAAATTAACTCCAAAGATTCAAGGAATTGGAAAGAAACTCAGCTTTGGGGCAGCAATGAGATGTTTGATGGAGAATCTGCTATATGGATACTCATGGAAGGAAACCGACATCATGAAACTAATTTCAAAGAACATGAAGGAAGTGGAATTTCCAAGCAAGGACATGGGCATCAAGAATCTCACATGGACTAACTACACAGACAATTGTGAAAGCATCCGGCTTTCATAAAGCGAGGACGGGAGGCTACTTTTGGAACCCCAAAGGCTTCAGAACATCATCATTCATTGTTTCCCGGCCAGGGGTAACTCTTGATGAAATACTTCAATTAAAGTGGGTTGTCCCTTGCCTTATACCATAGGTGATTTCTAGGTGTTTTTCCCTTCCTGTTGTGTGTGTCTTTTTATCATTTTGTGTGTGTGTGTGTGTGTGTTTCCTTCTTCTCTTCCTCTCTCTCTTGTAAGTTGTACATGAATCCGTAGGGCCCAATGGATAAGGCACTGGTCAATGAAATATATGGCCTAAAATTGAGATTTTGGATTCCCATGTCATGTCTTCACTATGCTTAGTCCATGTCATGTCCCCAAGCTAGAGCTAGTTGTTGTCGTGTAAATGTGTAACAGGGAAATTGACAATTTCCAAGCACAACAACGATACCCTAGTGTTAATTTTTTCAAGTCTCATCATTCCAAGACACCCTAGGTTTGTCCAATCAGTCCAAATGACCTCTTGAATAATGTAATCTCATCCCCTAGGTAATTTTAGGGAGTTCTAAAAAGACACTATCTTCTGGTAGTATAGATAAGGGCTATTATTGGTCTTCCCAGATTGGAAAAAACCCCATGGAGCGGAATGGAAAGGAAAAATTCAACATGGAGGTAAATTGAAGACATTATAACCAAATGGAAATTATTTTGGAAGGTTTAGGGAAGTTCTAAAAGACTTGGGGTAGTCTGAGTAAAAAATAGGGTTCACAAGCCTAGGCAGTTCACAGGCCTAAAACAATTGTTGGGCTTCAGAAGATGATTCTAGGAGCTCTAGATGGAGTTAGAAGAAAAATAAAATACCAATGAAAATATGATTCAAATACCTACATGATGGTGAAATATTATTTTTCACAACACCTTGGCGCATAAGATTTATAGGTAATTTTAATCAGGAACACGTGAAGTATTAAATAAAAAATATGATTTTTTAGAGATCATATGGATGAATCAAGACATGAGACCCACACCATCGAATGTAAATGGAAATTTACAGTTAGGATCATATAAATTTTTTCCAAAAAAGTCCATTAGGAGCTCAAGTTATCACTATCTTAAGTTCAGGACTTAGCTAAAGTTCTGGGAGGACACGTGTAAACTCGAGGAGCCTGGTGCGATTTCATGTCCCCGAAATCCCTCAAGGTTAGGGAAATCAAGGTTGGAAAAGTACACCCAACCCCCTTTTTTCCCTCTCAGCCACCATGTGACCTCTTGGACCCTCATATGGCCTCCAGACTTGACATGGGTTCAACCCCTGTGTGCATTTTTGGAACATCCATTCCCTCGTGCCATCGGATCTGGTGTCACATGTCAGCTCTAGGACCACTATGGAAATTGATGTCCCTTATTTCCCTAAGGTGAGGAACATAAGACATTGAAAAATTCTCCCAGCCCCTATGGGGAGTCATTTGGACACCCACGTGACCGACTTTCAACTCCTAGGTGCATTTTTCAAGCAAATCCCCGTTGTTGGATCGAGGACACATGGAATCTCCTTGACCACCACGGAAATTGATGTCCCTCACATCCCTAAGGTCAGGAAATTAGGGACATAAAAATTCACCAGCCCCTCCATCTGTAAGTTTTGAATATTCAAATCTGGCACTTAGCCATTTCTTTCCCCTCATTTCTCCTTCACAACTTCTCTCCATGCCATGGCCATGTTCTTTCTTGTCTAGAAACCTGGTCCACCATTTTTGATCGAACCAGCTTCATCATGATCACAAAACTCTCAAAATCATGAATACACAACACATATGTAGGCCTCGAGAGAAAAATGGAGTGGAATGATGAAGAATGAAGAGAAAACGGAGATTTTCACTGGATAACTACAAAGCCACCCGATCAAAAACTCATCATATCTTACAAAGTACAAGTCATATCGAGATGCCATCCTTTTTAGATTTTCACCTTTTACTATAAAATAAAGATGCAACAAACAAGAGGTCAAATGGTTCCTAGAATAATTTAATTTAACAAAAATCCCACTTCATGCATCGACTCACATTCGTCAGATTTCCCATCATTCCGGCAATAGGAGTGAGCTAAAAACTTGCACAAGAGATCCAAATGAAAAAATATCGCAATAGAGTTGTTTTCATCTCAAACAGAGACAAAAACTAGACTTGCAAATTTCAAGCTCTATTAATGGCCACCATGGTAGCTCCATGCCGAAGCCACCACCAGGTCAAAATTTCAAAATTTATTTCCTATCATTCTAGCTGAAAAAACTATGTTAAATTCGGAGGGTCTGATTGTAACAATAAGACAAGTCCAAAAATTATGTTCCATCTCAAATCGAGCACTGGAAACACACTTTCTAAAAATAGTAAGTTTTCCTATATAGACTTGCTATGTTTGGAAAGTCATCATCAAAAGAAGTTGAGACAAAGGCAATAAGCATTGAAGATCATGAGGAAGTTAGAATGAGTGTTCAGAGCAGAAAATAGTTAAAATGACCACTTACTAGAAATAGTAAGTCCTTTATATGGGTGCTTACTAAAAATAGTAAGTCACCCCAAGAAGTGGGTGAGGTAAGGGTAGTGTGCACAGGATCGAATAAGGGAGTTCATTACATCACGATGGTTAAGAAGAAGCAAGAATCATCCCTTACTTAAAATAGTAAGTATCTCATCCGGGAATTTACTAAAAATAGTAAGTAACACTCAAAGGGAAGTTTTGACACAATGGGACATTCAAAAGTTCGTTGCATCGAGCTTTCCATCAGCGAGGATCATCGGACTTCATCCTGGGACAACATCTCCTCTTCTTATTCCTCTTGTTTCTCTCTCTCTTCGTTCTCATATAACACTCCCTCTCCTAAATGTTATATTTTTTCATTGAGGGTTGCACTTTTAATATGACTTAAGTGACTTAAGAAATATAATGTAACTTTAAGTCACCTTGCTATTATAAAAGGGACTTAAATATTTAATGTGGAATATGAAAAAGTCTTAAGCCATACTAAGGTATTTGAAAGGTCATGAGGAAGATGAGGAGTCAATTCTATTCTATAAATTGTAAAGCCATTCCCATTTCAAAGGGTTGGTGATTGATCTTGTAAACTCAAGAGTATATTGTACTTTGAGAGAACAAAGGAGATATCCATTTTCTTCCATTCCCCCTTCTCAATTTCCTCCATTTCTCCACTATGTACAACTTTTGTTTAAGCATCAATACAAGAAGAAGGAGTTTATAGATTTCTTTGACTAAGGGATTTCATGATACTTTATGTTTATCAAATTCTATTTGGTTTTTTTGCCATTTGCAGGGTTGTTTTCTCTAAATTTAGTGCATGTGATGAAGTTTCTAACTAGTGTGTGAACATGAATGCGATTTTCTACCTACAACATTAGTTCTCATACCTATTTTCTCACTCCCTTTCCCACTTTCGACAAAGTCTTCCCTAGCAAGAGATTTCTAGCTTTTTCGTAGGGTCGGTGGAGTGCCCCTGTTGGATCCCCAGTTGAAAGGCCACCACATAAATCCACATTTTCTCTCACATACATGTACGATAACTGCACCGGTTAAGTAGAGGTACTTAGATTCCTAGATCGCTGCCAAGAAATCCAAAAGTTTTTCCACTCGACAAATTTTCTCACCAACATGATAATATTTATCTCATTGTTTAGTTTGGGATTAGGATGGATCTCTAATGAAAGGAAATGAGTGTGTTACAACATTTTTTAGTGTATTTATCTTTTTGTTAGCTATTGTAATATATATTAAGAGAGGAGTTTGTAATCATTATATATTGAATGATGAGAACTATTATGTCTTAGAAACTATGTAGAGTAAACCATTATTTCTTATGTAATAAAATATGATTTAATACTTGAGATATTAGATTTTTTAAAAATGTAACTATTTGAGATCAAAATTGACCCACACATGAATCAGGATGATTCATGGATTTGAGGCAACATGGGGTGATCTCTACAATGTGGGTGTTGTAAGTTGAGATCAACCTCTAGAGAAGTATGGTTCCCCTACTTTTTATAACACTAAACTACTCCTAGGGAAGGAATTGCAACTATCTAATTCTACTCTAACATTCCAAGGGACTAGGGTGAGAAGGAGATGCATAAAATGGAAATCCTAAGCTAAAATCTAATTCTAATTTGTTTTGGGTCTTGTAAGGATGGTTTATTTGCAATACAGTCTCAAGAAAGTGTGATATTAAATGAATTTTAATATGATCAGGTGGCCAATGTGTTATAGGTGACTTGGAAGGGGCATAAGGCTTTAAAGATAAAATAAATCTAATATTGAATTCTTGGTGTTTTCACAATTTTCAAAAGTTATAAGAAATATGTTGTAGATTGTTCCTTGGACATGATCGAGTTAATAAGGTAAGTTAAACAAGCTTGGAAGATAATATCGAAGGATTTATATTCTAAGTGGTGTGACAAGGAATCCCATGTCCTAAAAGATTTTTCAGGATCATTAAAGTGAAGAAAAAGACTCTAAATATCCCCAATGTTGATCACTTTGTGGGAGGAAGATTTGTGTATTCAATTGATTCTATTGCATGAATGGTTTTGAATCTAAAGATTTGTGGTTTCTATTTTTGAAAGATCAATTTATTAGTTATGGTGGTTTTTGGATTTCTCTGTTTGTTCCTTTGGATGAACTAATTTGGATAAGGATGACATTGTTTGTGAATCTGTAGTAGCCTAATATTCACAAGCTAGGAACACAGTCTTAAATAGAGGAAAATTTCGATCCATTTGGGGGTTTAGAGATGAAAAAGGTGTGTAATGAGTGTTTAACTATTTATCAATCTCCACATTCAATTCCAAACTGAAGCAATCCTCAAATAAGTCTATAATGATCACTTGGGTAGAACATAGTACCATCAACCACTATGCACTATGAAAATGAGGTTTCGAGCTTGGGAAAGCTATTTCATAAGGTTAATTACATTTTGGTAGTTGTTAAAGGATGATACAGGCCTCAAAATACTTGTAGTATTGACATTGGTGGAATAATAATGAAGAAAACATTAAATATTGACCTCTCAGCTTACACAAACCCAAAAATCCTTACACTAGGGTTTGTAAGATAAAAATCAAATTTATTGAAAAGAAACCATATAAAAAGGATGAAACTTGGTAGAAACATTTTCCCTAATACCACCCAAAGGATTTTGAAATAATTAATCTAAAACATTCATTCTCTCGAGAGTTATTATTGTGCTTTTCTCTACAAGTTGTAAGACCTAACAAAACAGAGCAAAGATGGTAGAACGATGAAATTGATTAGAGTAAAGGATTGAGTTTTTCTTAGATAGATAAAAGAAGGTAATGGATGTCTTATTATGGATTTGAATGATGTTGAAACCACTTGGGCATGCTATTAGTTAGGAAATTCAAGAATTATAGGCTACAAAGATCAGTATAAGGCCTATGTTGACTACAAGTCAAGATTAAAGTAAGAAATGGTGATCGTTGGATTAGTGAGAGAATATAGAGTACTTATTGGAGGATTGAGAAAGATGAGTAGATCAATTTCATGCCTTGGAACATTTTTAAACATTAGTGTAACTAATATTGCAACCTAATACTAGTTATCTCAATAAGGTTGATTGGGTGAGTTGGGGTCAAAACCCTTAGAGAGTAAGATTGATATCAAACCTTAGGATCTACATCATTTGGTATCAGAGTGGGAAAATGCATTTGAATAATATGGAAGAGATAGTGAAGTTGATGAAATATATGAGAGAGAAGAGAAGGAAAGAGAAATAGGAAAAGATGAAAAATGAAGCAAGAAAGAAAGAGAGATGGATGCAAGATGAGATTCAAGAACTAAATAAAGATGTGGAGAAATTGATAGAAATGGTAGGAAACATGATAAGGATAAAGAAACAAGTGTGAGTAGTGATTGAAAATAAGGTTAAGTTTCCTATGAATCTACTTACGAGGAGAAAATTAAGGAATCGGTTGAAAGAGATACTTAAGGAAAAAAAAGAAGCTAAGAAAAATGAAGAATAAGATCAAAAATCAGAGGAAGTAGTTAAAGAAGTTATGTATGAAGAAACTCAAAAATTAAATGAAGACAAAGTAAGTGCAAAAACAATAGATCAAAATCTTCAAGAGATATGTAAACAAAATCATGTGCAAAATGAAGGTTTCTTGTTTGTAAATACCCAAGAGGAAGAAGAAAGTAGATTTGATAATCCTATATATTATCAAGATTTGTGTAAATCACATGTTAAAGAGAAGAAATCAGTTTATGTGATATGATTATGATGATAGCAACTAATATTTTTTATGAGAACTAAACAAGTAGATATGAATGTGAAAGTGGATGAAGAAAAGCCAACAATAGGTCAAATGTATAGAACATGTGAAGAAAGAGATGAAGAGGTATTAGAAGAGGCCTTAGATTTTTTTGCAACATGATGACAACAAGAAAGATATAGTGCACAAGAAGGAAATTGATAAGGAAGATCAAGGAAATTTTAAACAAGGGGTGAGAGAAAAGGAATAAGCAACAACATAGAACGTTGAGAAGTAGGTTTTGAAGAATTTGTAAAGGCCTAAAGGAAAGATTATTCTAAGAGAGATCAAGTTGAAAGAGAGAAAGAAGAGAGAGATGAAGGTAAGAGTGAAGAAGCACATGATGAAGTGGTTTTAGACTAAGAGAGAGGTATATTGGATGATGAAATGAATGATGTAGCTAGTAAATAAGTTGAAAAGAGTAAGAATGAGGAATAAAAGGCAGACATGAAGGTGCAGGTATCGAGAAAGGAAAAAGGTAATTTTAAGATTTTAGGATCACAAGAGTTAAGAAAAGATGAGTAACGTTCAAAGCATGATGAAGATATAAAGTAATCAGATTTTGAGAATGAAGACAATAGTCAAGAAGGGTGGATAGAAACAACTAAAGAAGATGAGAGATGGAAATATAAAGAGAGGAAGTCTCAAAATAACATACGATTATACGAGAATACATTAATTTCATACACAAGATCAAAGGAGCTTATGAACCAGCCATGAGTGAAGAAGAGAAAGGAAAGTCCTCAAGAAGGTGGAAGAGGCATTCAAGCCTCCTATTTTTCAATCTAACATTACTTTGAACTATGATTGTGCAGGTAAAGGTGAGGTAAATTAAGGTAAGAATATATTAAAAGTTATGAAGTTGATAGAAAAGGAAGAGGAGATCAAATATAAGTGTAGAGGAGAGGAAACATAAACAAAGATAAATAAAATTATAAAGCATATCCAGGAAGAGAAATGGAAAGAACAAAGCGAATTGATCAAGAATTGGAAGACAAGGAAGAACGTAAATAGTAAATTGAGCTAGAAGCTCAATTTTTCTACCCTTGAGAGTATGATGCAGGGAATAAACTCCAAGGCATATATTTTGGGTTCTAAACATCATTGGAGGTGGTAAGTGGTCAATATGATTCATAAAAATCAAGGTTCCTTTCATAGAAGTAACATAACACTTTCCCTCCAAAAGTTGTAATTCAAAAAAATTTAAAATGTAAAAGAGTCGATAAGGCATATAAGGAAAAAAACTTCTTGGTTTGAGTCCTAGGTGTTATTGGGTCAAGTTAAAAGAGTTAGAAATGTCATGAAATACTCTTAGTAAGTACATAATCATAATGTTGTGTTTAAAGAGTGTCTTTCTATGTGGAAATATCATAATGTAAGAAAGTTAGTTAAGGTTTTGGTGTGTAGTCAAGTAAAGAAAGTAAATAAATTGTTCTTAGAAGTGAGTGATTCATGGAATAAAGGAGAGAGGATCATGAGAAGAGCCTTGAGAGAGAAAAGAGGGTTTTACAATGTTAAAATTGTATGCAAATGAAAGGAGACACTATTTTTGAGTGACAATGTCCATATTTCGTTTACTAGTGTGTGTATATTTCATCAATTTTAATGTGTTCAATAATTCTAAAGGTTATTTGTATTTGGTCAAGGATTATATAAATCATTGCATGCTTTATTTAGGTCTTATCATATGTGTCTTGTTTAGACTAGGATAAGAATATGTTTTGGGTCTTATAAGGGTAGTTTATTTGCAATACAATATCATGAAAGTGCAATATTCAATGAATTTTGATATGATCATGTGGACAATGTGTTGTAGGTGACTTGGAAGGGGTATGAGGCCTTGAAGGTAAAATAAAGATAATATTGAATTCTTGGTGTTTTCATAGTTTTCAAAAGTCAAAAGAACTCTGTTAGATTTTTCCTTGGACATGATCAAGTTAACAAGGATATTTGAACAATTTTGGAATATAATCTTGAAGGATTTGTATTGTGAGTGGTGTGACAAGGAATCCTAGGTACTAGAATATATTCAGGATCATTACGGTGAAGAAAAAGACTTTAAATATCCCCAAGATTGATCATTGTGGGAGAAATAGTTATGTATTCAATTGATTCTATTACATGAATGGTTTTGAATATAATGATTTTTGGTTTCTCTCTGTGAAAGATCAATTTATTAGTTATGGTCGTTTTTGGTTTAGTATGTTTAATCCTTTGGAGGAACTAGTTTGGCTAAGGATGAAAGCTGTTTGTGAATCTGTAGTAGATTGATATTCATAAAAGTGGGAACACAGTTTGAACAAGAGGAAAATTTTGATCTATTTGGGAGGTTTAGAGTTGCAAAAGGTGTGTAATGAGGGTTTGACTACTTATTAATCTCCACATTCAATTCCAAACTGAAGCAACCCTTAAGGGAGTCAATAAAAATCACTTGGGTAGAAAAACGTACGATTAACTACTATGCACTATGAACATGAGGTTTCAGATCTTGGGAAAGCTATTTCATAAGGTTGATTAGATTTAGGTAGTTGTTAAAGGTTGATAAAAAACCTCCCAAGACTTGTAGGATTGACATTGGTGGAAGAATAACAAATAAAAATTAATTTTTGCCTCTAAGCTTACACAAACCCATAAACCCTTAAACTAGTGTTTTGTAAGGTAAAAACCAAATTTATTGATAAAAAACCATCTAAACATGATGAAACTTGGTAGAAATATCTTCCTAAGGTGCCCAAATGATTTTAAAATAATTAAGCTAAAAAATCATTCTCCCAAGAGTTATTCTTGATAGTTTTTAAATGCATGTAAGTTGGAAGACTTAACAAAACATAGTAGTATGGTAGAACAATAAAATTTATCAAAGGCTTGAGTTTTTCTTAGAAAGAGAAAATAAGGTAATGGGTGTCTTAATATGGATATTAATGGTGTTCAAACCACTTGGGCATGATGTTAGTTAGGAAATTCAAGAATTACAGCCACAAAGATTGTATCAAGCCTAGGTCGGCTATAAATCAGGATTGAAGTAAGAAAAATTGATCCTTGGATTAGTGGTAAAATATAGAGTACTTCTTGGAGGATTGAGAAAGATGAGTAGATTAAGTTAATGCCTTGGAACAATGTAAACGTTAGTGTAACTAAGACTTGAACCTAAAACTAGTTGTCTCCATAAGGTTGATTGGGTGAGTTAGGGTCAAAACCCTTATAGAGTGAGATTGATATATGATTAAAATAAATATGGTAATATATGCCTAATCTAATTACTACATCATGTAAGTAAATAAATAAATAAATAGCTAAATACAAAATTAACCCAAACAAGATAAGAAATAAAATGTGAAACCCTAGTTACAAAGAGGGGTAAGATGACTTAGTTGTTTCTTAGTGATATATAGACTATGTCTAAGTCTTGACAGATGAACAGAGATGGATTAACATCACATAAATTCCTTGAAAAGTGTACAAGCTGATAATCTTCTTAGACCTGGAGTTCTGGAGAGGGATAGGGGCACTGCGGGTGCCCTAGACCTAAACATGGGTGCCTATGTTTGTGGAATTACAGAGAAAAACTTGTTTGAGTGGTCACGAGGTATTCGTTGTTGCTTGCCATTGGTCACTATGAGGTCACACAGTGATATTCGAAGTCGTTAGAAACCTTTAATAAAGAAATGACCTAAAAAACCCTCAAAGAGACATTAAATCCTAAAGAATAAAGATGCGAATGAGGGGTTGAAATGTCCTTAGATATCACAACGGTGAACTTACAAATGAGCACTTGACTACATATCAGAACCAATGTAGTTCTATGTGTGTGTGTGTGGGTGTGTAGAATTGTGCCCTAGGTGGCTCTTGTGTGTGTCACACTTGATAATGGGAAAGTAGATAAATGTAAATAAATGTAATAGATATGTACATGGAATAGAATGAACTTACCTCCTATGAAGTGTATACATAATAACCAGCCCTTGTGTACATTGGATGATGCTATATGGATGCAATAGAGCTCTTAGATACTTCTGCTATATGCAACCTTAGGTGTTGATAACTAATACTTAGTGTTTGGTCCTTTATTATGATCACATAACTTTATATTTATATGATTCCTTTTCTTGAATTTGGTAATTAACCAAGAAGAGGCTGCCTAGCAAAAAGATAAGATGATCAAATGGCTAGAATGGACCCAAAAAGTGTGATAAAATTATACTAAGGATAGGGTCACCCATATGGGACGAGGGTGCTTGATGATGACGTCTGGTTGAGTGTTGGTGTCCAAGATGATAAATTATGAGGTATAAAAAGTAGACTGAGAAAGTAAGGGTGCAAGACCAAAAGTGGAAAAAGAAAGAAAAGAAAGGTGACCAAAGACATGGGTTGATTAGTGCTTTTCTTACTTAGGAATCATATGAATAGTAGTATGTAATTAGGACTAAATAGTTACCCAAAGTGCATGATTTTGTGTCTACATTTTCCCCACTTTATGTTGGTGAGTAGAAATATCGGTAACTTAAAGTAGATAGAGATGTGTACCTGATAACCATATAGAATGATGTAGAGTAATGTGCTTAGGGATATGACAAAGCATGGAGTGATAAAAAATTTGAAGCATGGATGATAAGGAGGAGGAATTGAAAAAAGTGATGATGAAAATGACCATGGGGAGAAAAAACATGTGTAGATATCATGATGTGACTATTGTCGATGTCGTTGTTGATGTGATTTTTGTTGTTAATGTTATGAATTGACTACCACTTCTCATAAGGATGTACACCTGTAAAAAGAATAACAAACAAGTAATCAAATACACATGTATATGATCGAAATGTGTAAGAAAATATGTAAAGAAAGTGTGTAAAATGTGATAATGAAAAAGGAACATGTGCACCTAATCTGTGATGAGAAAGAGGGCGTAGAAAGGATCTTGAAAATGTTGTAGACGAATGATTTTTTTTGGGTGATCTCACGCTGGTTTCACCGTATGCGATTTTTTGGGGTGATCTCACACCACATCATAGAAGAAGTGTAGGGAGAAAATTATGGTGTTATCCTCAAACATTTAAGCGCTTCTGTAATGCAGAAACCACCGCAGATGGTGTGTAAAATTCAAATAATTCAATCCAACGTGAAAATGTGTAGTGCATGCATGTTGAATGCTAAGGACTACGTTCCCTATAAAATCCATTGTGTGGAGTTTTGTAGTTTTTTGAACTACCAAATATTGTGTAATCGACCCCTACTCATAGGCTTTTAGGAAGGGTCGGAGGCATCTAGGTGCTAATGTATTGGTTTGGGTGCTAGTGTCAGTGCTGTTCTAAGGACCCTATTCTAATTATGAGCCCTATCTAATACTGACAATTGTGCTATACCGATACTTTATTCTGTTGAATGGTGACTGTATGATGTTATGCACGGTGGACTGATTTACCAAAATGATGCCCTCATATGGAGTACATGTGACATCATTGAAGGAGTGGGTGGCATAAAGGAGGACTGAATCCTATGCTGAAACTATACCCTGCAAGGAGAAGGGAATGTGTTTGGTAGAAACCAAGGCACACACACAAAAAAGTGGCTAGGAAATAAGTATTAGTACAAGAAAATAAAAAAACACATGCAAAAGACAAAATTAAAGCTAAGCAGACAATGTGTAAGATAAAATGCAAGAAGATAATGTAAACACACAAGAAGACAATGTAGACCATGAAAAAGGGTTTCAAAAATAGGACATCACTCACGATGTTGCAATAAAATTAAGTCCGACTAAGCCAAAAGTAGAAAGTGTGCACACAAGACAAAGGAAAAATCTTGAAAATAATGGAAAATAATGACAATCAATGTAATGAGACAATTATGGAAGCAAATAGACCTGCAATAAAAATGCTACACATGAATCACCATTTAGTATGCTAGAAATATAAAAAGTATGTCAAAGCATGTATAATCCAAAAGTGTGTTATGAAACAAAATGAAACAATATCACTTTTAGTGTAAGAAAGTTGATGCCCCTAGGAGCCATAGTGGGACTGGTA
Source organism: Taxus wallichiana var. yunnanensis (assembly GCA_018340775.1). Classification (NCBI taxonomy): domain Eukaryota; kingdom Viridiplantae; phylum Streptophyta; class Pinopsida; order Cupressales; family Taxaceae; genus Taxus; species Taxus wallichiana. Next base: position 13,181,342 of record CM031244.1, read on the forward strand.
ATAGGTATTGTGCCACACATCCATTATTTGTGTGATAGATCTATATAATATGTGATCACAACTAGACATTCAAGTGATAACGCATGTGTGTAAAGATAATGACATACAAGATATCTATCTAGCATGTGAAATAAAGTGAACATGTAAGTGGAAGTGAGCAAGAGTAAACGCAACCAAGATATACAATATGCTATGGATGAGGTAGAATGTAATCGGTGTGAATGATAGGAGTAGCATGCCCCGAGTGGATGTTGATGCATTTGATGAGGTTCATTTATATATGCGCCCTCGGTGGTTTAGAATGAACTATAAATGAGAGTGCATCATCAGGAAATGGTTTGAATTATGTGTGTACTAAACATATGTGATTGTGAAAGCACAATGCATAGAGTTTGTGAGTGAGTGAGTGAGTGATTGAACATGTGAATGGGATGAGCTCCATTTGAGATGTAAAACCTAAACAATTGAGTATGGACCGTGGAACTAAAGTGCGTCATAGGGTAATGACTGCAACATGTAGAAGTAGATGTAAGGAAGATGTAGTGTGAATGTATAGAGTGAATAAGATGCAAAGTGTGTAGTAGATGCTATGAGAATAAGATGTCGTGTTGGTAAAACATGCATTGTGTGAGATGTGTAATGTGTAGTGTGACTAAGCAATGCTAGAGATATGTGTTGTAAATGTGCCAAGTGTAAGATGTGTGATATGGTCAAGAATGCGTAGTGTGTGAGGTTCATGTATATAGGATGCCCTCAATAGTCAAGTGTGAACCAAAGCACAAGAGTGCGTCATCATTAAATGGTGATATGTGCATGTAATAAGATGTGTATGTGGTGTGTGAGATATTAGATCTCAGAAAATAAGATGTGTATCACATTTAGAGGGGGAGAAATATTGTGATGACCCCTAAGTGTGTGATGAGGATAATCAAGTGCCATTGTCTAAAAGATCATCATTATCGTGATCGAAGCCAATGGGAGATGCGTTAGAGACTTGATAAGCAATAGTGTGAGGTGGATCATATAAAGAGCCATTGCAACATAGGGTGTATATGGTCATTGCATATTATTCAATAGTGAAAGGTGCTGTCACGGACACCCATGTGCATACCAATGAGTGAGATTTTGGGAATAGCCATGAGATGAATCATTACCAATAGAAATATGACCAAACGACATAGGAAAGGTGATAGAAGTGTGAGTGGAGTCTAAATTTCCCCAATATAATCAAGCCAATATTTCCCAAGTGTCAATGGAGAAGTATGAGGGGCACGTGCAACAAAGATTGCTAAATGGAACACATAAAGACCATAGGTGGCCATAATGTGAAAATATCCATGATACAGATGAGGTGAATGTGGCGGTGGTAGGATATCATTGAGCGTTAGACTAATTCTAGTCAAGCCATCATGTGTGTAAATAGTATCAGAACAAGTACGATCCAACGAAATATGATGCCAATAAGAATTATTGATGAAAAATGTACATGTGAAAGGAGGTGGTATAGATGCATATTTCCCTTGAGGAGGTGAAACGACGTCCAAAGCATAGACAAACCCCTGAAAAATTACCATAGCATTAGCATAAGGAGTGGTTTTGAATTTGTATTCCCAATACCATCAACAATGAAGGTGTCATTGAAATAAGAGTCATCAATATCAATATGAGTGAAATTAAGATTGCAAAATTTGTCACCAATAAGTTCAATGGTGTCAAATTCATCATCAAAATCATCCATATTGATAGTGTTGTGCTGTATAGCTTTGTAAAATATATTAGTAGGTGGTGCACTATATGTAGGAGCAAGAAGAGCCTCAATGGGTGGAGTAGTAGTGTGTATAGGAGCAAACATTGTGGGTGAAATGATGGCAGTAGTATGAGTAGAAATAACCGAAGCACTTGGAGTGGCAGAAGAAGATTGTGAAGCGTTGGATTGACCAATGTCATATGTATCAATACTATTATATGGAATAGGATGTGATGGGGGATAAACATAGTAGTAACAAGGTCTATGCAATAGAATTTGAATGGTTTAGGGTCTGTCGTAATGGTATGTTCATATCCATCATGTAGGAATTTAACACATTGATGAATAATGGATGGAACTGCTTGCATTGCATGAATCCAAGATCTTCCCAATAAAATATTGAATTTAAAGGAAGTATCGATAATAAATAATTATGTAGGGATAGTATTAGGCTTGACTTTGATGTGTAATGTGATGGTTCCTAAGCATGTGCGGGTGGTTGAGTTGTAGCCATGAATAAGAGTAAAATTATTGTTAGGAATTAATTGTTGTAAACATTATTAATTCATTATATTATTATATGAGTTTAGTAACTCATTAATAATAATATAATATAGATAAATATTGAATATTATTCTTAATTATTTTTTCTATTCCAATTATTCTGATATGTTCTCTATATTTGGTATCAGAGCGAGATGAGATCTTGAGGAGTTGTAGGGTAATGACAATGTAAATCACAGTTTCCCCCATAGATGAGAAGGCTGCCACTGTAAATGACAAGAAGTAATTGTAGCATTCAAGTTCTATGATCAAATTCTTTCAGCTGTGTCTGCGTACATCAACTGCAATATTTATGTCATTTCCATAATTTTACCATGCAATATTCCATGTCATAGTGCTATGATAAAATACCTGTTGTCAAAGCTGTGTGCCTACTCTGAGTTATGCATGGTTATTAGAATTGGAATGTAGCAGAAGTTTTATTTTCTTCATGTGTCTGACTCTACATTCGAACCTGCTCGCATGTTTACATGTGAATCGGGTGGTCTACTTTAAAAACATGGCAGCCAATTTGTTGTGGTCAAATATCCATCATTTGGAAGATATTGTATTGGCACACAGACATTCCTACCTTTTCATTCAAGATTCGAGAGAAGCGTCAAAATCAATCATCTATATTTGTAGCTGGTTGTTATTTATTACGGTGTTTCAGATTTCATCTCTTATTATATTGAGATCGGTCACAATACATTTCACAAATTTCATTCACGTTTTGCATGAAGCTTGTTTGAATTTGTCAACATTTGGTACAGAGTTGTAGAGATTGGATGGTGAGTGCATGATGTTGAATCGTTGAATATGATTCACATTATCTACGACCAATTTGCATTGAATTGAGGGTATGTTGTCTACACAATATCCTAATTTGGTGCTTGCAGGATGCACGTGAAAGTTGCACTTCTATTTTTCTTCGAGACTCCACCAAACATTAGGTGTGTTAGAATTTCCTCGTACCTAAGTTTATTGGAATTCTTTAGTTCATAGATTTGCAACCAATTGTCATTACAAATCTAATACATATACCTAGGTGAGTCTTTCCATATGTTTTTCCTCTTTGTCATTTTCAAATTCCAAAAGTCTTTTACTTTTAATTTATACGGCCGTTGTTTCAAGTCTTGTTATCGTTCCAAAGGATTCAATTATTTTTTTATATTGTTTATGAAGTCTATAAAGGTCCAATGGTCATAGTAAATTATTTGTGTAAGTATCATCAAATTTTGTAGTGACTGTGTCAAATATAACTCATCTATTTGTGTCATCTTAAATTGTCAAGTCAATATGTCAATTGTGTCATTGTAATAATTTAAAAAAAAATAAAATTGTCCGCATTTTAATTTTGGACGCATTTTTTAAACACGTGAAGTCCAAATTATTGAAGGTATTTTGAGCTTCATGATCACATCCGACTGAAATAGCAGCATGAAACTGGAGGTAGGAGGCATTGGAGGATGGAGAGCGATCAACACCTGTTATGATCCTCATGTGTGGATTTCACTAATGCCTCGAGGTTTTGGTGTAATGGTTCATTACATTTGGTATCAGAGAGACCACGCAGGTTCGAGTCTTGGCATGGGTAGCTACATTAGCATTGCAGTGTTCACCCGGGGCTTGTATAGGGCAGGGTGTGGTCCTGCTATACGGGTGCAAATCTAGCTCGGGGTCCGGGCTACGGAAGCGTGGTGGGATGTTATGATCCTCATGTGTGGATTTCACTAACACCTCGAGGTTTTAGTGTAATAGTTCATTCTACAACACCTTTCATCGGTCATCAATGACGGGGTCGCATTCAAATTTGGTGGCAGTATTTTCTATTATTTCAGTTGTGTGGTGTGTGCTAAATAAAATGGTGTGTGGTTTCCTTCCCTTGTTTTGATTCAAATGAGGAAGATGTGTATTTTGGATGTTGAGAACAATTGTATAGGAGGAAAAATGAATTGGAGTTATCCTCTCGATCAGAGATTCTTTGATTGTTGTACTTCTAACATTGATCGGCGGTGAAATTTATCGTTTGTTGGAAGTGAAAGTGGGAACTGTTGAGTTCGCGTATGTAGGTGAATCAATGGAAGTGTGATCATCCGGTATGGGGTTCACTGTGGTGAAGTGGATTGGTCATCTGCAGAAGGTCCGGCAGCAAGATACAAGCCGAGGGTAGTGTGTAGACCTAAAAGTATGCAAGAGGCATATGATTCTAGTTCCGATTCTATGGTGTATTTTTTTCTGTGTTCACATTAGGGGGGTGAATATTGGGAATTAATAATGTTTACACCAAGGGGGTGAATGTTAGGAATTAATTGTTGTAAACATTATTAATTCATTATGTTATTATATGAGTTTAGTAACTCATTAAAAATAATATAATATAGATAAATATTGAATATTATTCTTAATTATTTTGTCTATTCCAATTATTTTGATATGTTCTCTATAATTATTAGAAATTAGATTGTCTTTAATACCAAGTTTTTTTATAAGATAATGAGCACATAAATTAAATGTGAATCCATTGTCAATGAGGACACATTTAATACAAGTAATTCCAATAACATTTGTGATAAGAAAAGGTGCGCATGGATTGTCAAGAGCAAGTGGTAATATGTCCTCATTAGTAAATGATATAGCACGTGGAATTTTTTTGAGAGAATGGATAAGGTGTGTGAATGCCACCGAAGAGTTATCACTTTCAATGTGAATAGAACGAAGGGTGACTTCTAATGTATGAATACAATTAGGTGTATTGCGTAATAATTCATAGAGAGATATTTTGGCGGTGTATTCTTAAGTTGCTCAATGATATCATAACCCTTAGAAGTAGGAGGAGGAACCATGGAAGTAATAGGCGGTGGGATAGAAACTATTTGAGTGGTAGGAGGATGAGTGAGGAGGGTAACTACGAAATTGATAGAAGTATTAGCTATAGTTGTAAAAACCGAGTAGGATGTTGAGTACACACTTGCATGAAATTAGCAAGAGTAGTAACTATGCTAGAAACCCTAGTGGGAGTGAAAGTAGGATAAGGTGATTGATCCATAAATCGATAAGGGAAACCATACTCAAAAAGAAGGGTTTGAATGTTTGGGTTCACCAAAATGATTAAGATAAATATGGAAATATATGCCTAATCGATTTCTATTGTAATGATAAATAAATAAATATAAAAATTAACCCAAGCAAGCTAAACAATAAAATGTGAAATCCTAGTTGCAAAGATGGGTAATATGACTTAGCTAGTTTGTAGTGATATTTGTACTCTATCAAAGTGATGAAAAAATGAAAAATGTGGAGAACCATACACAAAGCCCTAGAAAAGTGTGTAATATGACGATCTGCGTCGACTGTGGCACCCGAAGAGGGATAGGGGCACTGCGGGCACCCTAGATCTAATTTTGGCCCCTATGTATGTGAAAAATGATAAAAACCTCCTTTGAGTGGTCACATTATATTTGTTGTTGTCGACTTTGGTCACAATGAGGTCACATAGTGATTTTCAAGTCACTTTGGAAACTTACAATAAAGAAATGACTGCAAAACCACGAAAGAGATATCAAATCCTAAAAAAGAAAGATGTTAAATGAGGGTTTGGACTATCCTCAACTATCACAATAGTGAACTTATAACTAAGTGTTGCACTACATCTCAGACCTAATGTCATTCTATGTGTGTGGGTGCACAATTGTGCCCTATGTGGATCTTGTGTGTGTCGCACTTGATAGCAAGTAAGTGGCTAAATGTAAGAAATGTAATAGATGTGTGTATGGAATCGAATGAAATTATCTCCTATGAAGTGTATGCATAATAACCAGCCCTTGTGTCCCTTGGATGACACTATATGGATGTAATGGAGCTCTTAGATTCTTGATTGATGCAACCTTAGGTGGTGATAGCTAATTCTTAGTGTTTGGTCCTTTATTATGATCACATAACTTTAAATTTTTATGATTCAATTTCTTGAATTTCATAATTAACTCCGAGGAGGCCAATACCAAAAATATAAGATGATCAAATGGATAGAAAGTACATGGAAAGTGTGAACAAAGTATACTGAGGTCGGGGCACCCGATGCGGGAATCTTGGTTAGGTGCTAGTATCCGGGATGATAAATGCCAAGGTATAAAAAGGAATACTGGTAAGGGTGTAAGACCAAAAGTGGAAATAGAAAGAAAATAAAGGTGGACAAAGACATGGGTTAATTAGTGGTTTTCTTACTTAGGAATCATATGAATAGTAGTATGTAATCAGGACTAAATAGTTACCCAAAGTGTGTGATTATGTGTTTACAATCTCAAACCTTAGGCTCGTGCATCGAAACTTGGATTCAAGATTACAACCACCAAAAATATGCATTAAATCACTATAAAATAACATGAATCTATGTTAAATCCATTCCCCATGTCAAGTTTCATTTGGAAGAAGGAAAGAGACCATATTTCATCAAATATGGGTGGTTGAGTTTCATGAATCGCACATTAATGGCAGAATCGTTATTCCCAATTTTCACATACCATATCCCAAAAAAATCTGATTTTGAATATCCTAGAGTGTATCCCATTTCAAGAGATTTTGAAGGAGACCAACTATGCCTAATTTAGAGTTCCGAGTCAAAAGATATGGCTGTTTGAAGATCTACTGATATGAGAGCAACACGCTAGACATGTGACACTATTAGAATTGGTCATGGATATTTGATGGTTGAATGATGAAACTAAGTTTGTGCCATATGTACATTTCTATTTTCTATGAGAATTTTATCACTGGTGACACCTTTCCATTCGCATTGTAAAGATGCAAAAAAATCCCAAGTCCCTAGAGTTGGGCATGTGGCACGTTAGGGTTGGTGTGAGAGTTAAATACTAAGGTGCATGCACAAGAGCTTGGGGTAGAAGATAAATATTTCATTAGGATGTAAGGATGTAGAGGAAACTTATAATTAGACATAAGGTGGTGTGTGGGGCTTAGAGAGAGGATTGCATACTTGTCAAAATCATGTAAATGTGTAAAAAATCCAAATGCCCACTAAGGGAAAGCGTGGGAGCTCATGTGGAACCAGTGTGCATGAAATCATGCCAAGAATAAAAGGGGAAGCACACAAGGAATAATGCGAAATAAAATACATGAGGAAAGGAACGAAAGAAATTACACAAAGCTATTATGCGTAAGGGAAACCCATAAATGCGTGAAAGGGGATATGTGGGACTTTATTAGGAGAAGAAATACATGCAAGAGGCATGTAGAAATATTTCAAGGATGTAAGGAAATCCCATAGGTTCATGATAGAGGATACACAACATCCTAGATAGAAGAAACAAGCGTGCAAAGGAAGAGGAAAGAAGAATTGTAGACATGAAAGGTATGAGTACGAAAAGTGCGTGAAACATATGCAAAGGAAAGTGAGAGAAATTGGAAGATGTGAGGAAGGCACTTGAGGGTGTGTGGAAGAACCACAACTATAAAAATTGTGCAGGGAGAAAACCAACAACACGTGGAGCCTTAGAACATAATGCTAATGCTAGGATGAAACTACATCTTTCCAAAATAGACAAGGGGGTTATTTTGGATAACATTAACCCTCAATAATTAAGTATCAATTCAATAATACACATTTAAAAATTTGACATGGATTTGTCAATATGTTGCCAACTAGATGGATGATTTATGATTAGGTTTTGGATAAACCTAACTAAATGAAATTGTTCATGTAATGTTCTTGTTCACATAAATGGAATGAGTGGAATGTATGTACATGTTTAATGGATTAACTACAATGTCTTAGTTATTTGGATGAATAGTAGTTATATGTGAAATTAGGTAGGTACTTGTACTAAATGTTGTACACATAATTAACTCATTTATGTCCTAATGGAAGAAAACTATACAATTTAAAACAAATGGCACAATTTAATCTACTATGTTGGACAAATTTTTGTTACTTATAGTATCGTTATACTACCTATTTCATGTGTTTGATTGTTAGGCATAAGACTATGAAATCAACAAAGAGATAGACACTAGGCACTCCTTGATCCCACCAACAAATTCACGTAATGGGTTATATAATGAAGATCTAGAATTCATATTAATAAGAAGGGTGATATACGAAATCTACAAGATTTATCTCAAATGGAGCTTAACACACCTATCATAAAAGTTTACAAAGGTTGGTGCCTCCTAATTACCTACCTAGAATGTTATTCATTTCTATGACCTCCTCCTAACCTTCCTCTCAATCCTTATGACTCTAAACCTAATCTCGCAGCCCCCTCATCAATCATCCCCTAGATGAAAAATGGTGGTTTCTTCATCCTTTAATAGTTGCATACTTGGTCTTTCCCTCTTCTCTCACCTCTACATTGGCTCCTCTGAATTTCCCACCCATATCCAAATTTGAACTCAAGATAATTATTTCGATCACCCACCTTGTATTTGTTTGGAAACTCTTGTCATGCAACATTATTAGGTGGTTGGATATTATAACCATTCTCTCAATCAAATAGTCAATATCAGCCATATGATCATGTAGACATGCCATATGTCATCTTTATGTAAGATTCACTACATCTTATCACCTTGGGCCTCATCCCTCATAATTTTACCACTCACTTTCCTTCATTATGGGCTTATCCAAAATCTTCACCCACTCCTTTTATTTACTTACACCTTCATTTTCCTCCGCCTCTTTTCATACTTACAGTCATTTTCTATGCCCTCTTTCCTTCGCACCTCTCTTCCGCTGCACATCCTTCAACTCTTCTACACATTGTAATTCATGTCTTCATGCACCAATCTATCAATCCCTACTTTAAAATATTTTTTCATTTATTTTGAGCCTCTTCTCATGTCTAGTATCCATCTTCTTTTCTTTATTTCATTATAATATTGAGCACTCTTCCTCTTTCAACTATGCATTTCTTCATGTGCACGCCTCTCCTTTAGTGGCTTAAGGCCGCCCTTATTCTTCTTCTTATATCATCTCTACTTTGTTTTTCACATTCTTTTGCATCCTAATCTTCTTCCTATACACATTTCAAGTCTCATGAATACCTCTTTTGTGCGGGATTGCCTTATCCCGGGATGATCTTGCATAACACATTTGAGGTACTTAAAAACTTGAGTTCCACCTCAAGTAGACTAGGTGAGTGGTAAAACCACCCATCAAACTACAAAAACTATTAGTCTATATTTATTCCTACAACAAGCCTTATTTCACTCTCCACACTCCTTATGATACCTCCTCCATTCCTTGGTAACCTTCTTGTGACTCCTTTGTGTCATCTTGAGAACACATGTAATTTTTTTCCCACCATGATTCAATCTCCTTTCGCTTATGGATCTATTTATTATATCTCCTATGAGTCTTTGCCCACTTTTCTTCCATGCAAGTCTCTACTTGAATTGAACCTTCCTCCATGGTACCTTTGTTGAGCCTTTGGATTCGAGAGTCTATGTTCTCCTTCAACTCTCATCCGCATGAGTCCTTGATCATTCTCATTTATGCAATTCCTAAATACTTTAGGGATTTTATCTCTCTACCCATTTTACATCTAATATTTCTTTCCTTTCACATTTCTCATGTGTTCACTTCTTTACTTGTCTTCTCTTCTTCTCCAACTCTCTTGTCACCATCTTTTGACAACTTCTTCTTTCTGAGATGTTTGGCATCACGTGATGATCCTTTACACTTTTTCCCTTATTTTCTCAGCTTATGCTATGCACTCAATTATCATACACCTTCTTCTTGGTGGTCTTGTCACCTTCTTGCTACAACCTATCATGTCTATGTCCCCTCTTGTTGTGCACTCATAGGTTGTGCTACCACATGCACACCTTTTTTCATTTTTATTATATGATGCTTCTTTCTCTTTATTTCCTCCCTTTTTTAAGTTTTCCTCCTTGCACATATATATGTTTGGACCCATTGCAGATTGGCCATCCATCTTTCCCTCAGTAGTCTATGGATTTCCTCCATAGCAAGTATGTTTCCTCCTACGATATATTATGCGGCACTCTTATGTGTATCTTTCTCTTTCTTTATTGAGGTCTTCTTGATGGCCTCTCCTCTTGGTCTCTATTAAACAATCCTCTAGCTATTAACAATTTAGTCTTTGTGCTACACTTCCTACTTACACAACTATGGGACACTTCTCCTTTCCCTCTTACTATGGAAATTTTTCTCACCAATTCTCTTCTCCTTCTTATTTTATCACATCCCTTCATTGTAAAGATATTATGGATCCTTTTCATAGTTTTCATATCCTTCCTTTGTTTCATATAAGGAAATTCCTTTCTTCTTTTAGGACAACCTTTCCTTGTACTCTCTTTTCATTATGAACTCTTTTACATGTTTCACTACTTTGAGAATTTTTAGGGCCTCCTTCTTTGGTGTGTTCTTTTTCATGCAAAATCTAGCAACCTTTTCTACAAGATGTTATATTCTAGTTTTCTTCTCAATAAATCCTTCCGGGAATCAACCACTCCCAACCTCTCTCAATCCCACTCTCCTCTATTGTTTCCCACATGAAAACCTCTACATCTCCCTGTAGTTTCTTCAAACTACCATCACACTCTCCTTGGATAATGAAAACCTTATCTTGATATCTCGCTATATTTCCTTACTAGGTATGTTTTATTTCACATGTACTCTCACAATATCTCTAGATTGATTTGTTTCCTTTATAGTGGTGCCACAACTACTGCATGTGACCATCTCTTTGCACTCCCCAAATCCTTAATTGGAAGTTTCCATGTAATCTTTGGTGCTTATTTTCCTCTCTACAGTCTTTCTTCTCTAACGATATTGGCTACACACCCCATATTCTCTCCCTCTAATATTCCCTTCTATGAATATATTTTGTATTATGTGCACACCCTTTATTTTCGCATACCTTTTTCACCCTTTCCACCTTCTTTACCATTTCCTCCATCATCGGTGTTGGTTCCCAATATTACACCCTAGAGACTTGGAAACAATTTAGAAGAAAATAACTTGAGGAATGATAGATCTAAAGAATATTTCATTTGTATCTAATGATATATCTAACACTATTTCATAACCATGTATTAGAAATGACTAGGATGCAATTTACAAAGGGGATGACTAGATCCTTCTACTTATGGCTCTGCCTAAAATAGGGTGAGAAAATCCGGGGATAACTTGAATGAGGGAGAAATATTATAATTCAACCTCCTTCAAATTATTGATAGTTTAATCTGAGATAAGTATAGCTATAAATGAAATATCGAATCAAAAGATTTTTTACATAGATATCACAAATACTTAGTGCATCAGACACAAGTTAGTAATGATAGATAGAATATGATTCACAGATATCATTTCTGAACAATAGTTAATGGAATGGGATTTTATGATGCTAGAATACTAATCTTCACAAATTAGAGAAAATGCATTCATAATATGTAAGTATAATGTAATTTACAAGGGTAAAATGGTAGGATAATTTTTAGTTAGAAAGAGGTGGAATGGATGATGGTTGATTCAAAATAGCAACATGCCAATATTTATCATGATAGCCTCATACTTAAAAATATAGAGAAGATAAAATCAAGTAAGAACAAATTTCAAAGGGAAATTTGCATTCATTGATACCTAATTCATGCAAATGATACTAGACAACCTTCAGAACCCTCAACACAAACACTTGTGCAATAATTCCAATAATATGTTCATTTCTCCCATTTTCATACACCTAAGATACTTTGAATAGAGATCATCCTAAAGAAATTTTGGAACAAGGGTTTTATAACTATATCAAATATTGTAAAGTAAATGCTACAACATAATATTTATTTAGTAACTAATAAGATGAAACAACTAGAGGTTAATCCTATGTATTAGATATAGATACACCAAACAAAAGGCTACAATAAAAGTTATAATTCATTTATCAGATATTCAACATACATATTCAAATCCATGACTGAATCAAAATAGATTTTTCTATTCATCTTAGTTTAAACAAGGGGACATAGACTAGATGCCCTCAATACCTACTAAGGGATTTATAGTGCAACCACATTAGCATTACAACTTTAGAATTATAACTTATACACTTCTAGAAAATGAAAACCTAGAGATAAAGAAATTAATTACCAATCGACCAACAACTAGAATGAGGACATTCCCTCATTCTTATACAAAAATTCCATAGAGGAATATACCCAAAGTCCCAAAATTGACTGGAAAAGTAAAGATGAGTAACAAGGGATCTTGGGCTGTCACAAAATGGAAGAGAATACTTTAGAACCAAAAAAATTCCACCTTTATCCATCCAACTAGAGTAGTTATGTCTCATGATTGTGCCTATAAAGATCAAAGAATATTCCTTGTTGTGAAAAAATTACTTTTCATTTAGTTTCCAATCACCACCTGATGCGTGCTTTATAGGATTTTTTTAACCTTCATGTAATCATCCCTTTTGTATTTTCCCATGAATTTTTTTACTCATGAAGTCATTGGGAAGATTTTATTTCCTTTGAGAAAATATAAAGACTAGAGTAAAGAATAAAATAATAGAAAGAGGAGTGAAGGATTATGTAAGATCTAAGTTAATTGGATCCCCCTTGTTCTATTTTTTTTAAATTTTCATGTAGAAATCTGATATCTTAAACATATTAATAAGGGGATTTTCATCCAAACCACCATGAAAAAGAAAAAGAAATTCATGTTCTAACAAAACATTATTAAATTTAATAGAAATGGAATTTATTTTCTTTACCCTCTTAGCCAAATTTTTAATACTTCCTTCTAAATGAATGAATTTTTGAATTGAAGTAAAATTGAAACTTGAAGAAGAAGAGTCTAACTTCCCCCTAAAGCTGTTGTTAAAGAATATCTATCGCTTCTCAACATCTCGTAGCTCTTGAGGTGTATGTATCTTCTATAAACAACATATTCTCAGGCTTAGAATCCAAATCATCAATATACTTTCCAACTTTATCTTTCATACTATGGAGTTTGCTGATGCATCATCCCAAAGTAGTTATCCTTATTAGGATGATGTTTGCATACCGATGTTTCCTACCTCTATGATTTGGGGGTACAATACCCTCATCTTCAAATAATTTATCATCAAGAGAAGTTATGGCCTTAAGATTTGGTAGTAACCCATCCCAATACTCCACCTCATTATGAAACTTTTCAATTTTCTCCAAGTGGCATCTTCCATTTGATCAGAAACTCACTTGTAGCACTCTATTATGCTTCTTATGGAATTTCTTCCATTCCTTGTTAATGTCTCTTCCCACATTTTGGTTACATCTACTACACACTTTGAATCATCTATAGTTAATAATGCATACGGGGTTATAACAGCGGTGATCTCTTGGCTCTAAGTGGTGGGATGTTGATCGTAAAAACAATAGACCCCTATTTTTCCCTTGTTTTAATAGATCTTTTCATTTTATCAGTTTCTAACTTTTTATCAACTTGAAACGATTTATATATAATTTGAATATCTTCTAAAAATTAATTAACAATGATTTCAAGTGATTATAAACACATTTTGTTCGATTGCACATGAAAACTAATTAGATTATCAAAAATACAATTTACCATAGATTTCTTTAAGAAATCTAAATCAGATTTAAAAATAGAACCAAATGTGGTCACAAAATGAACTACATTGATTATGATTGCCTAATAACCCATGCACTTTAGTTGTACATTTTAAATGATCATAATTTTTTTCTTGATTTAGATTATTTTCTTGAAAATTTAAGTTTTCAATGAATGATGCATTCACCTAATGAAATTTGATTTATTCTGTAATTAAATTTGATAATTTGAATGCAAAAGTGAAAGGAAAATTTAAATAACATAAGAATTGTTTATAAGGTTCGAATTCTAGTTCCACGGGTTTTGATCAACCAATCCATTAAATTTTTATTACAAGTACAATTCAAAAGATACTTATAAACATTAATGAAACTCAAATCTTTCATAAGAAGACCACGAGAACCCTGTGATCTCGAAAAATATCGTGTTCACTCTCCATATCATTCCCGTCTCCACAAGGAAAATTCCCTTCATATTATTGTCTTCAAATGACTTATGCTACATAAAATGATGTCAGAACACTCCAAAATGGAAGAATAAATATTTCATCGTTTTGTCTCTAAATTTTGCACAACTTCATAGTTTTCCTTGAGACCTTGTTTTTCTTCTAAGTTCTCAAAAAACTCTATTTTTAAAATTCCAAGTTTATTGATTTTCTGAGTCTGCCAAGTTATACACTTCAAAAGAAATTACCCCCTTTTATATTATTTGAACCACCATGGTGCATAGGTCGGATGCTTATTGTTTTGTTGTAAGGTCTCGAGTTCAAGCCTCTCACTAAGCACTTAACCATTTTCCATGTTGGGAACTCAATCCCACATGCGTCGCGTGAGGGTGGATAAATTTTTTTATATTTGGCATAGTGGTTATGCCGATGTGGCTTGACCAATTTTGTTTGATCCACATTGTATTGGCATATTTATAGGTTTTTTTAATGTTGCATTTTCTTGGCCATTCAAGATATAGCTTGCCCTGGATGTGTTGTCAGTCAAGTCATGCGTGGAGGTTACTATATTGGGATCAAAATTTGAGGACTTAAGGACGAGGAAAGTAGGAAGTGAGGTGGCAAGTTGGTAGGTGAACCAAGATGGCCAAGAAGAGTTTGGAAGGATATTCTAGTGTAATATGGTCCCCAATGCATATTATAATACGATGTAATATTCCATAATTACACACCAAGTCATATATATATATATATATATAATTGTGGCAATAACATAAAGAAGTAATGACACAAAAGACACCCCTATTATAAAAATGTGTGTCAAACTTGGAAGAGGGCCCCTAACCAGTAAATAGTGGGGCCCACTTGTTTGAAAATGAGTGTTAAATATGGAGTCACAAAACCGTTTTTACTCTTTTTATCTATTTCATTTTACCACGTGTCGCAGTGTGATTGACCAGTTGCTCCTATTTTTGTTCCTTCAATTGGAATCTTCTACGGATAGTAACTTACTCTAAAAAAGTCCATTTTTCACGTTTGAATAGGAGACAAAAAGCACTCGGAGTCTTCTACCATAATGTAATAATCCTGGGAGATTTAGGGAAAATCTTCCCACTGATTTGATCTTCAGATCACACCTCCCCTTTAAGAAGGATTTTTTCCACAAAAAATATTTTTCACCCACAAATGTTGCTAATCATCTTCCTACATATCACAAACACATAAAAGATCCATAGAAATAGCATTATGGGTTATATCACTGCAAATTGTTGATTAACTTATCACAAAAACTCAAAAAGTCTAAAAATAAACAATTATTGGCCAAAAGAGGAAAGCGTCAATGGATACTTTATGATTCTACCAATATCTACAAAAAAATATGAATCGTCAAATCCCAGTAACTATAACTTCCATCACAAAAATCAACTAGTCTAAAAATAGACAATTATTACGCAAAAGAGGTAAATTTCAAACTAATACTTTTTGATACAACCAATCACTATAAATGTAATTCCACTAAAATATATCAGTATATAAAAACATATATACATGCCAAAAATAAGCTAGTTTCCACTATCCTGTGAAATTGTCAATCACTGCAAATATCACAAATACGATCCAGAATGTTTAGACTGCTATAAATAGACAAGATTCAAAACTAAATCATGTGAATCTATCAATGAAATATCTATCCCAATATTCTGAATTGTAAATAGGATAGAAGCAAACTATCTACATACCAAAAAAAAATGGTGAATTACCATCCTTTGAAAAAATCACTAGGCATAATTTGTAATCTAGTTTGTTAGTGTAATCATAATGCATTCTAATGTTGTTACCATATTTAGAAATCACATTTATTTCCCCCATGGACATGTGATTTTCAAGTATGGTAAGAATGAGATTTTGCATTGTGAGCATAATTACAAACATTCCCAAATTATGGGTCTTAAAATACACCTAACATATATATGCTAAAAATATATGCATTCCTAAACAACAATTATTTTACAAAACAAGTATGAAACTAAACACTATTAATGTTCCCATCAACCTGTACAAACTTTTGTCAAATATCCAAATCTGAAACATGAGTTTAATTTCATACCTAAATTGTACTAGTAACTCGAAATCTAATAAGGAGATATAAATGGAGTATTTCCAAATTTTTTAAGGCAAGAAATTCACTGAGTATGGTAAACCTACTCCTCATTTTTCTCATGAACACGAACACCAAAAATTCAAAGCTATAAAAATGAAAAAATATTCCATTTATATCTCCTTATTATCTTTTGAATTCTTGGTAGAGGTTAGGTACATAATTAAAATCATGTTTCATCTTTTGAGATTCAACAACAATTTTTACATGTTGATGGGCACGATTAAATGTTTAGTTTCATACTTGTTTTCAGAATAATTGTTGTTTGGAAATGCATCTATTTTTAGCATATATATGTTAGGTGCATTTTAAGACCCATGATTTAGGAATGTTTGTAACTATGATCACAATGAAAATATCATTCTTACCATACTTGAAAATCACACGTCCACATGGGAAATAAATGTGATTTCTAAATATGGTAACAATGTTAGAATGCATTATGATTACACTAACAAACTTTATTACAAATTATGCATGGGGATATTATGTAGTGGATAGAAGTTCACCATTTTTGGGTATGGAGACAGTCTACTTCTATCCTATTTACATTTATAAATATTGGGATAGTTATTTAATTGAAAGATTCACATGATTCAGTTTTGAATCTTATCTATTTTTGGCGATCTAAACGTTACGGATCGTGTTTGTGATAGTTGTAGTGATTGAAAATTTCTCAAGGAAAGTGGAAACTAGCCTATTTTTAACATGTAGATGTCTTTATATATTTATCTATTCTATTGGAATTTTGTTTTGCGGTGATTGGCCATATCACAGTATCAATTTGAGAGTTGTCTCTTTTGGAAAATAATTGTCTATTTTTAGATTGATCGATTTTTGTGATGGAAGTTACACTTACTAGGATTTGTGATTCACAACTATTTGTAGAGATTGGCGAGAATAACAAAGTATCATTTGATAGTTACCTCTTTTGGTGAACAATTGTCTATTTTTAGACTAATCAATTTTTTGTGATAAGATAATCAATAATTTTTAGTGATATAACCCATAATGCTATTTCTATGGATCTTGTATGTGTTTGTGATATGCAGGAATATGATTAACAACATTTATGGGTGAAAAATAACTTTTGTGGACAAAAATATTTATGAGAGGGGAGCTGTGATATAGAGATAAAATAATTGCGTAGATTTTCCTAAATCTCCTAGGATCATTACAGGTAAGGTAAATTACTTTGAGAGAATTTTGTCACCTATTTGAGCGTTAAAAATGGAATCTGTTGGAACAAGTTAGCTTTGTAGAAGATTCTAGTTGAAGGAGAAAAAATATGAGCAAGCTGGTCAATCATGCTACAAAACATCAAAAAATGATATGGAGAAAAGAGTAAAATTTAGTTTTGTGACTCGGTCTTTGATGGATATTTTAAGATATTTATTCTTTTAGGAGTTTTCTTGACATCATTTTACTGATAGAAGTCACTAGAAGACAAGAATCTAAAGGGAATTTTTCCTAGCGGAGATGGGAACAAACATGAAGAGTGAATAATGATATTTTCCGGAGATCATGAGTTATCAAAGTCTTCTTATACGAGGTTTTTAGTTTCATTAATGTTTATATGTTTCTTTTGAATTGTACTTAAAAGAAAAATTTAATGGATCGGTTCATCGAACCGGGAACTTAGGAATTCCAAACCCTATAAAACATTCTTATGTTATCGATTTTTCCTTTCAATTTTGCATTCATATTATCAATTTAATTGTAGGAATAAATTAGATTTAATCAGTTGAATGCATTTTCATTGAAAACTACAAATTTTTAGGAAAAATTAGCTTAATCAGTAAAAAACAAATGATCATTTAAAATGTACAACTGAAGTGCATGAGTTTGTGGGAAATCACAATCAATTTAATTCAGTTTGTGAACACATTTGGTTATGTTATTAAATCATATTTGGATTTATTAAATAAATCTACAAAAAATTATGTTTTTGACAATCTGATTAGTTTAAATGTGTAAATGAACAAAACGAGTTTCTAATCACTTGAAATTAGTGTTAATTTAGTTTTAGAACATAAATTTTTAGATAAATGGTAAAAATGTGGGTTTTGAAATGACCCGCATCCTTTTACAAAAGGACCTTAAGGAAAGATATAAAAATGAAGCAAGACAAAAAGAAATCCCACATTCGGTAATAGACAAAAAGCCACTAAGGCATTAGGCGAGCGAAAAAAATACAAATTGAGAGAATACAAAGAAAAAGATGCATCCACGGTTGCATAAACATACAGCTACCCTTAAGAAACAACCAAGGAGATTTTCCATGGGATCATAATATCACTATAGGAAAAGAATTTCCTTTCTTTTTCTATGTACAATTGTTTAATCATCACACTGTTAGGAGACTAATTTTCATCTAGATGGATAGGAGGAAAATTTTCAAATATCTCCTCATTTTTTCAACATTTGAATCCTCAAGAAGATATTTTTAGTGCAACCAAAATCCACTCATGAGGGGAGTGTCAACACCTCACTGGGGGATCAAGAGTCTTAACATATAGCTGATTCTCCCCTTCATCAAATCTAGGATCTTTCTGAACAACCTCCTAAACATCCTCATCCGAATCTTCCAATGAGGAATATTAATAATCCCCAATAACAACGATGGTGGGTTTGGCATCTTTCCACCATGAAACATTTTCCTTCACCTTTAGTTTCACTTTATAACACTCGAAGCAAGGTGACCCAAGGAAAAATATTTCCTGCATCTAAAGGGAAGACTTCATAGTTAAGAGGTTGAGTCCATATCGTATACAAAACTTTGAGTTCAATGGAAGCGGGTAGATCAAGAGAGGTATCCAGATCCACTAAAATGCAAACATAGGTAGTATGTGTGTAAAGTTCAATTTTAGAATCAATGGAAAAACATATGCCCGAACATTACCAATAAAAATCAAACTCTCCTCCCATTAAAACTACAATGGAAGATGAGGTAAACGAACCCAAATAGGCTTGAAGTGGAATTTTTCAATGATAATATTGAAGGATGTGAACCATAATTTCATCAGAAAGTGATGATTATGTAGTTCCCAAATCTTGGAAAGGATAACATCTCTATCTTCAAAGAACATAAAAACCACGAGTAAAACCCCCTAGCCCAGGGGTACATGTAGACTTTACCATTTATGATAGGATCTTAGTTCAAGGAAATCAAAGAATGAAGAAGCAACGGGTTGGACTAGAGATCATCGAAGTAACAAATCAACCCTTGATAGGAGAAAAAACTTCCTCTTGAATCACCAACTCGAAAGAAAAAGGCAGAAGGGGAGAGCTAGCGAGGATTAAGTGGTCTAGAGGACAGAGTATGTAGCCACAACCTACAAAAGGAACACTCTACAATGGGAGATTACTTTGAGGAAAAACCTTATGCAGATCCCTCCTTCCTTCTTGTAAATATAGAACACCCTTCAGCAATGCCCCTTGACCCACAACCTAACATGATGTGCCCATAACCAATGCCCAAAGTAGATCTATGTCTCGGGAGAGGAAGATACGAACCAATGCCATCAAATATGATACTATAACCAAGCACACCAAAGCTAGGGTTAGGGATAGGGGAGAAGATTAGGAATAATGGGGAGAGGAAGAAACCATTTTTCAAGATTGAGCTCGTGATCTTATTGTTTGGATATAAAATTTGGATGGAAAACACTTTTATTATACCATAACTATGAAATGGAGTGGTGGAGGAGAAATTTATCTAAGTGAGACATGGGGTGGGCTTGGGTCCTTAATGTCTACTGAGAGATACAAATTTAGAGTGTCCCATAATGTTACGCCTAGTCCATATGGATAATTTTGACCCCTACCTCAAGGTGTCCCTATGGCCACTTATTGAAAGCATCTAATGAGGGAATGGAACTTAGGATGATGCTTACAACTATTTATAACTCACTAATAGCCTAAGACCTTGAGTTGAGTTTTAGAACATATTCAAATTAGTTTAAGCCTAGATTTTAATCGGTTTCAAGTTGATAAATGTAAAAAGCTGATAAATTGAAAAGATTTGTTGAAACAAGGAAAATAATAGGGGGTCTATTTTTGTTTATAGATCATGTTTTGGTATCAGAGTTGGATGATTCGGTGTTTTCTTTCATTTTCATTTGGTTATCAATTTTGATTTGCTAATCCCATCATATTTTACAATTTTTTGGCATGATATTCCATTTTTGTAGTTGTAGTGTTATGGAAGTACATGGTGTTTGTAGTTAGATATGGGGAAATCCTTGAAGAGAGAGAGGATTGAAGAGGTAAAAAGTATCAACATATAAATTCATGAAGAAAATAAATTCCTAAGATGAAAGCTCTATTCCCTCGAGGAACAAAGTACATGTTAGAAAACAGGGTTGAAATCCAAAGATGAACTCTTGATCAAATTACAATGTGGTGAACTAAAAAAGGAATTACCTTTAACTTCAGATGTAAAAACCATGATCGGTGAGTGCATTGTAAGTTATTCACCACATGATTCTTCTTCCCATTCGAATTCAAATTTAGGTAATGATGATTTTGGTTCATTTAAAAAATACACTAAAGGCATTAGATCTAGATTATTGTTGAAAATGGGATTCGATGGAAAAGACCTTAGTAAAAATGGACAAGTTATTCTTTACCCCAATATAGGTCAATGATCGTCCTTGTTTTACAGGTTTGGGTTTTCCTAGTGTGGGAATGGAAATTGGAGAATGCTCCAAGCACACTAAAGGGAGACAAGCTTCTAACAACAAAGTGAATACCCCAATAGTATTGTAGGATGGATTTAGTAAGAGAACACTAGAGAAGAGGTAATGAAATACCACCTCCTCCTTATAATAATAAAAAAAAGAAATTATAAGACATCTAATCCTAGTTTTCGAGTTTAATAAATTTGGCTATGATATTCAGAAAATGTGGAATGCTTTTCCTTACACTTTTTGTGGATTGCATAACCATTATGTTTTCATTTTTTAGAAGAGAAGGACATTGTTAAATAAGTTGGTTTCATTCGTTAAGACAAAGGCATATGAAAAATAAAAATATTTTCATTCAAAGATGAGAAATGAAAATCATATTTCCTCATAATAGAATAAGGAAAAGAGGATTGTTTGTGCTCATTGTCATATAAACGGGCATCGGTGGAAACTTGTTAGAAAATTCATCCATCACACCATAAAAGAAATGGTAAAAAAATATGGAATACATACCTATTGCAAAGGTAAATGAAGTTTCGAATCCACCATCAGTTGATAATATAACCCTGGATTAGGTAATAATTGAAAATGAAAATCCATTTAAATGGTTTGGAAAACAATTTTTCAATTACATATTGCATAGCTCTTGATTTTGAATAAAAATGTAATTAATTCAGAGCTGATGGTGTAGCCACAAAATCACACATGCTATAAATTATTTAGTCATGGTCTTATACTACTATTCATATGGTTTTTGAGTGAAGAAAGTATTAATTAATCCCCATCTTTTGGTGATTTTACTTTGCTTTTTGTCGTTATTTCCAACCTATCACACATGCATGCCCAATTTGTTTCTATCATTCCATATTATTTTGAATTTGAATGGAATTCTGAACTAGTAATCTTGGGGTTCCAATAAGAATCACAGTCCTAGTTGAGGCACCTAATCCTCTTTCCACTTTCCTACCACTTTCTAGCCATTTGAACATTTCATATTTCTTATGGTTGGCCTTTTCAGGTTAATTACAAAATTAGAATAAGAGAACCATATAAATATAAAGTTATGAAACCATAATGAGGGACCAAACAGTAGTTACTACTATCATCACCTAAGATTGGATCCTACAAAGGCTCCATTTGCATCCATCTAGCTCCATCACAAGGCACAATGTTGGTTCATCTACATCACACAAGCATAGGAGGGAAGTTTATTCTATTCCATCCACCATTCTATTACATTTTCTACACATAGTTATTACTCGCTACTTTCACAAAGTGCGACTAGCACAAGAGCACCTAGGGCATGATTGTACACACTTGCACATAGAACTACATCAGGTCTAAGATGTAGTGTAACACTCAGTTAGTAAGTTCACCATTGTGGTAGCTGAAGTCAGTTTGGACCCTTCATATGTATCTTTCTTTTTAGGGTTTGATACTTTCCTTGGGGTTTTGTAGGTATTTTCTTCATCACTGACTACCAACGACATCCGGTCAATTTATATACAGCATTTGTACAAAATACATCGAAGGCTTCAAATTATATAGCGACTTTGCAAATCTAGTTTTGGACCTCCTACATAGACTAGGGTGCCCAAAACACAGACTAGGGCACCCACAGGTGCCGTGATACTCTCCCTAGTTCCCAAATCTACTCAAACTACTCGAGATCCGTAAGTTTATGGAACCTCGACATATTCATTTCCTCCTCCTATTTTTCAATCAACTCTGCAACACAATCCACCAAGTTTGATGAATTAGATAAGCTCTTTCCAACCCTTCTTTGCATATTAGGGTTTCTATTTTTATTAGCCTAGTTGTTTGGGTCAATTTCTATATTTATTTACCACTTTTATTTATTGTTGTTCCTAGTTAGATTAACTTAATAAATCCACATTTTATTTAATCATTTTGGTGAACCCGACATCTTTCATGCTTAGGATCCTTGTTTTCCTCTATCATGGCTCCCAAAGTTCCTCAAGTTTCTTTATCTAATTTACTTAAGAGATATCCCAATTGTCAAGATGCTCTTCAAAAATCCCTAGACACCACGTATCATCCTCAAAACACACTGCCACATGAGATAAGTCCTATATTTGATCATTTATCTAATGACCCTAGTCCTAGTAATCCTCCATCTAATCAACCCCTATTGGAATCAATTCAAGATATATATTATTTATTTAATGTCAAATTTTAGGCCATGGAATCTATGATTACATCTTCCAAATATGAAATTGAACAACTTAAGGATTTCTCTCAAGCACATTATTGTGCTCTTTCTACATCTTATCTTCAATTTATGGCTACTACATGTAATATAGTTAAACCTCGGGTCATACCACTACCACGAGATTCTCATATATGAGCATAATACTAAGCCACACGACATTTATCCTAAACTCCTTATTCGCCGATTGATCACTTTACTACCTACTCATTACTATCCTCCTTATCGGATTGAAAAATATCAATGTCTTCCATAATGTAATTATCATTGAATCAATGGACATAATGACAATGAATTTTATGCTTTATACAATGTAGAATCAAACATCTTGAGCACCAAGGATTTATCACATTTCTTGCACAACATTCCGTTACATGCCCATCTATAAATGCTACATCGAATGGGATCTAAAAACTACTCCTTCTGCATCTACTAAGCATCATGCCAATATTTCTAGTGTCCCTTCTTCGGTTATTCAAGATACGCCTAAGAAACCACCGACAACATCACCAAGTAACCATTATCAAAAAAATCTCCAAATTAGTTCACAACCTCCTACTCGGTCACTTACAACATTACCAAGTAAAATAAAGTAATCACTTCTCAAGGTTTTCTTTAAATCACGTCCTCCTACTAAGTCATCAACACATTACCAATTGAAATTACGTAACCACCTCTCAAAATCAGTCCACCTTCTTCTCCTATCAAGTCTTCTGCAGTGTCATCAATCCCACATAAGCTAAAACCAATCACTTTTTTCAAAGCTACTACTCCTACTGATGAACAAGACACATCTCAAATTCCACCACCATTGCATGGTCCTACTATTACTTCAGCCTACCATTGTGTTGGCTCTCTCTCTTATCATGACATAGAAAACACTCTCCCACAATGGCATGGCACCTCTCGCGTCACTGCATAGATCTCCATCATCATAGTAAAGTTGTGGAGAATCACACTTATTTCCACCCCTCTAGCATTCACATACATCTTATATTCACATCACTTCACACCTAGATCTTTACACACAACATACAATAGTAGCATCACTACTTGATGACAAAATCTTGTGCTTCAGTTCACACTTGACTATTGAGGGCTTACTACACATGAATCCCATACACTACATAATAGTTACTACACACTACGTCTATTCACACATCTTGCATCTTACATCTTACATCATACACTCTACATTTAGTCTACATCATTACACATCTACACATCATACATCATACTAGTCGACATTATACATACATCACACTTTTAGGGTCTACATTATATACTTACATTACACATTTATACACCACACATTGTCTATACACTATACTAGTATTCATCATACATATGTCACACTTTTATTTTCCATGAGTCTAGCACCACATACTACTCCTCCTACATACTACATTGCATGCACTCTCACATTACTAGTCTATCTTACATTACACACTATACATTGCATTTTTACACTTTCTACACATCATATGGTTGTCCAATCATCACCCATACTACATTGTCTTCTACATGTTACACTAACTACCCTATGACACACTTTAGTTCCTCGGTCCACACTCGAGCGCCAAGGGTTTACCAATCAAATGGAACTTATCATACACACACGTTCATCAATCAAAATTCTATCATGTGACATTACTAGGTTAGTGACATATGCTATAGGCTAACTGGTCACCTATTCCTTCATTTTGTAGTGGTATACACTTTAGGCTACATTACCACTCAATCTATTCATCTAGTAGTGATATATTCTTTAGGATACATCATCACTCTTTCGATCATCTTGTCATGATATACACTTTGGATATAAGGGCCATGCACACATCATCTCTAGGTCACATATCATCACAACACATATACACACTCATCACTGATGCATTAGACACAATATAGAAATTCGACCATTTCTGATGACGCACTCTCTTTTATAGTTCATTATTGGTGTTGGGGGAAACCAAATGAACCTTCTTTGCATAAATTTCCATTCACTTAGGGGCATGCGAACCTATCATTCCATTCCATCCATCCATAACATATTGCATATCTTGGTTGCTTTTATTCTTTTTTATATTTTCTTGTATATGGTAGTATTAGTACACATGCTAGTCATATCTCTTGTACGTCATTTATCTATACCATACGCACATGTGCATTCATGCTTTTACTTAGTTGTGATTTAAGATACAAGTATTTTACACACAGTATGGATGCTCACCTTCTACCCATCCTATATTGGTCGTTGGGAGCATCCACATTCATCTCTCACATGTGCTATTATTTCATTTTATACTAAGCACTCTATATTACATGGTTATACACACTTTTGACATCTTGGTTATCTTTCTAACATGTTAAAGTTATCATGTGCAACATTTTTAAAAAATATTACTTGCTTTCATGGATATCTATTGTTTTTACTTGTTTGTTTTGTTTTCTATTGTATGTGGTCCTTACCCTATTTTTGGTATGCACACTTTCTTGTTGTATGCTTCCCATTGGAAGCACAATGGATTTGAGAGGGGGTGAATAAAACCTAAGAAAATTTTGATTCATTTTCAATTCATTATTAATTAGCATTCATTCAAGCACTTATTCATCCATAAAGCATATGTGGGTTAACTTAAGCATATCAACAACCATACAAAAGACCAAGAGCAAGAGAGTACACAAGAACACCAAATACTTGTGGTAAACCCTTAAAGGGATGACAAACCACTTTTTTTTTGATATTACACATAAAAAAGAAATTTAGTGAATCAAAAATACATAAGGAACACCAACCCCTGATTTAGTGAGGCACCAATCCTAGAAGAGGCACCTGACCCCTAGTTTAGTAGAGCACCAACCCTAGAAGAAGCACCAACCCTTAATTTAGTGAAGCACCCACTTCATAAGGAGGCTAAAACCACCTAGGATGACCAAGAACCAACTCATCCACCTGAATATGTTTGATCTCTAATATTTTTTCTACCACAATTGATTGATATCACTAATTCAGCTCACAAACCCTAGCTCATACCCTAGGGTAACAAACTTGATCTTTATCCTTTATTATTCACTTGTATTGCCTCTAACATCTTGCTCTCATGCTGTCATATCTTACTAAATCTGAAAAAACATATGATCTTACCTCAAATCATGCCTTTATACTTGCAAATATCTCCTCTCTAGGTCACACTACTCCCCATGCAAGACTAGCTCTCAAAATGAGATAAACTTCACTTTTATAGGAATTTCTTCTTCATTCAGTGAAGGAGGTCAGTACCTCATCATATTTTCAACTCATAAATCTATATAAAATTCAATTTTTTGAATTATAACAGTCACAAATGACCCAAGTAGGTCATCTTAGCTAAAACCATCATTTCATGTGCCAAAATGGCTCAAAACCCCATAGGCACATTCTTAAAAATTCCCTAACATTAGTACCATAATTTTTCATGACCCAAAAACCTTTACATATGAGTAAAATATCATAAAAATGTATACATTATCAAAATTAATATCAACAAATCAAATTATTTCATTTATTGGGCCCAATTCCCTTTCCAAACTTCAAAACAAATATTTCCTACACCCTTTAACACCCCTGGAAACTTCATCCAATCTCCAAATAACTTCTACTAAAAAAAAAACTTCCATGTCACAAATAAAAATAAATTTCAGAACCTATAGAACACTTCTAAGTAAGTTATAAGTCATGAAACATCCTTCACCGCAAACCACAACACCATTTGCCTTCACCGAGATCAACTGCCAAAACTTATATTTCCAAAGGTTAGCTAATAAAATAAATTATACATTCCTTAAATATCTAAAAATTTATTAATTTTATGTCAAATTCATTCCTCTTCACTCTCGGGTGATAGGAAGTAAGGACCAATGTACCTCATGCTTCAAACAACACCAAACTTTTGAAAAATATTATGTCTTGAAATGCCAAAAATATTATTACTCAAAGAATGACTTGGAAACCACATAAAATGACATAATCATGAGGAAATAATTATTTTATTGAAATATATATTAATATACTTTCCAGAAAAACTTGAATAACCACAAAATCCACTTGTAGCTCAAGTTATGCTCAATTTATTGGACCTGCTATTTGAGACCCCAAAACTACCCTTTGACCAGTCAACTTGTTTGGACCTCAAAACACCATGAAACCTCCATGTAAAAAAATAAAAATTCCCAATAATCATGTACCATCAACTTTATATCCTACTTGTTTGGACAACATTGCCCTAAAACCTTCTTCTTCGAAACTATTATTTTTAGGTGGGGCCCACATATCATCATGACCTAAACCATACATTTCTAGAAATATTGAGGATTCCTCTACAACATCCAATCATCAATTTTTATGAAACAATCAAAAGCTGGGTCATACCACTTTTGTTTTCGAATACTACTCCTAGTTAGGGTTTAACTAGGGTTTTAGACCACTTTACCTTCTTAACGATCGTTCATAAAAACGTGACGATCAAACCACCTAATTATTTTTGTGATGAATTAATAAATAAAAACATAATATATTAATAATATCTCATGTAACCATGAAAATCATACAATTCACAATGAGCATCAGAAGGTCCAACTTTGCTTGAAAATCACACTACAACTTACCCAATTTTGCCAAAACTTGCATAAATTCAAAAATATTCTGCATACTTGACCTAAAAATTGGCATAAAGCACTATGAAAACATAATTTAACTTATAAAATTCACCACATAGCTTAAATACATCTCAAACTCTCTAGCCACAATAACTTACCTATGCAAACTTGCATGTTTCTCACTTGTAGCTTCCCAAGGACCCGTAAACACATCAAACCACTAAATTATGACTTAAAAATCACCATACACCTCAATTAAATTGGCACCATGATGAAACCATTATGAAACAAGAAATATATGGTCCAAATATCATACCTCTACCTCATTACGGATGCTCCAGGATCTATAAACAAGATTCAAATGATTTGACTCAACCATGACAACTCATGAATTCACATTGATAACCTCATGCAGACTCATATACACCTAAAACACATAATTAGGACCATTCTTGACCCCATGACACTCAGAAAAAAACTTTGGAAGACTCAAACCATGATTCAACTCACTAGACCATGCACAAGGATACCCAAGAACAACACCAAAATTTATAATATTCATGCTTGACCATTGACTAACACCATATGAGGACTCTCATGACTGCATAAAACCCTTTTCCATCAATGGGGCTTGAGATCAATGACAACACTAACCCAAAATGGCCAACAATCTCCCCTTTTTCATTGATGAAAACCATAATTGAAACATTGATGACATTTGAATGACAAAAACACCTATGTGACCTCAACTCTATGTTTATGAGATTCTCTCCCCCTTTTCCATATATGAAAATGACAACACAAGACAATGCAAAATGACAACAATGCTAAAAAATGACTTACTTTCCCAAATTTATTCCCTTGGGAATGAAAAATACCCTCTTTGACTCTAACAACAACAAGAATGATCTCTGGACTGATATGAGCTCAAAATAGCTCCCCCTTAGTTTATAACCTCCATTTTAGCCTCCATCCATCAAAACACCATCCTCTAGGTCTTACGAGGCCAAAAACACAATCTTGTCTCTAAAATCAACATTTTCATCATTTAGGACTATAATCCCAAAACAAATTTTTAGTGCAAAGTTGACCACCTTATCCATACTCTAAAAACCAATAGACATCATGAATTCATTCCATATAGATTCCTTTGTGAATACACACCCTCTATCTACTTTAAAACATGAAATTTAAAATTCTCACCTTTATTTGGAACTCAGAAGACGGCCTTACCTATTTACCGTAGTCGTGAAACCATAAATCAATAATTTTTATCATTTAAGCTCAAGAAAGAGAGCCCCTACTTCAATATTCTCACTCAGACCTCTTTCTAGTCATATTTATGAACAAAAAGTAATTAGAGATGGCATTGATCATCCTCGCATACCTAAGGTGCAAAATTCATCATTCTATGAATGGATTCCATCTCAAAGCTGCTAAAACCACATGTATTCTCTAATTCACTTCTTATTCCAGTAGTTCAAACTCCTTTTAGATGTTCATACGACATACACACTTTCTATACTCGGTCAATCTGAACATATACCTTTCATAGATCTTGAGAAACATGCCGGTAATCCCTTGACATGAGTCCATATTTGATGAAATATCAAATTTTTATCACTTTGTACCTTGAGACATAAAACCTCATGAGAAACACTATTCCTTTTAATGAGAATACACAGGATAGAGCATATAATTTTCGAATACTGATGGTTTATTTAATGCACAAGTCACCTATTTATAGAATCTTGATGCATAGAACATTCAAAATACCCACCAATTTCATCTATTACTCATATTTCAAGATCATGACAGGAACACCATGCCTTCTACAAATTTCACATGACCTTTACAAGGCCACCTTAGGACTTATGAGACCTAAAAATATAACTCTCAAGTCACTTGATCACAACTTTAACCAACAGTCAAGATGAAGAATATGCATATAATTGACTAATCATATTTTGAGACTATTGTGGTACCTATAATATGACATTTTTGTTCTTCATGATCCTAAATAAACCTTGAGAATTAGGTGAGCACATAGAAAATTTTCTTGGAAGAAGGCCTTCATAACATACCTTAAATGCATTGATCACACTAATACATCTTTAATATTTCCAATTTTCTTCTTAGTGGCCTTCAAACACTCCCCCTACCTCTTAAAGGCATTCACAGTCATTCTTGAGCCTGTAGCATCATTGTAGAATCTCTTCTCTATCCTGTACCACTGAATCACTACTAAGACACAGTAAAGTATTCTACTATTCCTTCACATGTTTAGTTCTCCTCCAATCCTTTTTCGAGGTCATTTACAAGGCACATTCATGATTCTTAAACACTTATCAACATAAAATTAAAGCCAAACATTGTTCATACCTATAACTTTTCATACTCAACCTCTTTTGATCACTAAGAGCATGTAGGTATTCATTATACAACACCAGGATTTAATTATCTACTTAACTCCTCTAGGCCTTCTTGTAACTAATTCTTTTCGAGTTTCAATGATTTTTTTCTCTTTAACATGTATTCGGACCACGACCTATAACTAGACATTATGATTTTCCATAATCATTTTGTGCATGGATCTTTAAGAACTTCATTTTCATGTAGCACACCTTTCCTTATAACACCTGATGATACCTCATGCCTCAGTCAACTAATAGAGAATACAATCACTTGAAAGCTTCTTCACACTTATTTCAAGACCTTTAATACAACATCATAGTAAATTTAATTTGTTTGGAGTCATAATGTAACTAATGAGAGACTTATACCTTTCATTCATCCTAGATAAATAACGAGAGACACCAAGACATGATCATTTTATAAAATTTGCAAGATATTCCTCTTATGCGAGATTGCAACTTGAATAATTCACAACATTACAAATATCGGTGACATGTGAAGAAAACATGAAGAGTTCATTTTTGCGAACACGGGGGTTTCATGGTCTTAAACCTTAGACTTTTACTCCATTTAGTAACGTATCACTAAGAGAAATTTAGTCCTTTAACCTATGATAGTCTTGTAGAAGGATAAGTTTGATCTTGATACCTTTAAACCCAAATCATGGATCTTTTTAATCTTCTTTTGACTTTTGAGAGCACACAATCTTCATTGAATTTTACTTTTTATAGACTCTGTCATAGACTTCTTGACATGATAGACTTGGTATTGACACATCGAGAATATTTTATCATGTCATGGAGCACCGACACCTTTTGCAACCTTATACTCAAAGCTGAACACCTTTAATGGAATTAAAATAAGATATTAATGCTTTCCTAGGAGTAGAGCATGATGAACGTAGAATTTCTTAGTTTTGTATTAAGCATTCTCTTACACTGCACATCCTTCTATGCATCCTAATCCTTCTTGAGACTTGATACATGATACAAAAATTCTTGTTCACCGAGACACCTTCTTGAGGACCAACCCATACTCAAAAAATCATGTCTTATGACACACCTTTACACTTTATTAACTCATTAATGACATCTCAAACATGGGATAATCAACTATATTCACTTAGGTATACTTCATTCAAGGTTTAAGGACACATTCTAGGTCATGATGCACATAAGAGAATCAAATTTACAATTAATTATCGACCTTGGATAATTGGAAACACTTACCTTGACCTTCTTAGTAATCGATTAACTTCTTGAGACATGTATGGCACTTAATATGCACTACTCTATCCTTTTAAAAGAATTAAAAACTTAATGAAGTGATTTAATCAAATTATAACCAATCAATAATTCCTTTGAACTGAATGCACTTGTAAATACACTTGTTAGAACACAATTCCTTAATTTTGAGCTTTCAATCTCCTTTTCAATCACATATTTACCTTAAGAACCTTACACATACTGATCAAATTGAAGTTTACTAATATATTTAAATAGAGAACACATACTACTTTGACACAAATTACAGTCATGGAACAAGAATTCTTTGATGATAAACTTCATTTGTTTGTGATGTTGACTCAAGACCATAAACAAGACACCACAAAATTATCCCTTGGACTTCAAGATACATATTCAACTCTCATTAGTAAAACATTCTTTTCAAGACTCATACCTTTTAATACCTTGATATCCATTAAGACAACCTTGACATCAAATATAATAGTTTTTGACACTTGACACACTCCAAGACACCTATGAACAAAGCAATATGATCTTGGCAGAATACTTGATTTGTGTTACATATGCTTTTAAGCCCTTGACAATACCATATTATTGATTTAGACCACTAGAACATGCTTACAATATACCAAAACCTTTGGCTAAGACTGTGACAGACCTAGAAGAATTCAAACATGATAATTTACTTGAATGATGAATTTTAAAATCACATCTCTAATAGGAAAAAAAAACTTCTAAAACCATGATGAATGACATAAACCCTCATTGGAAGATAACATGACTAATGAAAACAATACACATCAAACACTTATGAATGACAAAAACTCAGAGACATATGAGCATGCTATTTTACATACCTTATGGCTTTTGTAGTATTCCATACTCCAGTGACTTAAAATTCTCATGAGCTGGAGAGTGAATAACAATCAAGTACATATGATATTCTTGAATTCTGATCCCTTCAAATAAGGTAAACATGCTTCCTTGAACTAGTTTAGACCCTTTCTTGATGCCAAAAATGCTTTCTTTGAAAAAATTCACTATATTAGGCTGAAAGTTAGAATGAGAGTCCAATCCTTGGAATTACTTGCTTGAACAACAACCTTTTTTCCCTTGAGATCAATAAAAACATCCTTGACTCATTCACCAAAGCCTTCTTCTTAAAAACACTTCCATTTTGAGCTTGAAATATGCTAGAGTACCTTGATGATCCCATTTGGTGACAATATCTTGTAAAATACCCTTGCTTGTGAAACTTATGACATACACCACCATTATTTCTTCTTCTTGGTTCAAACACACTTAGGTTCCATCCACTGATCCTTAGAACTATGATCATACTCACAACATGAATGAAATTCACCATTGAAGAAAGATACCTCATTTTAGGAGACCTTCTTTTACAATCTCTAGATATATGACCAAAATCATGAAAAACATAGCAATATCCATTAAAACTAGTACCATACCTCATAGCATTAGGTTTTCTAACTGAGTTATAACTTCTTGGATCATCCTTCTTAGTCACCTTATCATCTGATCTTGAACTTCGACCAACTCCATTATCATTCTTCTTTTACTCTCCTTCAAACCCTAGACATGTTTTGTTATTTGTGCCTTTTGACTATCCAAAATGTCATTAAGAGCCTTGGATCTCTTCTCAAATATCTCATACATCTACAACTCACTAGTTGCATCCTTCAAACTGATTCAAGGGATTTCAACTTGTCTTCATACCTAGAATAAGCATCTTCTTTCTCCTTTAGGGCATTAGACAAAATTTCCACTTGAGATTTCAAATATTTGATAGCTAGATCATGATATTTCTCCATTTCATCCATTATCTCTTGCAATCCAAAAAATAAAGACTCAACAATATCATACTTTCTTCTCCAAAGATCTGGAAACTTACCCATTTGTGCTTCTAGGATCTCCTTCAAGTTGCTAAACTTGCTTCACAAGGACCTACTATGATACCAATTGTTGGAAGCAAAAATGGAATAAGAGGGAAGGGGGTTAATAAGTCATCATAAAATTTCATTTCATTTTCCATCCATTATTAATTATCATTCATTCAACCATTTATTCAACCATAAACCATATGTGAGTTAACTTAAGCATATTAACAACCATACACAAGATCAAGAGCAAGAGATTACACAAGAACACCAAATATATGTGGGAAAACCTCAAGGGGAAGAAAACCCACTGAAACTTTGTTGATATTACACACAACAAAGAAATTTAGAGAAACAACAAATTCATAAGGAGCACCAAAGGCTGATTTAGTGAGGCACCAACCCCTAGTTTAGTAGAGCACCAACCCCTAATTTAATGAAGAACCCACTTCAGAAGGAGGATAAAACACCCTACGATGACCAAGCACCAAATCAAATACCTGAATATGTTTAATATTTGATAATGCTGCTGCCACAACTACTTGAGATCACTAATTCAGCTCAAAAACCCTAGGTCATACCCTAGGGCATCAAACTTGCTATTTCTCCTTTATTATTCACTTGTCTTCCCTATAACCTCTTAATATCATGCTTTAATATCTTCCTAAATATTAAAAATATGATATTACCTCAAATCATGCCTTTTTACTTGCAAATATCTCCTCTTTAGGTCGCACTACTCCCCCATACAAGACTAGCTCTCAAAATGAGCTAAAGCTTCATTTTTATAGGCATTTCTTCTTCATTCACTGAAGGAGGTCAGTTCCTCATCATATTTTTGACTTATAAATCTCTAAAAATTAAAAAAATTGAATTATAATAGTCACATGTGACCCAAGTAGGCCAACCTAGCTAAAACCATCATTTCATGTGCCGAAAATGGCTCAAAACCCCATAGGAACATTCTTAAAAATTCCCTAACATTAGTAACATAATTTTTCATGACCCAAATACATTTAAATATGATTAAAATATCATTAAAAATCTATACATGTCAAAATTAATATCAACAAATCAAATTAGTTCATTTATCTTGGGCTAGTTCACTTTCAAACTTCAAAAATAATTATTTCTCAATGACCTAGAAAGTTCATCGATCACAAAATACTTATACTAAACCAAATAATTCCATGTGATCAATAAAAATAAATGGAATAAATTTTATAAAATTTCTAAGAAATTTATAAGTCATGAAACATCTTTCACTTAGAACCACATACACATTTGCCTTCACCGGATCAACCGCCAAAAGCGTTGTTTCCAAAGGTTAGCTAATAAAATCAATTATACATGCCTTTAATATATAAAAATATATTAATTTAATTAAAACTTAATTCTTATTCACTATCATGGTGATAGGAAGCATAAAAAAATCCATCTCATGCTTCAAACAACATCAAACTTGCATTAAAATAGATGTTATCTTGAGTGATAAAAATATTATTTCTCAAATAATGACCTAGAGACCATATAAAATGACCTCATCATGAGTAAACACATATATAACTGGAAATATGTATGAATCTAATTTCCAACAAAATTGAATCACCTAAAAATCCACCTGTAGATCAAGTTATGCTCAATTTACTAGACCTTGTTATTTGAGACCCCAAAACTACCCTTTGACCAGTCAACCTATTTGGACTTCAAAAAACCATGAAAATGTCCTGAAACCTCCATGTAAATAAATAAAAAATCCCAATAATCATGCACCATCAATTTTTATGCTACATGTTAGGAAAACATTGTCCTAAAACCTTCTTCTTCTGAAACTACTATTTTTAGGTGGGGCCCACATATCATCATGAAATCAACCATACATAAGGGAATCTTGAGCATTCCTATATAACTTCCAATCATAATGTTTGATTAAACAATAAAACTGGGTCACCACACTTTACTCTCTTTAATTGCTCCTAGTTAGGGTTTGACTAGGGGTTCGAGACCACTTTACCTTCTTAATGATCGTTCATAAAAACGTGATGATAAAGCGACCTAATTTTTTTGTGAAATATTAATAAATAACCATATGAAGATATGAATAAGAGCTCATGTACCTAGGAAAAACATACAATTCACACAAGCATCATCGGAGTTCAACTTTGCTTGATAATCACACTCAAACTTACCCGATTTTTCCAAAACTTGCATAACTTCAAAAATATTATGCATAATGACTTGAAACTTGGCATGAGGTACTATGAAAACATAGTTTAAGTGTAAAATGTCACCACATATCTCAAATGCATCTCAAAATATCCATCCATAGTGACTTACCTATGCAAACTTGCATGTTTCTCACCTGTAGCTTCCCAAGGAACCTGTAAACACATCAAATCATTGAATTATGACCTGAAACTCACCATACACCTCAATTACACTGCCAAAATGCTGAAACCATGATTTAAAAATAAATATATGGTCTAAATATCACACCTATACCTCATTATAGATGCTCGAGGGATAGAAACAAGTCTGGATTGACTGACTCAACCATGACAACTCATGACTTGACCTTGATAACTTCATGCGAGACTCATATACACCTAAACACATCATTAGGAACATGATTTACCATATGAAACTAGAAAGAAACTTGGGAAGACTCAAAACATGATTCAAATCACTAGACCATGCACAAGGACACCTAAGAACAACACCGAACTTGACAATCTTCATTCTTGACCATTGAATAGTACCATATGAGGACTCTCATGATTACATGACACCCTTTCTCATCAATGGTGGTTGACATAAATGAAAACACTAACCCATAATGGCCAACATGACCATGATGGCCTTGTGTGTCTTGTGACATCGTGAGTGATGTCCCATGTTTACAACCCACTTTTTGTGGCTTACTTTGTATTCTTGCATGTTTTACTATCTTGCTTGGTAGCTCATACACTATTTGCATAGATTACACATTGTCTTATACATGCATGCTTGTTCATACTAACACTTGTCTTTGGATAGCCTCTTGTTTGTGTGTGCCTTGGTTTCTACCAAGCATTTTCCTTCCCCATGCAGGGTAGAGTTACGAGTTCATGCGATTATTACTCTTTTGGGGCCACATTCTCCTATCAATGACATTGCATATTGCCCCAAAGAGGGGGGAATCATTTGGAGTTTTACATACTAAACATATCTCTATACCAAGTAAATTCAATTCAATTTCCACCCTTGGCATTGTGGGTATAATTCAATTTAGTTTCCGCCCTTGGCATTATGGGTTATACAATGAGTGGGTTAATACCAATCTACGAACCCCATACACATTGGATTTTATAGGAGATGGTTATCATTAAAATTATGGGGAGAAGTTCTGAGTTAGAGGATACATCATTCTTCCTCTATACGCTGCATTAGCTTGATGGCATCGGATTGCCCAAAAAACCAAGTAGTATAAATATCTCTTCATAAAACTTTAGGGAAGCGATTCTGGGTTGGAGAATAATGCATATTTCTACCTACACTTCTTCGTCCTATGGCGTCGGATCGCCCAAAAAACCTAGGATAAGATATCCTCTTTCTACACCCTTTCTCTCATCACTATCATGTGCACATGTTCCTGTTACATTTTTCATAAGTTTTCATTTCAGTCTTTTCAATACATATACATGCATCTTTTACGTGCATTTTTGACATATATACATGCATATTTGAATTATTGATCATTTTATCCAAGTACAGGTTTGAAAAAATGAGAATAAAGTAGTCAAAAACCACAACTACAACAATGGGGGCTACAACAACTACATTTTATGGTAGCACACACCATACTAACTATGTAGGTACATCACACACATCAGAAACTACATACGTGTTTCCACCCTAGGTTCACTCTCATCACTTTTAAATCTTTAGTTTCCACCCTCCATCATATTTTTATCACTCCACACTTTCTCTAGTCCTTAAACATATTTCTACATCACTCTACACGGATTTATTAGGTACGCATATCTATCTACTATATGTTACTGAGGTTTTCAATCAGCAACACAAAGTGGGGGAAAATGTAGTCACAAAATCACACACGTTAGACATTATTTAGTCTCGGTCTCATACTACTATTCATATGGTTTTTGTGTGAAGAAATTAATCATTAACCCCCATATTTTGGCCATTTTACTTTACTTTATGTCATTACTAACAACCTCTCACACATCCACACCCCATCTGTTTATGTCATTCCATGCTATTTTCATTTGATTGGGCACCCACGCTAACTTAGGGCACCGATAGGCTCCCTGGTCCTAGTCGATGCGCTCTGGTCCTCTTTCCACTTTTCCACCACTTTTTAAGAACTTTCTATCCATTTAGAAATTTTATTTTTCTTGTGGTCAGACCTTTTCGAGGTTAATTACGAAATCGAGAACAAGAGAACCATATAAATATATAATTATGAAACCATAATGAGGGACCAAGGACTAGTCACTACTATCATCACCTAAGGTTGCATCCATCAAAGACTCCTTTTTCATCCATCTAGCTCCATTATAAGGCACAAGGATGGTTCATCTACATCACATAAGCATAGGAGGGAAGTTTATTCTATTCCATCCACTATTCTATTACATTTTCTACACATAGTTATTGCTCGCTACTTTCACAAAGTGTGACTGACACAAGAGTACCTAGGGCATGATTGCACACACTTGCACATAAAACTACATTGGGTATGAAATGTAGTGCAATGCTTAGTTAGTAAGTCCACTATTGTGGTAGCTGAGGTTAGTCTGTACCCTTCATATGCATATTTCATTTTTTAGGGTTTGATACTTTCTTTGGGGTTTTACAGGTATTTTCTTCATCACTAACTACCGGTGACATCTAGCGTAATTTGGATAGATTAGTGTGATAGACATTGAAGGCTTTATATTATATAACAACCTTGTAAATCTAGTTTTGGACCTCCTGCACAAACCATGGAACCTAGAATCCGAGAATAAGGTGCCCACACGCACCCTGATACTCTCCCAGGCACCTCAGTCCACTCAGATTTCCCAGATCTGAAATTTTTAGACCTCGGCATAATTTTTTTCCTCCTCATGTTTCTCTAGTCAACTCTACGTGACACATTCAGTCAAGTTCACCGAATCAGATAAGCTCCTTCCAACTCTTCTTGTCCTAGAGAACCTAGAGATTATATTTTTGAGCCCATAGTCCCACAATCAAATCAGCAAGAAAAAATATTAGAAATTTACCAAAGTATTCATATTCATATCTTGAACCACTTCAAAATTTCATACTATCACTTTGAATAGTTGAGAGCTTTAAACATTGAAGATGATAGAGCTTGCAAATTTTGGGAAAATCAGATTGGTTATAGGTTGCCTTGATCACTTGTTGGTCATTTCTACCCATCTTCCATAACTATCTATCCCATATGACCATGCAAGAACCACAAAAATCAAGAGATGAAGTATATGATCCCTAAGTCCCTTAGCCAAACAAAACTTATGTTGAGACTGAAATTGATACGGGCATTCAGATTATAGTCTTTTGATATTTATCAATTCCACTGTCACCATCTCTACGAATTGCACATTCTTAACAAAGAAGCCAAATAATTCTACAACTTTTGGAGGAACCATCCTGGGCTAAACTAGTTCCCATCACCCACTCACTTTCCCTATCCATACGTTTCCTCTAGAATTTCCATGACCTTGTTCGAAAAATTCTACAAGGTGAACAAAGGGTAATTCCCATGAATTCCACAATGCATTGAGATA
Organism: Taxus wallichiana var. yunnanensis; assembly: GCA_018340775.1. Lineage (NCBI taxonomy): Eukaryota > Viridiplantae > Streptophyta > Pinopsida > Cupressales > Taxaceae > Taxus > Taxus wallichiana. The sequence goes on from CM031244.1 coordinate 13,220,730, forward strand.
TTTTCACACACGAAATTGATATAATCTTATGTGTGAGTATCCTTCTTAACCATACCATCACACCCATTTAGGTTAGAGAGTATCTCATTTCCTTAGATGAGAAGATCCCTACGGTGCCCATAGAGGACATTAGATTGCCCGATAAGCTGTTGTCCATATACACCCATCTTGAGTATTTCATCCCACATAGCCATCCATTCATTCCACATCAGCTATCCCGAGAATGACCTCGGGAAATTGAGTACACTGAATGTCACATGTTGATTTTCTGTCATACAAATTGGTGAACCCAATGTGAATGACTAGTTCCTTTTTGTTTCTATTATCCTACCATATTTCATCTATCCTTCCCCTCTCCCATTATTCTATGGGTATTCATATACCCTCGAGTATGTTGGGTCGGGATTATAGGAGACCTATTATGGGCACAGGCTTATTACCTCCGAGATGGGTATGTAATAGTTGCTGCATTATCGGGATGGGATGACAATTATTCTTCAAAATTACATTCACCTTACACTCCTCCTCCTCCAGGTGCCAAAAATGGTTCATCTATTAGGATTGAGGAGATCGATCAGCTGAAGTTCTCTAACTCAAAAATATGACATTCACTTTGAACAACAAGGCTTTTATCCTCATGTTTTGTCAAGACCCCAAGTTAGCATGCGATCGACCCTTTCTCTTCCTCCTACCACTCATCTAATGATGAAATCTTGACACATTTCACTCGAATTAAAGAGCATTTTAATTCCATGGATTATTCCTTGGAAAGGATGTAAGAGTATAATGATGCACTACTTCAAAACAACACTACTACCCCTCTCTACAACAAAAAAATATACCCAAAGAGTGGTTTCCTCCTAAAGAATAATTTATAGCGAGGAGACCATTTACCTTTATCTCTTAACAAGGCTCAAAACATGCCTAAGAAAAACAAAATACCATCTTTAGATGATGTAATTTCTACACTGGTAGGTATAGTTAGGGAATTGGAACTTGCCTAGTCATATTTTTTTGGGAAAGGCAAGGTCCAACTCCATGCTCAAAATCTTGCTATGTTCCTTCTGTACCATCACCTCCTCCAGCTTACATAGGAATTTCTAGCCTCGAAGATATTCTCAATGGATTGGGCATGTTAGGTATGCCCCCTCACACCTTGTATGGATACCCTCAACAAGCACCATTCGGAAGTGCGTTCTCAAATGTTGTCCAAACTGAAAATGTCACATTCCCTATTTTTGTTTCTACCACTTCGTACCAGAATAATGTTCCCCCTATATTTGTACATGTATTACAAATCACCGTAGGGGGACATGTTTTATTTTTCTAGCTTATATTCTCACTTGTGAGGATTCCTTATTCTGTATGAATGTTTATGCTACACCATATCAGCCTCCTATGCCTCCTCCACCTCCCCATTAAGGGTCATACATGGTAGAGTCCTATGCATTGGGAACATATGCTGAATATCTTAAGGAGCCCCTTGAATTTACTATACAAAGCATAATGCTTCCATGATTGCTTCCCGACCTACAAAGTTCAAATGGGAGGGGGACCCAAATGCACATATTAAAGTGTATGCAAATGATGTCGAGAGCTACTCCCATGGGATTTGGTTGTAGCTAAGATCTTCCCTAAAACCCTTAAGGGGATCTCTTGGCTTGTACTACTACATGATACCGAAGCCTTGGTCCCTTCATTCAAATAACTCATTTATGATTTTGTAAAGGATTTTGATATGAACAAACTCTTGTGAACAGGAATAAGGGAATTTCTCCATATCAAGAAATAACATAATGAGTCCATCGTCTATTTAATTCAAAGATAGCATAAAGTTCTCTACTCCTCCACTAGTTCTCCAAACATAGACTAGATGAGATTTGTAACTTGTTCCTTTATTCTCTTAACCATGAAACCAAGGAAGAAGTCCAAAATCTTCCTCTCAAGAGCTACGAGGAGGTCTAGAAGGAGCTCTCCACATTAACCAAGTGGATATTGACAGTGGCCAAAATACCTATGGCTTAAATGGTAGAATGGTCACTCCCTCACAAGGTAATTCTAATTACCCCAAAAATTCCAACAACAATAACCAGGGACCAAAAACCTTGATAAGAACTATGGTGTTATAACGGATGGTGTGACAGATCAACCCAAAAATCTGATTGTTGTTAATACCATTAACATGAATAACGGTAATAAAAATGTGAATAAAAACAACTAAAGGAGTAACAAATTTTCTCCTTCTATTAATGTGGTAGACTTTAGTCATCCTCCTCCCCCACCTCAACAAGTCTAGGCCTAAGTGCCGATTCGGTACCAGGAGGTTACCGAACTAGTTCCAATACCAAAACCAAGACCGAGAGGCCCCAAAAATTTGATTATAATATATATTAAACAAACAAAAATATAAAGTACAAGCCATGACAGAATCAAAATCAAAGGCTTCATGATTACGAACCTAATTTATCTTTGCAGTTTTCATAGAGTTAGAGGACATGATGCTCATACGTGTTGTGATTGCAATAAATTTTTACAACAAATTCCTGAGGACCAAAGACACCTCTTTGTTGAGATGTTTTTTCCAACACTATGTCTCTAACACAAAACCTACACACAGGGCCCATGTCCCCTCAAAATTCTACTCTCAAGGTTTTCACAAACCCTCTACCAATGCACTCTAAGAATGGGAAGCTCAATCCCAATGGAACTAACAAGGGAAACATTGGAAACAATGATCACGAAGCATACACTTTGTTAAACACAAATGTATCCCCTCCTTTAGATGGTTGGAATCAGACCAAAATAATAGGTTTGGTTGAGTTGGAGACTGAACCTGAGGTTAACACAGCCACTTGTACTCGAGATTATTCCTCACAACCTCTTCCAGTTTACCCCTTACTGTTGAATGATACACCAATGGCTTTGAAACACGTGGGGGCCTATGATTTAATTATAGATTTAACCAAGACCTTATCTCACATTTCCTTCTTGTATTTATTGAAGAACTCACTGCACATCAAGTGGATCTATTAGAAGTGTTAGGTATTGGCCATTTAATCCATGTTACTCCTCCTTGTGAGGCCCAGGTAAATCACATAGAATTTTATGTCTATCCATTGGGGAAGCCCAAAAGGGATGATGGATTTATATTTGAAATTATAAAAATGCTAACCGACGATGAGTTGATGTGAAGAGGTGATATGGCATTGTACCTCTAGGTTTGGAATTACAAAAACTGTGTTAAATGCTTAATGATAGATGACAGAGCAGCCATAAATAGTTCCTTTCTCATTTCTTCAGAAGCTAGGCTATAGAGAAACCAAATTTTCTTCAATCCAAAACATTCTAATAGGCTAAGATAGTCTTAAAGTAATGTTGATGGGGACAATAGTTCTTCCACTTTCTATCGAGACAAAGAGGGTTTTAACTGAGTTTTATATTATAGATTAGAAAAAAAAACTATAATTTGATTCTTTGTCAATCATGGATCCATAAAGTGAAGGAAATCCCTTCCACGCTCTTCTAAGAAGTCGATTCACTGCATCGGGAATGTTTTCATTTCTTAGGATGATCCAAATCCTTTTGAAATTCATCGACCAACTTAAAGAAGAAAACACGGTGTTCACTATGAGTTTGAACTCCCAACCAATCAATAAAATAAACCCAAGGATTTAACACCTTTGTCTAATCGATTCCTACGATAAAATTAGAATCCCCAAGGTAATTAAAGGGGGTGTTATGCCTAAAGATGAAGAAATTGTGGTGAAACACTGTCGAATGAAGACCATGACTAAGATTGTAGAGTTGTTGGAAAATGACCTACCAATCTTCCTTCCATTTGAATCCATGGGTATGAGGTAGGATTTCAAACTCATTTATCTTCCGACGGTGGCTGGTCAAAGTCAAAGAGAGGTAAAGGAAGAACAAGCTAAGGATGATAAAAAACCCTATCTTCCCTATAAACTACTAGATGTTCAATTATAATGGTGTGAAATTTTATTTCGGTCTTTAGAAGGCAGTGTAATTCTAACTTACCCCGAAGGAAGGTCATGCCCTTTTCCTTTAAGCTTAATTTTGAGTGTATAAACAATGATGCCGAATACAAGGCTCTTCTTCTTATCCTTATCGTAGCCAAGAGGATGGGTGTTTGCAACATCAAGGTTCTAGATGATTCTTAACTTGTCACCAATCAGGTCTCAGAAGTTTATGAGACTCGAGAGGAACATCTACAACTCTATAAGACCATTGTTCTTGACCTTAGCAAATGTTTTGATTTTATTTCTATAGAGGCCATCCCATGTGAGAAATACCAACTAGCCAACTCTATAGTTACTTCCTCTTCTTTCTTCTGTCCAAGAAAATATTTGAAAGAAAATGAGTTCACTGTTTTGGTTAGACATGAACCTCTAATTTGAAGAATGCCAAATAATCCAATTTTTGCATATGTTAAGGATGAGAATGATCCTGACACTATGTAATTTGTGGAGAATGATGAGGAAATCATAGGATTCCTTAATGCATACATTGATCTCCACCCCGCTCACCATAAGAGAGGTTTTTCTCTTAGAGCTCTCCTTCCTCCTATTTTGGATATTGTAGATTGTGTCCTTCCTTATCGGAAGGTCTAGATCTCTATGAGGTAGAGGAAGAGGAATTAGAATTACCTCTAGCCCCACTTGAATTCAAAGAGGGTAACACCTCTATGATTGAGGGAATATAGATATTAATATAAGGATGGAGGAGGAACTAAAGATCTTAAAACTTGGTTCTTCTCTTACTTCAGATGAGATAGAATTACACACAAACATGCTCAAAGAAAAATCAAAGGCCTTTGCTTTCATTTATAAGGAAATGACAGGAATTTCCCCACGTGGTGGTGCATAACCTTGTAACCAAACCAGATGCTAAGCCCATAAAGCAAAAATAGATACCTATGAATCTGAAGGTGGATTTGATGGTCAAAGAGGAGGTTATGAAGTTCCTATAGGTTAGATTCATTATAACATAGACCCCATTCTTAAAAATAATGATTTTTTTTACATATACAATAATTTTAGGGACATAAATAAGGCATGTTCCAAAGATGACTTTACATTTCCTTCCATTGACATCATTGTAGATGAAACAATTGGATATGAGATTTTGTCACTTATGGATGAATTTTTGAATTATAATAAAATTAGGATCTCTAAGGAGGATCAAGAAAAGACAAATTTTACCATTTCTTGGGGTACTAATTGTTACGTGGTCATGTCGTTTGGTCTTAATAACATTGGTGCCACGTATCAATGAATAATGACCTATATATTCCATGATCTTATTCACAAGATTGTGGAATCTTACATTGATGAACTTAAGGATAATGCCAAGAAATCGCAATCATCCTCGAGTTGCTTCACACCATCTTCTCTTGTCTCATTGAATACAAGATCATGTTAAATCCAGAGAAGTTGGAGTGATGGGAGAGAAATTTTTGGGGTACATTATCTCTTCACGAGGGATTGATTTAGATCTAGAAACAATTCATTTGGTCCTAGATATGACCCCTCCCTCAGACGAGTTAGGCATCAAGTCCTTTCTCAAAATCTCGGAGCAATCCACAAGTTTATACCTGATTTAACTGTGTCATTCATCCAATTAAAAATTTGTTAAAGAAGGATTGTAGTAATATCCGAACAAATGACTATCAAGAGGCATTTGAGTCCGTGAAGTGGTTCCTCTTATCACCACCCACACTAATTCCTCCTAAATAAGATCATCCTATCATTACGTATTCTTAGGCTATTAGCGTCTCTCTAGCTTGCATGTTAGTGCAAGAAGATGATGATAAACATGAATGCATCGTTTACTTCATTATTTGTACCTTGCTAGATTATGAGACACTATACATAGGTGGAAAAGGAATGCCTAGCTATAGTTTTTGTAATGAAATGGTTAAGGAATTATATGACTAACCAAGAAACACACGTAATTTTAAGACATACCATCTTTGGATGTTTCTAACTCAAGGTTCCTTGTCTAAGAAGGCTTGTCATTTTATGACCCTAATGGGTGAATTTAAGCTAACTTTTGTTAATAAAAAATCCATTAAAGGAAAAATCATTTTGATTGGTTGGCGAGACAACCCATTAGATGGTGAAGATCTGGTAAAATTGGATTTCCCTGATGAGTGCATGTATAAAATAGAATCTAGGCCTCCTATTGTAATGAGTATATGTTATTCAAACATTATTAATTTCATTATGGACCATGCATATCCTGAGGGAGAAAACTCACAACAGAGAAGATGGTTACACGTCATAGCCACTAAATATGTGATTGTAGAACAAGTTCTCTATCATAGATCCTTTGATGGAATGTTGTTGAGGTGTGTCGATGAAGAAGAATAAGAAAATATCCTTTTTAGAGCCCACAATAGAGTTTGTGGAGGTCACTTCAAAGGACATGCCACGACTTGCAAGATACACCAAATGGGTTATTTTTGGCCCACCTTAGAGCATGACACTATGGAGTATGTGTGTAGGTGCCACAAATGTCAAGAATTATCTCATGAGATTCACATACCTGCCCAGGATCTACAACTAATAGTAACACCTTGGCCCTTTTCTACTAGGAGTTTGGATTTGATAGGGATTTTTTATCCCTCATCAATAGATGGTCATAGTTTCATCATTACAAACATGAAGTATTTCAAAATTGGTTTGAAGCCATGCCTCTTAGCACTATAATTGGGTTTGTGATCGTGAAGTTCATTTTAAATTAGATCATTTGTAGGTATGGGGTCCCAAAGGTCATTTTCTTAGATAATGGAACATCTTTTAAAAATGAAGAGGTACATGAGTTATGCTCATAATTAAAAATATCATGCCACACAACCTCTTTATATTACCGTCAAGCCAATAGATAGGTTGAGGCTATGAACAAGATGTTAAAGTACATTCTACTCAAAACATTAAAGGATAATAAACGTGATTAACATTTGAATCTTTTTCCGACCTTGTGGGCTTATAGAACTTCTGTAAGAACACCTACGAAAAAAACCCTTTATTCCTTAGTTTTTAGTTCTGAAGCGGTCTTACCACTCGAAGTTGAGATACCTAGTCTCTAAATATCCTTGCAAGGCATCTTAGATGAAGAGTGATATCATGAGGCATGGATTTTTGAATTAAAAATCCTCGATGAAGCTTGGCTCAAAGTTGAGTAGTGACATAGTGTCTACGTTGACCAAATGAGCCGACAATATAAAAAAGGTATACGATCACAACATTATAGTAGGATATTTGGTGTTAAGAATTGACATCCAGATCGATAAGAAAACCAACGAAAGAAGGAAATTCAGGCCCAAGTGGTTAGGACCATATTGAGTCATGGAGGACTACAAGAATGGGGCATATCACCTGTGTACATTACATGGTGAAGAATTTGGAAAATCCATCAACTCACTTCACTTAAAACGTTACTATGCATGATCCATCTACATTTCCACATGTACATTATTGCATCCACATTACATTTTCATCTGCTAGATCATTTTGTGAATTTGTAATCAAGGAACTTTCAAAAACTTCTAAAAACATTGGAAAAAAATTTAATCACATTTCTTTAAATATCCACAATATTATCATCAACATTTCTAATCATTTCATCAGTTCAACAAGTTAAAACACAATTTTGACATTATTCTACCAAGGCCTGCATCCTTGGTTCTACTCATAGTTTTCTTCCAGCTTAGAAGTCTTTGCCCATAGTCTAATTTAGAAGCTTCTTGTTGTCACATATCTCCTAGAAAAATATCTTTGGTAAAAAAATCATTTTGAAACATTTTTACCTGGATTGCTTGTTCGCCTATCTCAACCTTTGGTGTTGAGCCCTCACATCTTACTTTGGTTACTTGGGGTTGAGATCAAGGGTAAGTTTTCCCTCCCAAAAGCATAATTTAAAGCCAAAGTAAAAAAGAATATAAGCTAATTAATAAATGCAAAAATATTTCATTTATAAATAAAACCACACTTCCTTGCCCCACCAATCTTTGGTGATGAGCCCATGTCTCTTATTGGTGATGTGATATTGGGAAAGGAAGGAAGTTCCCTTACTCACCTATGCATTTTCCTTGGTGATGAGCCCATGCTTCTTACTAGTAGCATGGGGAAAGGTGTAAGGGGTATCTTCGAATAAATTAGTAATCTATAAGTAATTTAGCAAATAAAAAGTTCTTTGAAATTTCAAATCCCAAGAAAGTGAATTAGATGTATATGTTCTAGGAGAGTCAAAGCCTTAAAAACCATATTACTATCAATAAAGAGGCCAATGGTCTAAGTATATATAATCTTGCGAGAAAATAACATTCTAGATCTATGCAAAGTAAACTATGTGTAGAGTTAGGTTGTAGGTTTCTAATTGGATTTCTATCAAAATATTGTCTTTCTCTCATCACTTCCATTCATCAAAATCATACAAATCACATCCCTTCTGGCTCTCGGTGTTGAGCCCTCGCATCTTACTAGTTGTATGGTTATAAGTGGAGTGGGTTCATTTTCTTAGCATATTGCATTCATCACAATTTTCCAACTAAATTAGAAGTGTCGAATATTGCTTGAAAAACTAAAGTTTTGACATTACATTGTGTTTGCATAAACATCATATAAAACAAAACAACAAAAAGAGATCATTATGTTAGCATATCATCATCCATAACATGCATTTAAAGAGCATATAAAAACATTAGGAATTGAGAACATCTAAGAGTATAAAAGTAGAGTGAACCATAAATGAAAACAACTCTTAGACAGGGATAACCGAGCCAAAAAGATGTATATGTATATATATCCATAATAAATCGAGTTTGTATACAATGCCATCACACTAACAAGTGTGGTAAAAATTATCACAATGAGCATGAAATTAAAAAAATTCAAATATATGTCTTCCAAAATGATATCAGAGAAATAAAGGTCTATGGCCTATCCCTCTCTATGAGATCCGGATGAGGAAGCATGATGAAGATTCTTGTTGCAGCTCCTATGGTGTGAATGCAAGCCTCCATGCATTAAGTGATGAGAATGACCATGAGATGAGGTAGGTGATCTACCGGTAGTCATGGCCTCACGTGTGGGAGTGGCTCCACCTCTCCATCCTCTAGGATAACTAGAATGTGGTGAACTTGGTCCTCGTCTCAAAAATAATCTTAGCGGCTCGCCAAACCGGTGCAAAAACATTAGTGTGATGACCAAATGACAATGGGTGCCTCACGTCTACAAGCATCTCCTCTCGTGTCTTCCCCATGGAGATAAGTAATGTATTGACTAAGATCTTCTAAATAAAGTCTCTCAATCCATCATCGGTAGTAGCTGCAGAGAAAAACAAAACAATGACGAATTAGAAAACTATTAAAAACCGAAAAAATAAATACAATGCATAGTTTTCACTAACAATTCTAAATAACAAGTTGAGGGAAGAGTATCTACATACTCAGATCTCCTGGTTGTGAGGATGGGTCTATAGGAGCTACATGTGGTGGTGGTCTATTATAGGTACCTACTAGGCTACAATATCCTTATAGGCCACTCATTTTCACATTGTAAAGTCCTCATCTCCTCCTCCCTCATGTGTATGAGGCTCCTTTGAATAGAGAGTCAGGTCCTCAGCCTCATCCTTGAACCTACCTGTTATAGAAACCTCTATGTTGACTCTCTACTCCATGTCTATATAAGTCTCCTTATCACCCTCCTCATCACCACCCTCCTCCTCGGTCTCCTCCTCCTCTTTCTCACTATTCTGGGGAGTGCCTCAATCTATAGGATCATGCCAGGCCTATTTGGATCTAGGTCATCATGTGGTGTGCCAATCGAGACCCCGGAGTGTGACAATGGTCCATGGGATCTCACCCATACAGGTGGCTCTAGCCTATATAAACCCCTATATGTAACTAAAAGTACTTGGAGGGCATCGATATAGGGAAAATCAAAGCTGTTGGGGTGCCTTTCGGCTGGATGGACCTCCACCTAGCTAGTCCTATCCACTAACCGAGTAATAGAGCTATATGCCACCACAATGATGGTATCCTCACCCTATAAGCTAGACATGCTTAGCTATGGTTGTGTGATCATGTCATCCATAGTGAGTGTAAAGAAGAAGGTTGGTGATGCCCCTTTTAGGAGCCCATAACTATCCATCCGATCGCTCCGATAGCTCCAAGATCATCTATACTTACACCCCTTTGGTAGGGGATCATACACTCAAAAACCCAAATTATCACCGGCGTAGGATGACTAAGGGCCTTTCCTTATATTTGAACAAATTTGTATGAATCTTGGTTGGTAGAACCAAGAATATCAATTCCCTAGGCATAAGTGTGACCATGCTCCTCTATGCTCTAAATGATAGGATCCCAACAAGTAAAGTAACTTGTCCCTACCCTTGTCTCCAACCAAGCGTGAAGCCAAAATACCAATGATGGCCTTGTGAAAAGCCTAGATAGGGGTAGAACGAACTAAAAATAGCCTCATACCATGATTGAGTGCTGGTATTGGGTGCCAACACATCTCCCATGTAGGATTACCAAATACGTGATTGTACTACTCATGTGGCATTGTCTAGAATCAATCTCTTTCCGGTAACAAGAACACCAAAGATCAAATATACATCCTCGAGAGTGAGGGTCCACTCTCCTCTAATCCCAAGAAATCACAAAGTGTTCGGTGGCATCCCAAAGTAGCTTAGTATATCTGCTTAAAAAATACCCAAGAGGTGTAACCATTGGTGTTTGGGATATCCTCCATATCACGAATCTATGTAGAATGTCTCTCTTCCTGAAATAGGCTAGCTAAAATCCTAGGGAGCATATCACACTCTCTAGATTGGATCCATCAAACATAGGAATTAATCTGCATTCACCAAAACAAGAAAAAGAGAAAGTTAAAAACATGTTTGATAAAATAATCTCATAATAAACATTATAAAATGACATAAAAACAAAAAAAAATTCATTTAACTTTGTCAAATTAGCCTTTTTCACGATAATTATGCAACCACCTCTCTATGCGAGTGGTGGTTGTGTAGCCTCCCTCTCCATAGAGTGGTGGTTTCATAACCACTACCTACGCAGAGCGATGGTTCAACAGACGAGCTATACCCTAATGTCTAAAAAGCTTAAAAAATGAAAAAATGCATCGTTTTTCACAAAATAAAAGACATACACATTTAGGTGCTGTATGCACCAAAAATTGCATGTTCTACATTGTTGGAAAAAAGTTACAAAAGGTCTCTAATGATAATTCATATCCTTTCAGAAGGTGTTCGAGTTCCTAAACCCATTCACAGTACATATTTGTAGCCTAGACATCCTTACTTAGCCTTTGCACACTTTCTTCTAGCTTCCCGCTTCATTGTATGCATGTTTTGACCTTCAATGTCAAAACCACCACCCTTCTTGGGTGGAAATTTTGAAACCACCACCCAAGATTGGGTGGCGGTTTGATGTTTATCACCTAGCTTGGGCAGTAGTCCTATTTGTTTTTCCGAACTCTTTATGCATGGTTTTAACACACATGATTTCACTTAACTTCTAGGGTGCGTTTATGAACCAAATTTCCTAAAAATGGTCTTATTTGCATGGTATTCCTTCCCTATTCTATTTTAAATAGATTTAATTAGTTTAAACTATCTCTTCACCCAATGATTTGGCACTCCAAGGTTGCCTTGTGCATGAAGGCACATCCCAACCAATTCCTATATATTCAATGCTTGTATTAAAGCAAATGGCATGAGAATTTTATGTATCTTGCATAGTATTTCTGCCACAATCTTGTTGGAAATTACATAACCAAGATTTATTCACTTGTGTTATCTCTCTTCCACTTCTATTGTAACCCGACTACCTTTAAGCTACCATTTCTCAAGCACTTTCTCCTTGTTGCCTTTGCATTCCCAATTCCTTGGACTCATATGGACACATAGAGAAAGAAAGGATAAACTAAGGGGACAAGTCATCACACAGCTAGATTTATCTCTATTCTATAAATTCCAAGTTGGGGTTGTTGTTTGATTTCCTTCATTGTTGCAATTTATCATTGTTACATCATATCAAATAGAGTAGAAAACCAATATTATTTCATTTTCAAGTAATTAGTTAATTTCCAAGAGGTTTTAAATCATTAATAGAAACTCCGGTGATAGATCTTCTTCTTCCTATCCCTATGGATTTGAAGGAGAAAATATCTATAGGAAGTTGTCTGCATATCATAGATTATTTGGAAAAGTTATTGTTAGCATTATTTAGAATACACTCAACACAGGTGAATAACAACACCGGGTTATTTTTCTTGTTAAGTTTTAGTGTAGAAGTAGATTTTATTATTTACAATAAAAGCAAGTTGTTCGTGATTGTAATATTTTAGTTTTGTGATTTGTTTAGATTAGTTTCCCTTTCCATGATAGCATATATTTTTAGTTTCCTCTTAGTTAATTTGGACACTTCAAACTAGTGCAACATTGAGATTCAGTTAGAAAAACCATGGGGAATTTACTCTACCCATTCATAACCTCTAAATCTCCCCTTTGCCAACTTAGCTACTAGGAGATCACACTACCAAAGCTTAGTCACTGATCCTCCTTTAGTTAGCCATCCACACATTCAACATCGGGCCGGCCGCACGACCTCGGGGAGTCGAGTGCGGTTGAAGGTTGCATGTCACATTTCATCTATATAAATTGGTGATCCCAACATGAAGGATTAATTCCTTCTTGTTTGATTTTATTTCATTTCTATTGCCTTATCTTTCCATTTCTTCCCCTATTTTGATAGGTATTTTATAATTTCTAAAATATGTCTGGAAGAGAGTTTGGTGGGCATTTGGCCTTGATAGATATTACACCAACATTCAACCACAATAGTCCCCTTCTCTTTCAATGTGGGATGAAAATTATACAAGCAATGTCCAAATCTCCCCTAGTTACACTTAAAACCCCATTATTTATTTAAGGATTGAGGAGGTTGATTAATTGTTAAACATGCAATACGGTCAACCCAATACAAACAAAGTTGTTATCACAAATGGAACATGTTCTTACCATAGAGGCTTGTCAATACCTCACATTACCATGCAATCAACAAAATATGATATATTTTCATGAATAACTAATCCTCTTTGTTAGATAGATGAGTCTTTGGATAAAATGAAGGCTATAACCTCTAAGATTTTGAATGTCTATCCTAAGATTCTTACTTCTGAGGAAGAAAATAATTATAACACTAAAAAATTCATGACTGAGTATCATGATCTTGCTCAATCAAACTCTACACCATAGGCACCCTAATAAGGGACTCAATCCTCTCCCAAATATATTATTTCTATTGTAGTAGGGAGGATTTGAGAACTAGACAGTACCCAAACTTCATAACCAATACATGTAGTAGGGAAGAACATAAGGTATCTAGTTAACAATTAAAGGATACATCCCTTCCAATGAGAAACCAACAAAATATCCTACCTAATAAGGTTATATGGTTCATTTGAATCTAGATGATCTTCTCACAAGGTTAGACACACTAGGGATGGGTCCTCATCCTTCTCAAGGTTTTCCTACGCAAGGGCTAGCTGGAAGTGCATTCTCGAATGCTACCACAACCAGAAATGTGAATTTCTACGGTTTTATGCCTGCTAGTTCATATTCTGCAGTACTATCCCACCTTACATGCACATGTATTAAAAAAACCAATAGATGGACCCATACACCATTACCACTACCTACATGCCATATCAAGGGACCCCATATGTTCCCATCAATGCTTATAATTCATCTTATCCAACTCCTCCTCCTCTACCTCCTCATCAAGGATCTTCATTGGTAGAATCTTACGCAATGGGTACATACGTTGAGTACTTTAAGGAGACCCAAATGCTCATATTAATGCCTATGCTACTACTATTAGAGAATTGCTTCCTTAGGATGCTATAGTGGCTAAGATCTTTCCAAAGAATCTCGAAGGAATCACATTGGATTGGTATTACCTTATTTCAAAATCTTCTATACATTCCTTTAAACAACTTGTTTCCAAGTTCATCAAAGAATTTGACATGAACAAGTTGTTACGTATAGGGATTAGGGAGTTCTGCATATTAGATAGGAGAAAAATGAATTTTCCACCCATTTCATCCAGAGATGGTACCAAGTTCTCTATTCCTATGTAAGTGTGCCCAACATGGACTAGATGAAACTTTGTGATATTTTCCTTCACTCGCTCAATCGAGAGACTAGGGAGGAAGTCCAAAAGTTTCCTTTCTATAGTTATGAGGAAGTATTAGAAGGTGTGCTTTGGATTGACCAAGCCAATATAGACAGTGGGCATAAGATCTATGGTCCTAATGGGAAATTGGTATCCCCAAATAAAAATAATGAAAATTATCAAAACAATGGTGCCAACAACCAAGGACCTAAGGGTGTGAATCACAATCATGGTGCTACCACGAATAGTGCTACTGATCAAGCTAAGAATGTTGTTTTTCCAAACAATGGTAACACTAACAATAACAACAACATGTGAAATCAAAGAGGCCCTAACATTGTTTCCTTAGTCAACACAATTGATGTAAACTGACCCTATCAAAAGTAAAATTAAACACAAGGCCCAAACCAAGTATCAAAACTCGCCAAGGGGCAATGAATCGGGGTTATAAAAATCAATTTCAAAATTATAAATGAGGTTATAATCAACAATATAAAGACACTTATCAAAGGCCAAGAGACTATAACCCTAACCTCTACTGTGGTTTCCATAAGGTTTGAGGTCATGATGATAGAAATTTCTGCGATTGCAAAGACTTCCTGAAAACCAAAGGCAAATCTTTGTAGACATGTTCCTAAAAATCTTGAAACAAACTCGTAACCTAGTCATACTGGACCTATCACACCTCAAAATGAAAACCCTAAACATCCTAGGGATTCCCAAGTGAATCTTTTTAATATAAACAAGGGAATTCCTATAGGAAACAATTATCATGAAGCCTCAACTTTTGAAAACTCTCGTGTCGCTTCTAACCTTGGTTCAAACAATAGTACAAAAATCTTGGGGTTAGTAGAGCTAGAGGTCAAGCGAAATTAATGCAACAACTCGACGAAGGAGTACATTTCACAACCCCTACCTACTATTTCCTTCCCACAAGATGACATTCCTATAATATCAAAACCAGTAGGAGCCTATAATTTAATATCGGATTTGAACAAGACCTTTTCTCACATTTCGTTTCTAGATTTGTTGAAGAATTCACCTACACATCATTCTGTCTTGGTCATCTAATCCATGTTATGCCACCTCCTAGTGCTCAAATAAATCATATTGACTTTGACATACATCCTCCAGGATAAAATGATAGGGATATTGGGTTTGTTTTTTATATAGACAAGATGTCATCTGACGCTGAAATTTCTCGAAGAGGTGATCCTACCTTATTTTTACAAGTCTAGGTTTATAAAAATTGCATTAAGAGAGCCATGATTGATGATGGGGCTTCTTGTAAATGTGGTTCCCTTCTCTTTCTTGTAGAATTTGGGATATGGAGAGACAAATTTTTCCTCTACAAGAAACACATTACGAGGGTATGATAGTCTAAAGTGACCTCGATTGGAACCATAGTTATTCTAGTCATGCTTGGTCCAAAAACCATCTTGATGGAGTTTTACATTATCAACAGGGAAACAAGTTATAACATGATCCTTGGGAGACCCTAGATTCATCGAATGAAGGCAATCCCTTCTACATTATTCAGGATATCATATTCCACCATTTCAAGAAGGTATTCATCACTCAAGGGGATCCTAAGCCCTTTAATATACAATTAGAAAACCTCAAGAAGAAGAAAGGAGTCTATACAGAGTATGAAATTCCTGTGAATCAATTGAACAAACCATCTCCATCAAAAGAGTTATTCCTGATCACACTGAGCATCCTGAAGGCTAAATTTGTTGATCCAAAAACATTTGAGGTGACAAAAATGATAATAGTAAATCAATATCTATGGATACATTGTCCACTAAAACAATGGAAATTATGAAACTCTTAGAGAGTGATGATTTGATCTTCCTCCCATTTGAACCATAGGGGATGGGTAGTCTTCTCGGTTTAGCATCTCTTCCCTTCGATGACCTAGGTCTAGGTGTAAACATGATAGAATTAACAAACAAAGAAGGGAAATTTGAGATTGAAATGATGCCCATCAAAACCATCTCTGAGGGTTTTTCTATTCTAAACCCCAGTTTCAACCCATGTGCATCTAAAAATAAGATTTCCATATCCATGGGGAAAGGCCTCATCATTCAACAAGGGTCACAAGTAAACACAATTCTCTATATCGGAAACAAGGTCGAGCATCATAGTCATGCTCACCCACACACCATGTCTCAAGAATGTGACAAAAATGTGTATGAATGCCTTTTTTAGAAAAACGATTTTAATGATTGGCCATATAAAATTATGGGAAAGGGTTGTAAGTTTAAACCCGAACGTTACAACTTTTTCAAGAGGATGGAAATTTTTAGGATCATGGTTCTCCACTATGTACTTTTAGGGGTGAAGAATTTGATAGTTATAAAATTTCATCACCTTATCCATCATGACAATTAGTTTCACCTACATTTGCATATGTACATTATTTCATCCACATTGCATTTTCATCTGCTAGTTGATTTCATAAATTTATGATCAAGGGACTTATTCTTATAGTAATTCCTAAAAACTTCTAAAAACATTGGCAAAACATTCAAATCCTCATGGTATCATAAATTGTTTCCGAACCATTTCATCAGTTCAAATAAGATAAGACAAGCTTTGGCAGTAACCATACTAAGGATTTCATACTTGTTTCTATTTATAGTTTCTTCTAGATTAGGTGTCTTTGCCTACGGTTTGTTCTAGAAGCTTCATGGTGTCACATGTATCCCATATACGTATCTTTGGAAATAAGAACATTCTAGACATTTTTCCTAGATAAATAATTCAAATGCAAATCTACATAAAAATTTTGTTTTACACATTTCTTTTCCCTACCAACCTTTGATGTTGAGCCTGCGTCTCTTACTAGTGATGTAGGGTTGGGAAAGGAGAGAATTTCCCTTACTCACTTAAGCCTTGTCCATGGTGATGAGCCCATACTTCCTATTGGTAGCATGGGCAAGATGTAGAGAGTATCTTTAAAAAATTTGAAAGTTAGAAACAATTCATTCAAATGATGTGCTATCATAAATCAAAACAAAGTGAGTTAGATGTTTAAATTCCAAGAGAGTTTAAAAACTTAAACCTGATTTTTTCAACCAAGTGGCCATCTATGGATCTAAGTCTAGATAAATTGGAAAGTAATTCACATTTTAAACTATGAAGAAAACTTGAGTAGAATGAGGTTATGGGTTCTCAATTTAGTTTTTCCCAAATCCTTTCCTTTCTCTCATCATTACCATTTAATAAATTTCTATAACTTCTTCCCCTTCGGCTCTTTGTGTTGATCCCTTGCATCTTATGGGTTACATGGAATTAGGAGTGGGGCAAGTTCGTTCACTTATCATATCACTCTTTTGTCACATCTTTCCAAAATTATATGAAGTGTCAAAAAAATTCTTAGAGAAACTAAATTTCAACATTAAAATGTATTTGCATTATAATGTATTAGCATTCATATCCACTTTGTATACATTCTAAAAGCATATAAAAATGAAAGTTCTAAACGTCTAGAGTAGACATGTGAAGTGAGCCAAGAGGAAGTCAACTTAGATACAATGAATTACCAAATAAAAAAGAAGAGTCTATATATACAATAATAAATCAATTTTTGTACAATGCCATGATCTTTATAGGCATGGTCAAAACGCTCGCAATGAGCACGAGATATACAAAAAAATCATATAATGCCTAACAAAATGACAACTAAGCAATAAAGGCACTCTTCCTATTTACCTCTTTGAGCCCCCTTATGACCACTCTAGCTACAAATTTCTTAGGAGTTCTTCTCAAAAGCATTCAAACAGAAAAGGGCCAAGCCTAATGCAAAATATCATTCCTAAATCCATTCCAATTCAACCATACTCACAAATGAAACAGTCACCATGGGCTCAAAGATTAAAAAAATCACAATAAGAATATGTGCAAATGAATTGAAAATAAGTTGTTTTGATATATATATGCTTTGTTTTAAACCTTGTTTCAAGTGTATGTGTCCATAGGGTTGGAGTGTTGGTGTAGGTATATTCATATCCCCGTACAAATGGTAAGTCCTCTTTTCATTTTGATTTAGTGTTTATTTTTCAATATCGTATCTATCTGCACTTGATTCTTCTTTTCATTTTACAGGTAGTGGGAGTTTGAAAAATGACATTTTGGCACACGGGTATGTTTAGTATTATTTATAACTCCCCATTTTAGGAATGCCATACTTGGACTCTGCATTTTATGCCTCTTCATGGCTAAGATGATTCTCTAAGGGGGAAATATGTATGCACCCAAAATTACACGTGCCACGTTATCAGAAAAATAGTTACAAAAGGTCCCCAAAGATGATTCATATCCTTTCGAGAATGTGTTCGAGTTACTAAACCCATTCGAAGTACATATTTTTAGCCTTGACATCCTTACTTAGCCTTTGCACACTTTTTCTAGCTTCGCTTCATTCTATGCATGTTTTGACCTTGAGTGTCAAAGCGCCACCTGTGCAGGCGGAAGTTCTGTGTTTGTCACCCATGTTGGGCGAGTTTTGAAACCACCTCCCGGATTGGGTGGTGGTCTTGTGCAATTTTCCAGAACTCTTCATGCATGGTTTTAACACATGTGATTTCACTTAACTTGACTTCTAGGGCATGTTTGTGAACCAAATTGCCTAAAATTTTTCTTGTTTGCATGGTATTCCTTCCTATTCTATTTTTATATAGATTTAATTAGTTTGAACTTCCTCTTTACCCAATGATTTGGAACTACAAGGATTCCTTGTGCATGAAGGCACATCCCAACCAATTCATATATATTTAATGCTTTTATTCAAGAAAATGACCTAATAATTTTATGTATCTTGCATAGTATTGCTGCCACAATCTTGCTGAAAATTGCATAGCCAAGGTCCATCCACTTGTGTTATCTCTCTTCCACTGCGTTGCATTGCAGCCATAATGATTTCAAGATGCCATTGCTCAAGTGCTTTCTCCTGATGTTTCCTTTGCATTCCAAATTCCTTGGACTCATATAAACACATAAAGAAAGAAAGGATAAACTGAGGGGATAAGTCATCACACAACTAGATTTATCTCTATTCTACAAATTGAGTGGGGTTTGTTGTTTGATTTCATTCATTCTATAATTTATCATTGTTACATCATATCAAATAGAGTATAAAATGAATATTCTTTCATTTTCAAGTAATTAGTTAATTTCTAAGAGGTTGTAAATCATTAATAATAGCTCCCGTGTGATGAGATCTTGTTGTTTCTATCCCTATGGATTTGAAGAAGAAAATATCTGTAGGAATTTGTCGCATATCATAGCTTATTTGGAAAATTTCTTGTTATACTTATTTAGAATACACTTAGCATAGTTGAATAACCACACCAAGTTATTTTACTTGTTTAAGTTTTAGTGTTGAAGCATATTTTATTATTTAGGATAAAAACAAGTTATTTTTTATGATTGTAATATTTTTGTTTTGTGATTTGTTTAGATTAGTTTCCCTTTTAGTAGTAGCATAGATTCTTAGTTTCCTATTAGTTAATTTAGACACTTCAAACTAGTGACTCATTGAGATTCGATTAGACAAACCATAGGAATTTACGCTACCCATTCATAGCCCCTAAATCTCCCCTTTTCGAACTTAACTACTAGGAGATCACACTATCGGATCTTAGTCATTGATCCTCCTATAGTTAGACATCCACACATTTAACATCGGCTAATCGAGAATAAACTCGGGGAGTCAAGTGTGGTTGAAGGTTGCATGCCAATTTTCATCTATCCAATGCCCCCTTTAGGAATATTTTAGCTATAGAATTTGTAAAAATGCCCCCTTGGTTTATATTTTTAAATTTGTCATATTTTAGGTTTGAAATAAATAAATGCAAAATACTAACCTTTTTAGCCATGATTCTCTCTTTGTGGGGCCATGATCAAATCACTACACTATTTGATTCAATTGTACTCTCGATCGAAATAGTCACGGGTAATTTAGAGCTATAAATTATTTATGAGGGTGAGTGCAAATGATTTTGAAAATAATGGTTTTAGATATATATATATATATATATATATATATATATATAGCTTGTTTTAACTCTATTTTGAGTGTGTGTACTTTGCAGGGTTGGAGCATTATCATAGGTATGTTTCTATCCCCAAGATATTGTAAGTTCTCTTGTTATTTTAGTCTTAGTATGTTTTGTCGATTTCATATCTATATGCACTTGATTATTGTTTGCTTCTTACAGTTAGCAGGAAGCTTGGATGGAATCAATTCGACACACGGACATGTTAGGTATAACCTCTAACTCCCCATTTTGGGAATGCCATACTCGGACTCCACGTTCTACACCTCTTCATGGATAAAATACTTATATGAGGGGGAAATATGTACACACCCAATTTTACACGTGTTACATTGTCAGAAAATGGTTCAAAGTCCCCTATGATGATTATTATCTTTTCCAATGGTGTTTGAGCCCTATTTCCTCTTTGTAGTGTATATTTGTAGCTTAGGATGCTTTACTTAGCCATTTCCTTTCTTTTCTTTCTTTCGTAGTATTTTTATTTAGATTTTGGCCTTAAGATATGGAAATGCCATGGCGGTTACGCAACCATTGGTCTAACTAGGACGTGGTTATGCAATCACTGGTTTACTCTAAGTAGAATTTGTGCAATCACCCGGTGGTTCCGCAAACCACCCATCTACACTTGATGGGGGTTGTGTGTGGTTTTTACAAAACTTCTTTTGGCATGTTTTGAATACATGCCCACATATTCAAATATGATTTTAGCACACATTTCTTAGTCAAATTGGTTGTTTGTAGGCTTGATAGATGTGTACCAACTTCCTCTTCCTCTTCCATTGTTAATTGAGAGTTAACTTCCCCTCCTTGTTGTGATGTGGCACCCCATGGCTGCCAAGTGGGCAAGACCACTTCCCAACCATTTTTCTATAAAATCCAAGCTTCTTCCTGAAGCAAGGGCCGGATATTTTTATTGTGATTTGCATTGTTATGCTACCATGATCTTGCTAGAAATTACACAACCAAGCATTGTTCTCTTGTATTGTTCTTCTTCTACTTGCATTACTACCAGAATGCCAAGTAAGCCACCATTGCTCCAATACCTTCTTCTTTGCTTTTCTACATTCCTAGTGCAACTCCTAGACTCACGTGAACATTGAATTTGGAAAAGAAACTGAGGGGACATAAGAGTAAACCACAATCGAATTTTCCTCAGCACCACAAATTCTAGATTAGGGATGTACTTAGATTTACCGAAGCTTTCTTTAATCTTCAATTTAATATGTACGTACATTTTTTACTAGAGTAGTAAATCATTTCAATTCAATTCATTAAAATATTTATATCATTTACTGTAGCTTCTATTTATTTTGTAAATATTTTGGTGATAGATAGCTTCCGTGCCTATCCCCTTGGGTTTGCAAGAAATGTTTCTCTAGAGGAAATATTTTGTGTTAATTTAGAATCAACTACAATATCATTTCATTTGTAAAACTTCCATTGAATCCTTCTTTACTTTTGTCAAGGAAGTTGTAGGGGAAGAAAAGATTTTAAGAAGCTTTGATTTCTTCCCATGCCTCTGAGGCAAAACAAAGGATTCACATCCATAATTACATTTTGGAAAAGCTTTGTTTAATTAGGATAGATTAGATCTATTTCAACATAGATAGATAATCACATCTAGTTATTTATTTGTTTAGGTTATGTTAATTAAATTGTAGAAGCAATTTCTTCATTTCTCTGTTATTTTCTAGAAAGTATAAAATCCAAAAACATTAGTTTAATTAAATTATATTTTTGTTTATTGTTGTATTTCTTTTATATAATTGAAAAGAACAAAAAAATAGATTATATTTACTTTATTTAAATTATTTTTCTTTCTTGTATTAGATTAATTAAATACACACTTCACATGACCATTTTGGGCCCTAGAGAACCTAGAGATTACATTTTTGAGCCCATAGTGCCACAACCAAATCAATAGGAAACATTATCAGACATTGACCAAGGTCTTGATTCATATCTTTCAAACCACTTCAGACTTGCCTACTATCATTGAACAATTGAGAGCTTTAAACATTGAAGATGACAGAGCTTACATTTTTGGGAAAATCAGCCTGGTTATAGGTTTCCTTGATCACTTGTTGGTAATTTCTGCCCATTTGCCATGACTATTTATCCTATATGACCATTCAAGAACCACAACAAGCAAGAGATGGAGTATACGATACCCAAGTGTCCCTCATTTGAATTAACTTATTTTGATACTAACATTGATATGGGCCTTCAGATTATGGTCTTTCGATCTTCACCACTTCCACTTGTCACCATCACCCAATTGCACGTTATTAATGAAGAAGCTAACAAATTATATGAATTTTGGAGGAACTATCCGAGAGAAACTAGTGCCCATTACCTACGTTTCCTCTAGCATTTCCATGACCTTGACAAAAACTTCTACGAGGTGAACGAAGGGAAATTCCCACGAATTCCACAACCAGTTGAGAGAGTTTTACATACAAACATTGATAGAATCTTACATGTGTGTATCCTTCTTGACCGTACCATCACTCCCATTCAGGTTAGATAGGATGTTATTGCCTTACATGAGAAGATCCCTATAGTTCCCATAGATGACATTAGACCGCTTACGATACCTATTGTCCATATCCACCCATCTTTGAGCATTTCATCCTACATATCCATCCATTCATTCTACATCGATTGTCATGACACAACCTCGAAGGTCAAATGTGCCTAAAGGTCACGTGTTGATTTTTAGTTGTACAATCATCCCGGAAATGTCTCTAATCCTAAACTCTTCTTCATCCATACAATCCATCCAATAGAATTTTTAATGAGGATCATGCTCAAATGAGCTCCCTATGACTATCTGCATTATCCATTTTATATCATAATTGGGATTTATTTGAAAATTTTACATCATCATCATATTCATTTATGAATCTACGAGCCTTATTTTAACAATAATTAAACATGTATATCTACCAATAGTAATTGGGAACTTGATATTTGTTTTATGTTTTCCTGGAATAATCTTATGCACCTTAGCAAGTTGCCTTGACAATTCAATAAGTGCCCACTTATCATCCAGGTACCTTGGAAACATGTATGGAGTGCCTTGGAAGCCACTCACTCTAATGTAGGTGAAGAACCTAAATTGTATAAAATAACACCCAAACTCATTGATCACTTTCCTTGCACTAGAAGATATCATGTATTGTTCCCATTCTGTCTTAAATAAGAAGATAATGGGTGCAAATAAAGCATCATGAGATTTTATGAACTCAACCCTCTAATTTTCTAAATTCATCGAGTATATACATCATAAACTATGGACTTTGAGAACTCTTTCATCTTTGGGATGCCAGGAAGAGATTTATGACATGCCACATTGTATACAAGATAAGATGTCATGTAGAATTCACATCTCTATTTTTATACTTCCTGGATTTGCATAGTCATTCTAATGATATGATCATGGATGGATTTTCTAATGAGTTCAACCAAACAAATACTCTTCTTAAAAATAAGGATAACTTATATGTACCTAAACATCCACTCTTGGAAGTAATAAGCAGAGCTTAAGCCTATCATTCTACTTAATAGGGTGATGAGATCCTCAACTTCCTCAATGAATTGGCCATGTCAGCTTCTTTGGAATCTTTGTGTAGGAACCCCTAGTCTTCTGTAACCAGTGATTGGTCATAATATTATAGAATGAAACATTGTGGGTGGCCCATAAATTCTCATATAACTCAATGGTTATGTCTAATACCTCTTTTCTTCTAGGAAACCCTAATACTTATTAATATGTCTCAATGTTAATGAAACGACCTTGGCACCAATTCCATATAGCACCTCCATGGTTTCATTGTTATAATTCTTAACACATGCCCATACCACTTTCATGAATCAAATAGAGGGAGGGAAAGTAAACACCAAGTTAATACCACTTGCATCAATAGATGTCATCAACCACTTACATCGGGAGAAAAAAATCTCTAGAGAAAATCAACTACGTTAGCATTCCCTAAATTTTTATCAATTACTTCATCTATGTTACTTGTGATGGTGAAGGTAAAGTAGATACCAAATAATGGGATCTTAATGATGGATTTAAGATTGAAAGACACATTCTTAATAAATAGGGGGATTATAACCGAGTATGAAGGAAAGAGAACTTGTACTCAAAACCCTTGGAATAATGAGAACACAAAAGTAGCGAGGCCATGAAAATTACCTCTGCACATGCAATTAAAACTTCAAATTGTAAAATCGAACAAGGAAAAAAATATGTAAATTATCCTTTAATATTAATCACTATAACTCTTATTCAAATTTAATAGCTCCAATTCCATTCCTAGAGCTCCAAAATGTTTGATCTGTTTGAAATTTGATAGCACAATGAGGGACATTTAAATTCTTCAACATATAGTTCCCCTCATGAAACCCATTAATGGTGGAAGATTTAAATTATCTCGCACAATTGAAACCATTGATTTATAATTCAAGTTTAAATATGAGATGTCCATGTGTGAAGATTTGGTGGGGATTAGGGATGAGGAAGCATTTTTCATTTTCATATAAACTAAAAATGTAAAGTATAAAGATTCTAGGCTTCACGATCGAAGATGTATTAAAAAGATGTCGTGTATCATTATTCATGTTTCAGACCTTGGGACGGATTTTATATTTTTGTATCAACTGCCAAAAGTATAAAGTGTAAGGTTGCTTGGGATTCTGATCCCAAAATGCATTAATAGAATGCCATGTGTTTTTGCTAGGTTGCATACCTCAAGATGAATTTTATAACTTTGCATGATATGAGGATTTGTAAAGTGCAAGTATGTAAAGAGTACCCAACCAAAACTTGCAAGGAGAACAAAATATTCCCTTTATCGGGTTAGAGATTTATTTGCATCTTCCAACTTCACATAAATTGCATAATTATGTAACCCTCCTACTTGCACGTGGATACTTAGAATATTCCATTTTATGGGTGTGGAATTCTAATTGTAAGTTAAAATTTTGCATGAAATGTGCAAAACTATCTTAAGGACACCTGCAAACACATGTATTATTCGAATATTCCATTTGACCGGATGATGGGGATGAATCTACATTTTATAATCCTACAACTAAAAA
This sequence comes from Taxus wallichiana var. yunnanensis, assembly GCA_018340775.1. Taxonomy (NCBI): domain Eukaryota; kingdom Viridiplantae; phylum Streptophyta; class Pinopsida; order Cupressales; family Taxaceae; genus Taxus; species Taxus wallichiana. The sequence goes on from CM031244.1 coordinate 13,246,125, forward strand.
AACACGATTAGCTCCACCTATAAAAATAATTTAAGCTTTACGAGTTGGTACTTCTTCATTTGGCCTAGAAGGTTGTCGTGAAAGCATATGGATCACCATGAAATATGAGATTAAGCATTTTTTCCTTCAAATTGAAAGAAGGAATTTGAGAGATATGGATCTTCATATTACACGGTCAAACACAATGCCAAAGGGAAAAAATAATGAGAAAGATTGCAAAACATCTTGAAACTCCTCCATTCTCGCAAGTCATCCTTTCTAAATTTCCTCAAATCATGTATCAAGGAAAAAACTAGCAAGGAACACTATGAAAGTGCAAGATCATTCCTAGAATCCTTTTAACCTGCAAATGAAATTTAGGATCTTGCTATCCAAATAACTCTCCTAGTGATTTAGATAACTTATATACATATTTTGGTTATGATATCTTCATTACAAGATTGCACATGCTCAAGTTCCCTTGGAACATTCTTTTCTTTTCCTCATGCAACCTTGCACACTTCCCCTTCTTCCCTTCCTTTCATTTTATTATTTGTTCCATATTCCTCATCCATGCATCTTCTACTCATTCACCTTCTTCTTAGAAGCCATTCACCGTCGCGCACACCGCACATCATCTTATAATGGTTGCACCTTGACCATGCATTTTCTACTTACCAGTTTTCCTCATTTCCCCATGCACGTTACGCGCGTCCCTCTATTTTCTTATGCACACCCTTCCCTCATGCCCTCCTTTACACCCTTTTGTGCTAGGTCATCTTTTGAAATGATTGATTGTGCCACACGCAACCATTCAAAGTGTGCCAATAGGGCACCGAATCATTACAATAAATCAATAAGTGACACATGGTAGAAATGACAAAATTTTTACATAGTTGGCCATCCTTTCAGCCAATTTGCATGTGCCACGTGTATTACATGCGTAGATGGATCTGAAATCCTATGATAGCCATATATTTTTCTATAGAGCTTTGATTGATGTGCTGGAATTTTTAGAGAAGCTGTTGACATCAACCACGGTGATAGCCATTCAAAATCAAATTTTGGTGGACGGTAGGTGAGAAATGGGAAAATGTCTTTCTAAGTATTAATGAAGCATCTATGGTTAATTCAACCACCCGATTTGATATGATCCACTCTCCTTCCTCCTTTAACATGCCAAAAAGACTTGGGGAAGTGCATTCGACATATTCTTAGGTGGATTTGAAGGAATTGAATGCTTCTTATTGGTGGTTTTATTTCAAATTCGGGTTTTCCCTCCTTCTCTTCTCCTTCCATAGATTCATCTATAAATGTAAGAGATGGGCTCATTATTAATGTTGGATACTTTGAATCCTTAAAATTTTTGCTAAGGACTTCATATTTTCTACATTATAAGTTGTAGACCTCTAGATTTGGCTCATGCATGTGGATATCGACCTCTTTTGCCATTGTAATAACTCTGTGCATTTCTAGAAGTAATAGAAGCATTGTTTTGTGAATTTTCTCTTTCCTAACGTGTTTTCATTCCTTCTTATTTCCTTTTCTTTTGCATTACATGTTTATTGTGCCACTTCACGTCCCTTGTAGTTCCTTATTTAGTTGTGTTCTATGAGAATGATCGGTAAACACATTTTCAGTTGTGCTACTCGTGCCTAGCCTCCTTTCATGTGTCCCCTTTTCATTCCTTCTTAGAATAGATAACATCCATCCTCTCTTTTTGGTGCTATCACCTTTTAGTGTAGTTTATTTTCATGTTATCCTTCTATCCTGGTCCCTTGGCATTTATTAGCTTAGTTTCCCCTTTCAACACTAGGAGTAGCGTAGTAGTAGTAGAAATATATAGAGGAACCTACCTTCTCTAGAGATCCATCCCAAGTGTGCAAGGTACCACAACTTGAGGATGGTTCCATTGTTTTCACAAAAACTTAGCTCTTCTAGATCCGAGATGCTAGTGCAAGTTTGAATACCGATAGATCCCACTAGGCATTCTTGAAGAAAAGTAATAAGGAAGGGAAACAAATCCATAAGAAGTAGTGTCGATCAAATGGAAGTTTCCAATGAGAAAATTGAAAAGTGTCATGATGAGGTGGAGTATTGGGATGGGTTACTACCCAAGCTTGAGGCCATAACTACTCTTGATGATCAATTAGTTGAAGATGAGGGTATTGTACCCCTAGATTCATAGAGGTAGGAAACATCAATATGCAAAGGCCATCAGACTAAGGATAACTACTTTGGGAGGATGCATCAAGCAAACTCCATGGTATGAAAGATAAAGCTGGAAAGTATATTGATGATTTGGATTCTAAGCTTGAAAATATATTTCCTATACAAGATACATACACCACAAGAGCTACAAATGTTAAGAAGATGAAAAATATTCTTCGGTGGCATGTTAGGGGGTTGGAATCTTCTTCTTCAATTTTAAATTATACTTCAATTAAAAATTTAGTTTGTTTAGAAGTAAGTATAAATAAATTTGATAAAATGGTAAAGAAAAGAAAGGCCATGTTTATTGAATTTGATAATGTTTTTTAGAGCATGAACTTAGGTCAACATTCCCTAAATTTGTATCAGTTACTTCATCTATGTTGCTTGTGATGTTAGAGGTGATATGGATACCAGACAATTGGATCTTCATGGTGGATTTCAGATCAAATACACAACCTTGATAAATAGGGGCTTCTAACCGGTATGAAGGTAAGAGAAATTGTACTCAAAACCCCTAGAAGCAATGAGAACATAGAAGTAGTGGGTCATGAAACTTACACATTCAAATTTAGTTAAAAATTATAATTATAAACTGAAAAAAGACACAAATATACAAATTATCCTCCAATATTAATCACTACAAATTGTCTTCAAATTTTATAGCTCTGATTCGATTCATGGGGCTTCAAAAATGCTTGATCTCTTTAAAATTTGATAGAAAAATGAGGGAATTAGTAGAATTCTTCAACATATATTTCTCCACATGGAACCCATTAATGAAAGAATCTTTAAATTCACTCGAGACAATTATATTCATTAATTATTAATGCAAGTTTTTAAATATAAGTTTTCCACCTATGTAGATTTGGGAATCGGGGATGAGGAATTATTTTGCATTTTTACAACTAAAAAAATTCAAATTATGAAAATTCATAGGATTCCTAATCTCAAGATGTACTTATAAGATTTCACGTGTCCTTTTTAGGTTTTATACCTCGGGACATATTTTTCATTTTTGCATCAAATAGTAAAATGTAAAGTATAAAGTTACATGAGATTCCCGATCTTGAAGTGCATTAATAGAATGCAATGTATCTTTTCCACATCTCTTGTGTATTATGTGCATACCATTTCTATTCACACAACTTCTTCCTTCCTCTCCACATTCTTTACCATTTCCTCCTGTAATTCTGTACATTCCTTTGCACATTTTGGTCTATGATGACCATCTCCTCCTCTTTGGAAACCTTCTTGGTCAACATGATACTCTCACATGTTATTATCCACTTCAAGGAGAATTCTATATACACCCTTTGCTAAAGTTTTGAGCCTTCTTGATGCACCTCCTTTCACACATCTTTCTACAATACTCCCACATCCGAACCATCTTATTTTTACAGCTTAGCATGTTGGTTCATTCTCTCTCTCTTGCGATCTTCATGTATAACCTCTGGTTGTGCCTCAATACATGTCTATTTTATCTAGTTCTCCTCTTAAAATCCATGTATATATTATTTTCTACAACATCAAATATTTATCGAGTCCTTCAAATCCTTTCTCTAGATTCCTTGATCCATAGAGACCCTTCTCATTTGCTAGTCTTTTTGCAACTTCTAGTCTAGTCCTCACATCCTTAAATCCTTGAATATTCTCAACATATCTTCCTAAAAGGAATGATAAACATATCATACCAAGACACAAATAACTTAAATGATGATAAAACACCACACTCAATAAGATGAAATTGATTTTCCAAAATAACTTTACAAAAAACATTTCAAACAAATGAAGTACAATGAGAAAGGGCCTTATTTATACAGCAAGGTATATCAATATAATAAAAATTCAAGGCCATAGATCAAGCCATAAATTAAGGAAAGAACTAGTCAAGACCATATATTGAGGAAAGAACTATACCTAACAACTAGATAATATATTCATAATATATAAATAAGATATAAGAAATATCCAGACATAAGTGGCAGAGGGTAAATAAAAGAAAAGGTAAATAAACTACTTAGGTGAACATGAGCTAAGTTAAATACCTACTCTAACACCCCCTCAAGTGAAGCTAGGGGAGCAAAATAAAAGTGGCATATCCATAGTATGAGTCCCAACAACTAGGCTTGATCAGGTACTCCTGTATAATCTATCCATTAAGAAATCTCCAACCAAAAGCAAGAAATAATCCTGCTAGAAAGAAAGAGAAAGAAGAAGAAGAAATATGTTGTCACAAACACCCCCAACAACAACTTCGAAACCCCAAGCATGCCACATAACTCATGGTAGTGAGGTGATGTAAAATACTTTATAAAGATGTCGAAACACTGTTCTTTGAGTTAGAATATAATACAAGTAAATAAATCCATCTGAATGTGCTTGAAAATGGAGTGTATGTGAATCTCAATATGCTTGGTTTGGTGGTACTCAACATGGTTGTAAGAAATGTGAAGCTGCACTTTTGTTTTCACACCAAATTACATTCGGTGAATCCTGTGGGAGTACAAAATCTGTCAATAACTTTCAAAACCATAGAATCTATTGACTTGTTATAATTTGCTTCCTATACTCTGCCTCGAAAATAAAAGTACAATATCCTATTACTTTTTGCACACCCAAGAAAGCGAAGAAGAACCAAGACAAAAAAAAGGTAGCGGAAGTTAAACACTGTCATCAATATAACCTACCTAATCGGAATATATATATCCAACAAGCTGCGTAGAACCCCTAGTTTAGTGTAGTCCAAATTGGGAAGTACCATGTAAATAGTGAAAAATCATTTTAGCATCCTACCGGTGACTACTATGAGGAGAGTGCACAAAATGAGATATAAGCCCTAATACAAATGAAATATCATGGTGAGTATGGGTCAAGTACATGAGACTTATAACCAAATTCCTATACAAGGTAGGATCAAAAGTGGAGTGGTACTTGTGGAAGTAAGATTAACCATAGACTGAAAAGGAGATGGACTTGGCTGCAATCAACCATATCAAAATTTGAAGGAGATCATGGTTATACTTTTTTTGACTCAAATGAATCCCTGAATCTGTTTGAGAAATCTACAAACCAAGGAAATAATGTAATACACCATAATTTTTCATGTAAAATTGTGTGGAAAGATCCATCTGAATAGTATGAATATGGGAATAAGAGCTTATAGTAAGTAAAAATCATCAAAATATAAGACAAGTATCACAATATCCTCACCAACATGTTGGAGATATACTATATGATCGGAGTGACAATGAAAAAAACTAGTAGATAGAAGAAAAGAATCCATCTTCTTATACCAAGCGGGGAGTAATTGATACCATAGAGAGACCTTGAGTCTATAAACAAGAGAAGAGTTGTGAAAAAATCTAGCAGGTTGCTCCATGTATATTTCCTCTTATAAATCTCAATGTAAGAAGGCACTCTTGAGATCCATCGGTATGTGGTCCACCCTTGTGATGCAAAAATAACAAGCAAAAGGCATACAAAATCAATCTTGCAATGGGTGTAAAATTATTAGATTAATAAATACCTTCAACTTGTGAAAAACCCTTTGTGATAAGACAAACCTTGTCAATGGACCCAAAAACTAGGTATTTGGTTCGGTATCTTGACTTACACTTAACCATATTTATTTATTTAGGAAGAGATAAAAAATCCAAAGTATTATTACTCATCAAAGAAGAATACTCAACTACCATCACATCATCCCACTCATGAATCCCATGAGCTTGTGAAAAAAAGACCTGTGGATCCTCGAAACTATCTAACACAAAATTAATGTGCATGATGATGCCTAGTTGGTGGAATATCTTATATGAAAGGTGCTTCCTCAAAAAATGTGGTACAAATAAATTTATGCATAATGACAACATCGGTTGGAATAGGATCATCTTCGGAAGCGTAACCTCCTCAAAGAAGGGATCCTCAAGGAAACATAAATAAGAAGAATTAGGCATGGAAGAAGATGAATAATCACAAGGATAGAAACACTCATCAACATGTGTTAAAAAAATAACCTCATTAGTATTAGGATATAAAAGTCAATATGATCTCATGTCCTCACAATAACCTATAAAGATAAAGGGTGTTCTCTTCTTATCCAAGGATTTCCTTTTCTTCTTTGGAATAAAGGCCTAAACATGGCTCCCAAAGACTTGAAAAATGAGACATCGGGCTTAGTTTTGCAAAAATATTCCCATGGATTCAAATTATTAAGTGATCTATATGGTGTGCAATTCTTAATGTAGTTATCACAATTAAATGCTTCTACCCAGTATATAGGAGGTAAATCTCTAGAATACATCATGGATTAAGCCATTTCCTTCAAAATTTGGATATTCCATTCTATTTTGGATTATGATGAATAAAGGGGAAATAATTCCATGAGTTGCCAAAAATAAGATAAATCTTTGATGAAGTACTCAGCCCAATTATTAGTGTGAAGGTTATTTATACAACTAGAAGATTGTTTCTTGACCAAATCCTTGAAGACGTGGAAGTTTAAAAAAATCACTTTTTACTTGAGAAAATAAACCAAAATATGCCTCAAGAAATTATTAATAGAGGTAAGTACATACTTAGCAATATTGAAATAAGGGGTAGGAAAAACCATCATCTCACTATGTACAAGCTCAAGTGGTGAATAGGCTCTAGTTAAAAATTATTAGGGAATGGATATTGGTGTTGTTTTCCTAATGCACAGCTAGGAAAAAATCTCTCAAGACAAGAAAATATAGGAATACCATCAACCATACCATGAGTTCTCAAGTCCTTCAAATACCAATAATTTAGATGTCCAAATATTTTAAATTTAAAGCTTACTCTATGAATATGCATGAGAAACCAATCCTATACCTATAAAGGAATTGTCATCAAAACCCTCAAATTGATGCATTATAGAAACATAATCAACCATACCTTAATGAATAAGTGAAGGAGGCTCCAAAAATTTCATACTTCTACCCCATGTGGAGTAAAATTCACTATTTTGCCTTGGCGAGAATGAAAAATTTGATATATAGAAAGTAAATTTGTAGTGATGTTAGGAACATACAAAGTGCATATTGGAAACTACCACCATTAGGGTGTATGTAACCTTTTCCCTTAATAAAAATCAAGGAAGAATATCCAAACTCAAATTTGTAAGTAGAACTAAAACATAGAGATATAAAATAATTCTTGGAAGAAGTCATGTGATGAGAATAACTAGAATATATAGCGTAGCTATTTGCAAATGGTGACTGATAGCTCCTAACAAAATTAAGTGCTTTTCCATGCTGATTATAAGGAGGTGGAGTGAAGATAGAACTTTTTGTTTCTTAATTACATCCTCTAAGGTTTGCATTCACTTGTAACACCTATGTTCTTCATTAACACTACCCCACAAAAAGAGCATGAAAAAGGCTAGACTTATTCTTGGATTGAGAAGACTCCTTGGGTTTAGAGTTGTTTTCTTTGGGTTTAGGATCACTTTTAGATGGATAAGGGGTGAATTTGAATTAATATGTTGGAAAGTAGGACATTGTGAGGGGGGTGAATCAGTGTGTGTTAAATTTTTACCTCATAAATTAGTTCATTCTACTTTCATCATCAATATCAAACTAGCATTCACAAGAAACTAAAAAGAGAGATAACACATAGAGAAAGAGTTAATGTGGGAAACCAAAACTAGAAAAAAACCCATTGAAACCAAGAACTATGCTTAGGACCAAATTTTCCTATATTTTTACATTGATTTCATGGTTGAGCTTCAACTCAACTTGGAGATGCAACTCCAAAATTTGACAGTGCTACCACTCGGTCTTTGATATGCTTCAACTTGTCTAGAAGCTTCAAATCCCAAGTTGGGTTTAGCTACAAATGAACTTTAGTGAGCTTAAAATCATAGGGAAGATACAATTCCCCACATGCTAGGTTGCATCTTAGACTTTATCTAAGATTTTGTCACACTTAACTTGTTGTCTTATACAACTAATAGTGACAACTAGATTAGGTCATTCTTCTTCAATTTTCACTCTCATCCTCATCAATTAATCACTATTAATATGTTTCATACAAGGTCACTTTAGGAAATTAATTATGTCAATGTTTATTGCAAAACATAATGAATTGATACACCCCCATTAACTCATCCTTTCAAATATTTTCTCGCTCATGTAATCAACCAACTTTGGAGCAGACTTGAGGAGGACCCATTCAAAATTTAATTAGCATTTTGTGTCAATATTTCACAACTTTGATGTAGTTCAATGTCGAATGCATACCTATTTTCATCATCAACTAATACAACTATTAGAGTATCCAAAAACTCACTACCACCTCTTCCTTCTAAGCTTAATGCTCTACACATATCACTCTATTGACAACTAGATTTTTCAATATGAGTTCATCCCACAACCATGATCAATACGAGTCTCACATGTTCTTTTCACTGTTATTATCTCTACAACATAGTCTCCCATCTCAATTTGTCAAGCAACATTGTTTCAAATCTTCAATAACATTGTTTCATATGCATTAATATCTACTTCCCATATGGTACACCTCTGGTTCAACCTTACTCATCACATTCTCTTCATGAGTATATTATCTTCATACTCATTTTATTCTTTAATCCTTACGCATCTCACCATTTTGTCTTAAGGAATTCCATCACTATCTTTCTCTCCTACACCTTTTTCTCACTTAGGCTACAACCTACTTCATCATTAAGCACCATTTTTCACACATGCTTTCACATTCATTTGCTTAATATTATATATTCTTCATACTATTTCCCTAATTCTTCACCAACATAACTTTTGTATAGTCTAAATTATTATTTTCATCATTCCCTGTTTATACTCTTCCACCACTCCATTTTGTCTTTGATTTGGGAAGGAATAACGCCTAACTTTTCAACTTCCATATTTTAAACTTTATTACCCTTTTGGAATTTAAAATAAAATCTTCACTTGTTTCTCTTATGGCTCGAGCTAAGGATATTTTGAAAGAATTTATGTAACTATTTTGAATCTATTCGACAAACATTAGAGTTATCTTCATATGTTACATGCTTTTACATGATTCTTTAATGTCAAAAATATTGAGGAATAGAACTTCTAATATTCCTTTTTTCTTCTATCTTGAAGATTATTGTTTCATATTCTCATATTAGTAACTTACACTTAAGAACAAAAAAACCTCCTCCAAGTGTGGGCGGAGAAATGAGACAATGTGCAATATACAAGATATGCTCTCACAAGCTTTAAATCCACTTCATTCTTCGCCCAACAAATTTCTAGCACCATTTGAGCACAGTTATGTCTCTTGAATGAGTTTTGAAACAAATTTGAAGGAAAGAGATTTTTTTGTGAATTATGACCATCATGACCATTGTATCGACTTAAGGGAATTTGGGAGATGCAAATATTAAATAGGCTGGATCAAAGAAAAATCCAACAAAACATTATCCTAACATTGCAATAGTTTGTAGCCTATCACGAGCCTGAGAAGAAAAAATTACAAGAAACATGGATTGTGAAGATTCACAAGGACATGTTTGATGTTATAAGATGTTCTTATTTTAGCTTTCAATACCATTTATTCCCCTGAATTATTCTAGATTATCATAATTCCATTGTTTCTACAAAATGTGTAAAGTGAGGTTTTGAACTCAAACCCTAGCTCACTATTTTTGAGGCTTATGAAATTTTGGTGTTAAAATTTATACTAATTCACCTATATGCACGCATGAAAATATGAATTGCTCTATTACATTCACCACTTGCACGATATTGAAAGACTCTATGATTTTATGGATTTAGGCTAAGATTACCCTTCTAACTATTGCAAAGATGTAGACCTAGTTCACTGAGTTGTGAGAATGTCACTTGCTATCGAGAAACTATTTTCACTTCAAAGGACCTAATCATGATTGAGGTTTTAGCATTGCAGATTTTCAAAGATTAAGAAATGTATAGAAATTATGTCTAACACATTAGAAGAAATCAGACTTGAGAAATTTTTTCAACCTTGGGTTTCAATCCTCAAACCATCATCCAATATTTTGAGATTTTAACCACATGTAACTTCATGTACATGTCTATACAACTGTGGTATAATTGGAAAGATAGAATTAATAGTAACCCAAACTTTCATGTGTCTTTGATGGTGAAACATCTTCATGATTTGACTAGGGTCACAATCTTATTTAACTATCACATGAGCTTAAAACAAACCAGCTTGTTTAGGTGAGTATCTAATTGTCTATTGTATTTGAGATATTATTTTGAGGAGATCTCACTATTTTTCAATCACTATACCAAGTCAAGAAACAACACTACTTCAAGAGATATTGTCATGACAAATATGTAACGCTAAAATTGTATGAATGGAAATTCAAAATAGTTTGTCTTGGTTGAAATATTTCTATAATTTCTTCACTTCTGAAATCATCTTGTCAAATAATACTTCAAGGAGAGCATAAAAATACCTCCATCAACCCATAACTTAGAGTTTATGGGGAGAAATTTACTAGTGTAGTTCAAAATATTGTTATTCTAGCAACACAACACAAGGCAATTTTGAAACAATGTGTTCAAGATCTCAAAAAATCATTCCATATACATACAAAGAACTTCCAATAACTCAAATTTTACCTATAGAGGGTGATTATAACCATTTTACACTTCAATTTGCACATGGTTATGCTTAAAGCACCTTGAAACTCATCAAAACTTACAAAAACATTATATAGTCCATACAATACCTTACACTTGTCTAGCACAACCAAAAAAAAATGGATAGAGAGATTATTCTATGGTCATGAGATGTTGTAATATCTTCCACAAGTCAATTGAAATCAAAACAACTCAAAATTTTCTCACCGCTTCAAGAAACGGGCCTTGAAGGAGAAAAACCTTTATCGAAAAATGCTCATAACTTTATTTATTTTTCAATCAATTTCATTCAATTTTTTTTGCAAAACCTCGGGATTGGATTTATATTCAAAAATTACTTATATGATTTATCTGAATTAGGCTTGAAAATTTGTTTGGATGCTAAGAATCCAAGGTGATCAATTTGTATCCCTTAAGACACGCGTTTTAGAAAAACTTGCATAAATTTCGCATACCTATTCAAAACTTGATGAAATTTCGGATGAAAAACCACAAGACACCCCTCTACACATTTCATAGGTTTGTTAGCCATATGTTTTATTGTACATATAAGACTAATCTCATTTACATCAATATTAAGCTGTTAGTCCCCAAAGCCAACTTTGGTGAACTTTTGAATTTTTCCTCTATAAGTTGAAATAAACATTACTATAGCTCTTACATATCCTAGACAACATCTGTAGGATATTAACATGATTTTATAGTATTTTCATAGCTTGAATCAAGATTTCACACCCCATTAGGTTCTAGAACTTGGCCTAAATGGCTAGTTATAACTATGACTCTTATCATGTAACATGCTACTCATTCCAGAATCTATTGCACATGCTAAAAACATCATGTATGATCTGTGGAAAAATTGTACCAAGTTTACCAATCATGTCCATACCTTGAGTGTACTCATACCTCACCGACCAACTCGTAGAATACCAAAACCATCTTGACCATCCCGATTACTCAATACATCACCGATAAAACACTACTAATTAACCTTCATGCCTCAGAAAAAGCCTCACTTCACCAATAAATCCTTTTCTATCAATTCCACTTGACATCAATGAAACCACTCAGAAACCTTTAATGGAAAACATACATTAAGAACTCATATCACCCTTCCTAGTTTCTAACTCTCTTCCCCTTTAACATCTATGAAAAAGGGTCATATATTTAACAAAACAAACAAAAAGCATATAATTACTTACAGAGGAAACAATTACCTTAAGAATTTACCCCTTGGATTAACATCACTATATTTCTACTCATGTCTTGAATAGATGCATGAATGTCTCCACCAATTAGCCTCATTACTCCCCATGAACCTATACTCTTCCTATTTAGGCATCTCACTTCACCATGCTAAAACAACAAACTCATTCTTCTCCCACTATGATCCTATCATCCTCCTTTTTTTTTCAAGTTACAATTCATCAATCACTCATCTTACACTTTATCCATAAGAGTGACTCAATTTTTTTAATTTCAGACCTAGTGCCTCTTTTTAGTACTCTACTTTTATCCATACTATGCCTTGCTGCCTTGAAGACAAAGCTCATGCTACTCACTCTACCCTACAAGCCTTCCGTGTACTTATTTACACTATAATCATCTTGCTTCTTATTCATTTTAACCTTTACACACTCTTGTGATGCAACCAATTACAATATAGTTTATGTGTTAATATTGGTGATTCTTCTTGCTATAGAAAAGCTTCCCTCATCATTTAAACTTTTGCCCATTTGACTTTTTATCACTTGAGTACTTAGCCAAGATCAAATTAGAAATATTATTTTATAAGATATCATGTAAAGCCTTTAAGGTTATCTTTCATACCTCCACATACCCTATAATATCTTGTAATATTTACTTTACTATTAATATCCATCTCATAGTATAATTAGTACTATAACTCAAAGCCTTAGACCTACAATTTTTCTTTTGAAAATACTGATTCTTTTCAATGCTTATACATCCCAATCCTTTTCATTCATGGTGCACAATATTCTCCATCATTATTTGTGTTAGAGAGAAAGATCAAACATTTTAAATATTACCTCATTTTAGATCCTCTTTGTTGTCAAATTAGGAGCTGTTGGATCAGTTCCTTAACATTTCTTCAGTCTAACTTTTCATCAATACGATATGATTTTCAAATTATGAATCAGAAAAATGTATTCAACTCCCTATGACAAGAACTCTAGGATTATTTTTCCTTTTCTTCATTTCTTGATCTAATAATTTGTTTCAAGTCGGTTTACCTTAAGATGAACCTAGATTGATACTAAAAATTTCTTTAAATTCTCTTGTTTTAATCTAAGCATTTCATGAAAGAGCATCTAGAATTCATTGGGCCAATGAATATTTGATTGTTCTTATTACACTTTGACTCTTCCCATAAGAATTTCAGATTTGGTGAGACCAATGATGATAGATTTTTCACAACATATAGCTGACCTACTTACACATGATAAAAAAATGACTCTGCTTTCTTATTACATACTCCAATATTGATTACTAATTTAATTAAACTAATTGGAGACTTCAAAAATTAGAACTAGACAAGGCCACATAGATAAAACATTTTAATCATCATAGAAACACACTTGAACAATACTTTCTAAGAGTAGACCTTAAAATTACTTTTCAAACCTTGATGGGCCTAAATTGTTTCTCTTAAGACCAAAATCACATATGAAAATAATAAGGATACCCTTGACACTATATCATTATAACCCACACTCACATTAAAATTCAGAATTACCTTGACACATATTTATACAAGACAATCAACTTATTCAATGACTCAAGACAATATATTGGAGACACTTCTTACTTGAAAACAAGCTTGAAAACATTTAAAAGATAAATGCAATCTCTGGAACCTATTGATAACAATCTCTCTCTATTAATGCTCAAGAAAAGACTTAAAGACTCCAATTTGTGTTATAATTTCAACATGGAGCAAGATAAACATTTATGAAACTAACATACCTTGTCAACTTGATAGATGTAGCAATTAACCTCAACTAGTTCTTATTTCAACTAGTGTAGACCTTATAGAATCTTAGATAAGTCATACCATATTTTCATGTCACCTAACAACAAAATAAAGTCATCAAAACAACCTGATGACTCAATTCTTTCTTTCCTTGTCCTTGTTCTCTTATTAGTCTCCTTGGATGCATTATTTGGTGTGACCTCCACATCACATGAGTTCTCACTTTCTGATTGAGTACCTGATAAGCACACATGTTGCAACTCATACACTTGTTCCAACGCTTTGCTTAAGGGAGAAATTATTTATTATTTGCACTAGAATTGTCTTCTTTCTTGTTTTCTTTTCCATCACCTACTGATGTTTTTTTGTAATTTATTCTCTTATGACTATCTTAGATTGTTGTGTCTCTTTAAAATTTTCCCTTGCTATCTTCTTATCATTCTTTTCGTATCAAATTTTGAATTTTCTTCCTTGACCTTATATATCTATTTTTATTTCTTCTTTCTAGTATCTCTCTCAACCATGGCTAACTTGGTCTTACTCTTAGATTTTTATTTTCTCTTAATATTATTTTGTCTTTCCTCTTGAATGCATTCAAATTATAATTATATATAGGAAATTCATAACAATGTCTATAAAAATGCCCTTGCACATGAAAGTTGAAGCATATAACCTAGTTCTTTCCTTTTAAGTTCTCTTTTCCCAAAATTGACTTAAAGGTTATTCTAGGAAGTACTTGGATATGTGTCATTTTTCTTTGTAGTTGAAACACACTATATTATTTTCATATTCAGTACTACAAGCTCTCCATGGGTGTTATTTTTCAAACTTACTCATGCAGTCCCTAGCTCTATGTCTAAAAATGTTGCATGAAAATAAAATTCCATGAAACTTACCTGATATTATTCTTGCATTTGGCTACCTAATGGTCTTATTGTGTCCTTTTTGTCCTTATTGGTCTCGAAAATCCCTAAAAAGCTACGGCTTGATCCAGATTTAATTTCCTTTTCCTTACTTGTTCTAGTTATTCTCTACGGGTCTTTAGATATGCATTTAATTTCTCACATTCTTCATTCTTGGCTTGAATAGTTTCCTAACATGATTTATGCTCTTCTTCATTTTGGTTTTCTTGACCGAGTTATGATTTGTCACTAGAAACCATTTTTTTCTTTGTAAGTCATCAAGTTGATTGGTAAGCTGTTAGAATTGTGAGGAACTAAGAGTAGGGATGAATTAATCCTATGAGAAAAAAGTTTCTTTGGTCTTACTGCAAACAATGAATATTCATTCATGTACATACACTCTCATAGACTACAATAAAGAATGTGTAAACATCAATAGATATAGTTTTTCATGGAACACATATAAGACATGAATAAAATATATGCTCCAAAATTATTCATTCAAAACACAAGACTTGATGCTTGATCAATATCATTAGATTACAACAAGATTATCATTCAAACACACGGGACTTTTCTCTTCCATCAACATTCATAACAACATCATCTTCATCTGACCAAAACCTGCTACATACCTAAATTTTCTTATGGATTTTAGGATATTCCCAAAAGGTTTTAATTTAAATTAAAGATTTATTCAACCAAAGATAATGGGGTTATTAAAAAATCCTCACAAATGAGATTACATGAAAAGATAACAGACATTTTCATGTTCTTCATGACTCTTGACTCACTCATATTTATGTCTCTGCCTCTTGAACTTGTACATACCTGATTTTTAATGTGTTTGTTATCAGTAAAATTTGAGGGCAATTTTATCGAAAATTTTGTCTTGATCCCTTTAGGGATCCTTGTGCGCGTCGAAATATTGCATGAAAAGATATACCTCTTAGACATGAATTTTGATGTTCCACTTACCATTCTGGGAAATTCAGATTTTTTATCATGTGGTTATCCCGTAAAATTGGCAAGGGCAATTTTTTTGAACTTAGTCGGAAATTCAGTTTTTGAACTTAGTCTTTTTTGAGCCCTTTGGCTGGGCGCATGGATTTTCACTGTAACACCACATTTTGGTGCGCCCCTTTAAAAAGCCTTTGGCGCATGGTTTCCCATGTCAACACGTCTTTCGGTGCGCCAAAGCATGTTAAGCCTTATTTGCGTGCGCCGAGGCGCATGCGCCTCGATGTTGACATATCATTTGTTGCGCCTCTTTCCCATGCGCCAAAGGGCGCATGCTTTCCTCTGTCAACAGTCGTTTTCGCGCGCCTTTTCAAATAGTGGGTGGCGCATTTATGACAAAGTTTTGATATATATAACAATGCCCGCCCTGTCGTTTTCATTATTTCCATCGAGCACGTGATATCCCTGGACTTGTCAGCCCCTGCTCTGTCATTTTCATCAAGTTGTGGACCCGCTCAAGGATTTTGGCTATATTGTTAAGGTAAGAGGTTCATCCTCTTTTCATTTAGTTCTTGGTGTGTGCTGGCTTGCTGGTTTTCATCAGTTGTATTTGTGCCTGGCTTGTTTCCCTCCTTGAACTTTTTGTTTTCTTCCTCCTGCCTGGTCTGTGCTTTCTTTCTCCTCTCCCTCCCTCTTTCTGGATTTGATGGAAAAGGGAGGGATGGTTTTATTTTGGCTTGGTCTGATCCTATTTTACCAAACTAAGTGATGCCAAGCGTCCTTTCGAAGTGGAGGTTGAAATGTGTAAATGCTTAAGTATTTCAAGTATTCCCCATGGCGCGTTGCCGCGTCATGTTGCACCTTAGACAGTCGCGCCCCTCGGCGCGTCTACTGACATCTTTGCGGTTAAAAATCATGCGCCCCTAGGCGCACCCTTTCGGCCCGTAACACGCTCGAAAACCGCGCCTCCTTATATCCCTTTGGCGCATCTTTTACCCCTGTTGCATCCCTCTTCTATGCGCTAAAGGGCGCGCCCAGCTTCCATGCAACGCAAGAGTTATTTGTGCAAGTATAAAGCCTCCAAGGCGCGGGCGCACCTCCCGTTGCAAGTACCTGATGTTGTGTAGACCCTCCATGCGCCGCGCCATATACCTTTGGCGCGCCTTTTTTCCATGTTGCACAATCTGCCCATGCGCCCTTCTATAAAATGCAGTCTGCTTCATCCATGCGCCATGCGCCTTTGGCGCCAACTTAGCCTCTGTTGCACCCTTTTCCTGTGCGCCTTGACTATTCAGCCTGTTATATACATTTTTCATGCGCCCTGCGCCAGAATCTTAAAAGTTCTAACTCTTTCTTACGCTAGTATTCCAATGGAAGATCAAATGACTAATTCAAGCTTCTTGGATTGGGTTTCGCTCCTTCTACGTGCAGATCATCAAATAAGCCTTGAAGAACACATGTCTACGTCAAGCAAGAGACCCACCAAACCAAGAGGGAAGGCAAAGCTAACGAAGAAGAAATGAAATACAAATACAAAGGGTCGAGAATGCCGAATCACGGGCGAGTGCAATATGGATGTCGGGGACTACGAATTAGGTCACATTGACATGGAGGAGTGCAGGTAAGGACTCGAGAAAGTGACAAGGAGTCCATGGATGGATAAATTGATGGCGCGCGCCACTGCACCGCCGGTGGGATTCTGTCGGTCTTTGTTAATAACGAGTTTATGATGGTTGTTGCACAATCCTTCAACAAAGACACAAGATGTGTCGAGAATAGCAAGGGCGAGGTAGTTATAAACCTTCTTTGCCGTCGCTTTGAGTTAATCTTGGCATCCCTCATCACCAGGAACTATGTGGGCATTAGCGCAAGAATGTGTCAAGACACAGGAGGACAATGGGACTGTGCATACAATTAATGAATGAAGTCTACCTCAAAAATAAGAAGGTAGTGACCGGTGGCCCCGGACTATCCACCAGGCGACTTCTCAGAAGAACTTCGGTGACACCATCACTTTCTGAGCGAGTCTTCGGGCTTTGAGGCGCCCACTACTTCCATAAATGGATCTTTGCGGTACACAGAGCGATGAACAAGAATTTGCCCGATCGGCGCTTTTCTTTGGGGAAATAATAGCAGCGCTATTTCGGAGCGGCTTCTGTGGTTTGCCCAACGAGGAGTGTTTCATATGAACTCCTACGTAGTGTATCTTTGCTTCTTTGCGTCACGAAAGGGATTATCAGGGCTGCCGAAGTGGAACTTGGCCTCGGGCCAAGATATATGAATACTACCCGAGCTAAAGGTGGAGAATAGCATCAACACTTTTCAAAAATCAATGGCGCTTTCTTCTACCATATTATATGCATCTTTGCGACCAAAGTTGACTCATGGCGCACAATTAAGAATCTTTGTTTCTCTTTGTGGAAAAGTGGGGGCCTTGTTCACCCAATTTCCCACATTCACCTATCTAAGGCGGCCAATTTCTTGGGAGAGCCCACCGGGTTGCCAAGATATCTTTGGACAAAGTGGTTCTATTGGAATTGTCAAGGCGGCTGGTCACATATCATGAAGTGCGAGAGAAAAGAAAGAAGGGTGGAACTCCTTTCCCCCTCACAGTGGCGATACACTTGTTCAACCTATCACAAGGCGAAGGAGATGTTTCTTTGAGCTAGAATTGCTCAACACTGAAGCATGATTTCCCAGTGAGGCCTACATTCGACCCGAGGGGCTGCTTGCGAGGGCTAAGCTTGATCCGATCCATGTCCCTCAAATTGAGGACATTTACATCGGCGTCATCCATGAGGTAGAACTCGAGAAGAAAGGATCACTCTCGCTTGGCATTAACGGAAATCAGCCATTACGGAGTAGCCATTGTCCCAAAAGGCTTCCAAACCACGAGAGGGCGAAGTAGACAAAGTGTATAATGACACGAAGGGGATGATTGGCCCTTCCAGGACATTGTGAAGCGAGGCTCCTCGGACAATTGAGGAGAGAGTTAAAGAGACTATGCGGAGGACGGAGCGTTGGTGCCGCATGAATGGGTTAATCTACCTCGGTGTAGATTTTACGACTTCTCCTTTAGGTAATGCACCTCCAAGGTCAAAGAAGCAGCTAAAAGGCAAAGCTACGGAAGGTGAGCCTAGCATCATTCAGGAGGAAGCCCCTGAAAGTCCTCTTCCTTCAGAGCCTGAACAAGTAATAACTCTGGATTCGCCAGAGAAAGAAGCAGCGGAGGATAGTCCTATACGCCCATCCACTCAGGATGTTGGCACTGCTACAACTTCAGAGGTCCCTTCTGTCCCTTTTTCTTCTCTTCCTTCCCCTCCTCGTGTGACTCCTGTGACCACCCCTTTGGTCGCGTCCTCTGCCCCTTCTTCTACCCTTTCCCCTGCCTCTTCGTCCATTTTCTCCTCCCTCGCTGATTTGTCTTCTTCCATTTCTTCTCTCCTCTCCGAGTTCCCTTCCCTTCCTATCTCTTCTCACATTGCGGTTTCCCTTCCTCCCAGTGGGCATGTCTTGGCTATTCTTTCAATGCCGCCGCCACGTGTCTCCACGTTTTCCCCTCTTCTACCGTTCTTTGCCTCCCCCTCTCTCTGGTCCTTCTTCTATAGGACCAGCTTGGATCTCTCAGCGGTGAGCCAACAAAGAGGAAAGTCCCCATCGCTCAGATGGACTTTTCGATCATTCGGCTAAAGGAGCAAAGAAGCACAAGCGGTTACACGCTTCTCAAGAGCGCTGCGGTGAGAGGGTTATGGAAATAGCCTACCCGATCCTACCAAAGAGAAAGAAGATCATCTCGGCAGATTTCACGGTGACCCAAGTCACAGATGGGGACATCCTCGAGAAAGTCTCGGGGAAGCTCTTTCATGAGTTGATGCGCTCTGTGAAAAGCTTCGAGAAACAAAGGAAGAAAAGAGGCTACTAAAGGAGCGAGAATAAATACACTGCTTCAAGCCCTAGAAGATGGGAAGTGCACCTCCCATTGCCGCCGCCGAGACTCCTGAGCTTCTCGGTCGGGAGAAGATCAATGAATATTCAAAGATCGGCGGCGGGGTATGGCATTTACTGCTTGGAGGAGCAAATCCTTAAGGATAGTGAAAGGTGATCGCGAGTATATCGGTTTATACGAACATCGAGAAGGTGAATAAGGAACTCAAACATTAGCAAGTCCAGTGTCGGGAAGAGCTCGAAAAGCAAGACTCCAACACGAGGCCTTCGACAAATGTTATTTGTTCGAGTCGAAGATTTGGTCAAGTTTGGAGTATTCGGTCATCGAGGACCCTCAGCAAGACTATGTCCACTCTGGACTACGGGATAGATCAGCTCGAATTTGTGTTAGAGAAGATAGACAAGGTGAAGGAAGAGGCCACTGGATGCGATGCATCAAATGGAGAAGATTGTTCTATCTATGACTCCAGGGTTGCTCACTCCTTCCCTCACCTTGAGATCAGCTGACGATACTATCCGAATTTTCAAGGAGTTAGCTTCTCAAGGGACAGGGCCAGAAGTCACTTTCGACATCGAATCCATCAACAACCTACTGGCCTGTAGAGACTTCATCGGGTCCCTAATCGAGGCGGGAAAAGACTATTCAAGGTCCAGAAAAGCTCATTGATGAGCGGGAAACTTGCGAAGCAATCAGTGAAAGGCACCAGGATCCGTCACAGGATCAATTCGGGCCAATGATCAGCAAGTTCTTGGAATACCGCGCTCAGTTCCAAATAACATCACTGAGCAGCATCAGAAACAAGCTACCCCTTTTAATTGCGGGATGATGATGACGAGTATCTGTTCTTCTTCTTCTGTTTCTTCTTCTCCCTCTTCTCCGACTTTCTTTTCGCGATATCTCAAGTATGTTGGTACAAACGATGACATCATCCATGTTGCATCATGGGATGATGTCATCCACTCAAAGATGTAAAAGTCAACATGACTTTGGATATTTTGTAAATATCTTGTAAGATATTTTGTGTGTTGTTTTGTTGGCTTTTGTCTTCTCTCCTCCTCATCTTCTATATATACAGGAATACTTGTTGTATTCGGGGTGAACATTTTTCAGATAGAAATAGAAGTGAGGAGAGAAAGACTTTGAGCTTTCTTATGTGAGAAAAGAACCATAATACAATTATTAGGACTTTGTGCTCAATATTTGTGTTATACATTAGATCTTTCTTATGTTAGATCTGCATGTGTTTATTACTGTTGAATTCATATCTACTTTTCCGTCACTTGTTTATCGGTATTGCTTTGTTTATCTATGCAAGTAGGTTTGGCTCACATTTACTACCAAACTAAAAGCATAGATCTTGAATTATCTGCTTTGGAATTCATTTCTTTTCTCCCTTCGGATATGTTCTTTCTCTTCTCCTTCTTTTATTCCTTTCTCTTCGCAGCCTAGAACACTCTTTGGGATGAGATCCCAACCCCGAAGGCAGAATCTGTGAGACTTGCATAGGTTCTGCTAGTAGAAGTAGCAATAAACCCGGTTTCGCTTCTTTGTCTCAAGAGAGGGCTAAGCCTGCAACCTTTGTTGGCTCGTCATCCATAGATCTGTCCAAGCGACAGATTTTCGGACCAATGATTTTGGCGACTCATTTGGGGATTGACAGATCTGTTAGATCTATGCTAGTAGAAAGATAAAAAATCAGGAAAAATCAGCAGGTTGCTGCCAGTTTGCAAATCTAAAACCTTTTGTTAGAAATCCTAAAAAATTTGCAAAAGTGCTCAAATCGAAAATTTTCTTACGAGAGTCATAGATCGGGGCTAATTCTGAGATCTTTAGTTATTTGAGTTTTTATCAAAATCATTATTTTTCCGTAGATCTGGATTTTTAACTATTTTCCAAAAAGTTTGAAACTCCCTGAAAAAGTAAAGACCAGATCGGAAAATCAGCTTACTATCTTCCCTGCCATCTTATCCTCATTTTGTTATTTGTCATTAACATGATCGGTTTTGAAGAGGATAGTTTTTAAATATCCGAGAAAAGTGCATCTGCTGGTTTTGATAGAAAACCAGAAAATCAGCAAGTACACCCAAAAATAAGTTTAAATCTGCTTGTAATATTGCAGATCATCAGAAAGGTACTGCTTTGGCGAGTGAACCTTTTACGCGCAGCAGGAGAGCCCGTGGAGAAGCTGATCCTACTTTCGATCTGCTTCAGAGGCACAATTTCAGCGTAACGCCAGCACGTTTTTCAGCGCTAAGCTCGGCTAGCCGGTCATCCAGGAGTGTCTCACCTCCACGAAGAAAAAGCCTTTTACAAGGAGCATCCACGTCCCTTTGTAGTGCTTTGCTACTCAGCGGAACTACACTTCCAGCTCGTGTTCTCTTTCCGGCTTTTCAGATGGCGGTACCATGGGGAAATGCTATGGGTCCTCTCGCACTGCCACATCCAGTTCACGCGCTCCCTCACGGGCTGAAAGAATTTTCCCAAATTCGACGGGAGCGGAAATCAAAGCACGGATTCCCACATATCTGCTTTCATTATGTCATGTAGTATTTTGGACGTGACTCACGAAGATGTGTCGGTCCGCCTTTTAAGAAACCCTACGAGGGCCCTTGGTGAATGGTTTCAGCATTTGCCGGCCGGATCTATCACCGGTTGGGCCACCTTACTTACGGGATGCTTTTGAAGACGAGATCAAGCCTTGGAAGATGCATTTGCATTGCTATCACGGATCACGCTTTGAAGAAAGAAGCCAATGAGACCATGCGTGATTTCGTCGCCCGGTTCAATCGTTGATCAGCCGCGTCCCTCTACCATGCTTCCAGCGCCGGAGAATCGAAGTGTTTCTTCGTGAACACCATGAGCTCAAAAGTCGGCTTCTTGCTCCTTGAGCGGTAGCTACTCTACCTCTTGCTCAGTTTCTTGCCATCCGGATAGAAGACAATTTAATAATATCGGCGAGTTGAAAAAGGAATCATCCAAGTCAAATCTTGAATCCCTCGCCCACCACTTCATCTGATCCGGCATTCCAAAAGATGGCGAATGACCTACTTGCACTAAAAAAGCAGCTGGCCCAAGCCTCTCCCAGTTCCTCGTATCGGGATATCCCGCGGAGGAATTTTGTTCCTAACAATGCTTCACAAAGGCCGCGCTTGCCTGCAGCTGCTCCACGGTTGGCGCTTGAGGCCCCTCCGGTCAATGCTCTGGCCGAAATTGAAGAAGAAGAGCAGTACTATGAAGAACCTTCGTCTCAAGGCGAAGATGATCAAGATGTCGGTGAGCCGACTGGCGACTCTACTATTGGATACATGGAATTTGATGAGGATGAATCTGATGAAGAAGAGAGTACTCGGGGCTATGCAAGCGGACAATCTATGTTTGTTTTTACCGCTCATGAGGAAAGGAAGCGGAAGTTGCTGCCCATACGCAAAAAGAGAAGGCCGTGTCAAAGCGCGCCTCCGACCATTGTTAAAAGAGGTAATCCTCTTCCCACTCAACTCACTGTTAAATCTTTTGCAAAGAAGCCTTTTCTACCTATCTCTCCTCCGAATCAGCCCTCTCATATTCCTATCAAGATCGGTAACCCTATTCCATCATCGCGGGGTGAAGGACTCATTCCTTTACCACGAAACCCTTGGCCACATTTGATATAATAGATCATGCAAAAAGACCAAGATCAAATGTCTAAGAAAGTGAGTATCTTGGTCAAACCGAACGACTTGTAAGATTGACTAAGTATATCAAAGTCATTTGTTATATCTAGTCGAGCTTCCCCTAAAGGAATCCTTTCTACTCCTCCTGAATCCCACATAAATGTTGCCTCAACATCTGCATCAGGCAAGATAGAGCCTTTCTATCTCTCCCTCCTAATCAATGGCCATAAGTTGAGCAACTGTATAATTGATTCAGGAGCTTCGGATAACGTCATGCCGGCGAAAGTCGCCCATGCTTTGGGCCTCACTCTTACCAAACCTTTCGGCAGATGTTACTCATTGGAAACTAAGCGAGTGCCATTGATTGGTCAAATCAAAGCAGCGCGCATGATTTGCGTTCGCAGCATTTCCCGAAAAGAGGGTAAAAATGACCGTCCTTATCGGCGACATTAGCGACCTATGGAATTTTTCTTTGGGAAGGAGCTTTTGCAGCGAAGTTGGTGGGGAAATTCATATGGTGGTCTAAAGCTAGAATTCCGAGTCAAAGGCGTAATGCAAACTTTGAAGCCGGAATCCCAAAGAAATACTTGGTCACTAGCTCACGAAGACCCCAAAGCCCAAATCCTTTTCGAATCATCGGGGATGGGAACTACTTCTTATCCACCGAGGCGGATACTGAAGGAAGTTTTCGTTCAAGAAAAGGACCTTAATAAGGTCTGGACCCTTGATTTGATGGCAGCTGCGCAACTAGTGGATGCGGGGCATTTGGGGTTGTGCTAATATCTCTGAGGAGGAGGTCATTCCTCTCTCTTTCAAATTGCAGTTTTCAATACGAATAATCTGCTTTGAGTATGAGTCTCTCTTACTCGGTATGCAAGCTGCAAAAGAAAGAGGAATAAAAAATCTAAAAGTTCAAGGTGATGCCGAGCTAGTTGTAAATCAGGTCAAAAGGATTTACCAAGTAAAAAATGAAAGGCTCAGGCACTACCGTAATGCAGTATGGGACAGCATTGAGGAATTTGATGCCTTTTCAATAGGAGCGATTCCAAGAGCTCAGAATGACATGGCTGATTCGTTGGCTGTTTCAGCATCTCTCATGCTCCCACACCCGGGTTTGAAGACGAACAAGTACACCATTGAAGTGGTTTTCCGCCCAAGCGTGCCAGACAACTCTCAGCATTGGCAGGTATTCAACGATGATAATCACCTTATTGCCTTTCTAGAAAAATCAGAAAATTTTGATGAGTTGTATTTTGAAGGATCCACCTCTCCATGCCGTGAATCAATCAACAGTCAAAACCACGAAACAAAGGAGAACGATGGCATTTGTCGGCTTAAGGAAATAAAATTCCAAAAGGCACTGGTTTCTCTGGGCGCTTTGTTTGTGAGGCATGACCGTTTTGTGAAAAGAAAAGGCGAGATGATCTAGCTCATCTCGAGAGAGGCAGAACCATCAATATAGGTTACGAGGCACATCCATGATTCGTGAACATCGGGAAATGTTGCACGCCGGAAGAAAAGCGGAAATTTGTCAAGTTCTTTGAAAAGATATATGGATGTATTGGCATGGTCCTATGCAGATTTAAAGTCCTTCAAGCCGAGAGGACGTTCGGCATAAATATACCGAAAGAAGATGCCAAAGCCTTAAAGTCGAAGCAAAGGCATTATAATCCCAAGGTTTCGGGCACCATTCGGGCCGAAATTCGGAAGATCTTTGGGCCTTGAGAATCATCTTCCCTATCCATCACATGACACTTGGGTGGCAAACATTGTGCGAGTGCAAGAAAAAGCGGTGAAATACGCATCTGCGTAGACTTCCGAAACTTGAATCAAGCTTATTTGAAAGACAACTACCCTCTTCCCATAATGGACCAAGTTACGCGAGCGATGGCGGGTCGGAGAGATCTTGTCTATGCTTGACGGTTTTGAGGCTATAATCAGTTGAAGTCTACTTTGAAGATCAATTCAAAACAGCATTCACTACTCCATAGGGTACATTTGCCTCAGAGAATGCCTTTCGGCCTAACCAGCAGTTTGGTGCCACTTTTCAGCGGGCCATGGACTTTGCATTCAAAGGCATGATGGGAAAAGTCATTGTAGTTTACCTAGATGACTTAACCGTGTTCTCTAAACAGCGAAGCGATCATTGTGATCACTTGGAGCAAGTATTGGCCGGATCGGGAACATGGAATTTCCTAAATCCCAAAAAAGTCTATTTTTGGGGTTACGGAAGAAATTGCTAGGCCATGTGGTTAGCAAAGAAGGAACCAAGATCGATGCCGAAAGAGTTAAGGCTATCAAGCCTTACTCTGCCTCAAGCAAGAATGGTGTTCATTCTTTCTTCGGGAAGGTGAACTTTCTTAGGCGTTTTGTTCTGATTTTCTTTGAGAAGACCCGCCACATATTGAACATGATGAAAGGGTCACCCACTTTCGGATGGAGTGAAGAAGGAAAAGATCATTTGAGGAAATAAAAACACATTGCTCATGCACCGGTCTGGTATGTCGGATTTCTCCAAAGACTTCATTATGTATAGCTATGCATCGGAACATACGTATGTCTGCAATCCTAATGCAAAAGAACTCGGAGGATATTGAATCTCAATCGCATTCATGAGTTCTCCTCTTAAGCCTCACGAACTGAAAATGACTCAATTAGAAAAGCACGCCTTTGCCGTTGTCAAAGCGGTGAAGAATTTCAGGTATTATATTACGAACTCACATACGGTGGTCTTTGGTTCGACAACTGCGGTGAAGTCAATTCTAACTCGGCGGGAGTTAGGAAGCTTGAGAGGGAATTGGATCGCAAAGGTCCGGGAATATGACCTAGATATTAAACCCACCAAGTGGTGAGGGCAAAAGCACTGTGTCGGCTAATGGTGAGAACGAGGGTTCGAGAAAATCATGATGAAAGAGAAAATTGTACCAATGAAGAGCAAACCCCTCTAGAAGGGCCTGATTCTCTGCCTCTGGTTCTATTTGTGGCAACTAGTGACGAATGGTACTCCGACATTGCTTTCTTCCTCACCTACGGCGAATGCCCGGTGCACCTAACTGTAAAGGAGAAGCGTCTTTGTAAAGCTCGGCAGCTAAGTATGTCATCTGGGATGATGGTTTATATAAGCGCGGGATAGACGGTGTCTTCCTGCGATGTGTTGACAAGCCCCAGCAAGTAAAACTGCTGGAAAGTTTTCACAATTCAGCCTGTGGAGGCCATTTTTCTTCTTCCGTGACATCACATAAGATCATTCGAGCAAGGTACTACTGGCCGACGCTCTTTCAAGATACGGCTACACAGGTGGCAAAGTGTGAACCTGTCGGCAATTCGTCGGCAAGCCCAAGTTGGCTGCCCTCCCCTAAGGCCGGTCATTATCAATGAACCATTCGAGCGATGGGGAATTGATTTTATTAGTGCACTCAATCCTCGATCGAGTCTTTGGACATAGCTATGTCCTCACGGCAGCATTACTTCACTAAATGGGTGGAGGCCATACACATCAAGCATGCCACTTACGAGGTGGTTTGCGGTTTTATCAAGGAAAATATCATTGTCGGGTTTGGCATTCCAAATAAAATGGAATTCTTGATAATGCTTCTAACTTCTCTTCCCGGGAAGTTATTAGCTTTTGCTATGAATATGGGATAACTTTAGCACATGCCTCAGATTATTATCCTCAGGGAAATGGTCAGGCAGAATCCAGTAATAAGAACTTGGTGACCATCATACGGAAATTAGTAGATGAAAATCAGCGGATGTGGCACAAGTCTTTGTACGATGCTTTGTGGGCGGACCGCATTACCCCCAAGAGATCCCTCGGCATGTCACCTTTTCAAGTGTTATATGGCACTGATGCCGAACTTCCCATTTCTGCGGAACTTCCTGCTCTACGCTTGGCACGAGCAATCGAAGATGAAACTTTTCAGAGTTCTCTAGAAAAGAGAATCATGTATTTGGCAGAACTTGAAGAAAAGAGAGTAAAGGTGGTCGACAGGATCACCGAACATCAGAATCAAGTAAAGAGGCTTTTTGATAAGAAAGCCAAGCAGAGAGATTTTCAAGTGGGAGATCTCGTCCTTCTTTGGGACAAGCGAAGAGAACCAAAGGGCATGCACGGAAAATTTGATTCCCTATGGAGGGCCCTTCAAAATCAAGCAACTCAATGGAAAACAGTTTTATCTCTCATATTTGGATGGAGTGAACTCCCGCTTCCTATAGCGGGCAACATCTCAAGATCTTCGGGAAGTAGAGCTTGCTCTCTTCTTTGTCTGATTTATTTTGGTTGTGTGTTTGCTTTCGGTTTGTTGTGTGTTTTCTTTGTTCTCCCTCAGGTTCCCCTTGTTTTTGACTCCTTGCCCGATGGATAGGCACATGTGATCTGGGATTCTCTACCCTTAAGTTTCACTCAAAGATAGTCCCCAGAAAGAGCCAGCTGTTATCCCGTAAAATTGACAAGGGCAATTTTACCGATAACCATACCGAAAATTTTGTCTTGATCCCTCGATAGGGATCCTTCGCGTTCGAAATATTGTAACATCCCTTCCCGGGAAATTCAGTTTTTGAACTTAGTCTTTTTTGAGCCCTTTGGCTGGGCGCATGGATTTTCACTGTAACACCACATTTTGGTGCGCCCCTTTAAAAAGCCTTTGGCGCATGGTTTCCCATGTCAACACGTCTTTCGGTGCGCAAAGCATGTTAAGCCTTATTTGCGTGCGCAAGGCGCATGCGCCTCGATGTTGACATATCATTTGTTGCGCCTCTTTCCCATGCGCCAAAGGCGCATGCTTTCCTCTGTCAGCTTGATCGTTTTCGCGCGCCTTTTCAAATAGTGGGTGGCGCATTTATGACAAAGTTTTGATATATATAACAATGCCATACTGTCGTTTTCATTATTTCCATCGAGCACGTGATATCCCTGGACTTGTCACCCCTGCTCTGTCATTTTCATCAAGTTGTGGACCCGCTCAAGGATTTTGGCTATATTGTTAAGGTAAGAGGTTCATCCTCTTTTCATTTAGTTCTTGGTGTGTGCTGGCTTGCTGGTTTTCATCAGTTGTATTTGTGCCTGGCTTGTTTCCCTCCTTGAACTTTTTGTTTTCTTCCTCCTGCCTGGTCTGTGCTTTCTTTCTCCTCTCCCTCCCTCTTTCTGGATTTGATGGAAAAGGGAGGGATGGTTTTATTTTGGCTTGAGTACGATCCTATTTTATCAAACTAAGTGATGCCAAGCGTCCTTTCGAAGTGGAGGTTGAAATGTGTAAATGCTTAAGTATTTCAAGTATTCCCCATGGCGCGTTGCCGCGTCATGTTGCACCTTAGACAGTCGCGCCCCTCGGCGCGTCTACCCAGCATGCTGCAGTTAAAAATCATGCGCCCCTAGGCGCACCCTTTCGGCCCGTAACACGCTCGAAAACCGCGCCTCCTTATATCCCTTTGGCGCATCTTTTACCCCTGTTGCATCCCTCTTCTATGCGCTAAAGGGCGCGCCCAGCTTCCATGCAACGCAAGAGTTATTTGTGCAAGTATAAAGCCTCAGCGCGGGCGCACCTCCGTTGCAAGTACACGATGTTGTGTAGACCCTCCATGCGCGCGCCATATACCTTTGGCGCGCCTTTTTCCATGTTGCACAATACCCATGCGCCCTTCATAAAATGCGATCTGCTTCATCCATGCGCCATGCGCCTTTGGCGCCAACTTAGCCTCTGTTGCACCCTTTTCTGTGCGCCTTGACTATTGACTGTTATATACATTTTCATGCGCCT
Source organism: Taxus wallichiana var. yunnanensis (assembly GCA_018340775.1). Taxonomy (NCBI): domain Eukaryota; kingdom Viridiplantae; phylum Streptophyta; class Pinopsida; order Cupressales; family Taxaceae; genus Taxus; species Taxus wallichiana. The sequence continues at coordinate 13,275,184 of CM031244.1, forward strand.
GCGCTTGAATCTTAAAAGTTCTAACTCTTTCTTCTTCGCTAGTATTCCAATGGAAGATCAAATGACTAATTCAAGCTTCTTGGATTGGGTTTCGCTCCTTCTACGTGCGAGATCATCAAATAAGCCTTGAAGAACACATGTCTACGTCAAGCAAGAGACCCACCAAACCAAGAGGGAAGGCAAAGCTAACGAAGAAGAAGAAATGAAATACAAATACGAAGGGTCGAGAATGCCGAATCACGGGCGAGTGCAATATGGATGTCGGGGACTCGAATTAGGTCACATTGACATGGAGGAATTGCAGGTAAGGACTCGAGAAAGTGACAAGGAGTCCATGGATGGATAAATTGATAGGCGCGCCCTGCGCCTTCGCCGGTGGGATTCTGTCGGTCTTTGTTAATAACGAGTTTATGATGGTTGTTGCACTGCGATCCTTCAAAAAGAGACACAAGATGTGTCGAGAATAGCAAGGGCGAGGTAGTTATAAACCTTCTTGCCCGTCGCTTTGAGTTAATGCTTGGCATCCTCATCACCAGGAACTATGTGGTACATTGCTTGGCAAGAATGTGTCAAGACACAGGAGGACAATGGGGACTGTGCATGCGATTAATGAATGAAGTCTACCTCAAAAATAAGAAGGTAGTGACCGGTGGCCCAGGACTATCCACCAGGCGACTTCTCCGAAGAACTTCAGTGACACCATCACTTTCTGAGCGAGTCTTGGGCTTTGAGGCGCCCACTACTTCCATAAATGGATTTGCGGTACACAGAGCGATGAACAAGAATTTGCCCGATCAGCGCTTTTCTTTGGGGAAATAATAAGCAGCGCTATTTCGGAGCAGCTACAACAGTTTGCCACAACAGGAGTGTTTCATATGAACTCCTACGTAGTGTATGCTGCTGCGTCTGAAAGGGATTATCCAGGGCTGCACCGAAGTGGAACTTGGCCTCAGGCCAAGATATATGAATACTACCCAGAGCTAAAGCTGGAGAATAGCATCCAACACTTTTCAAAAATCAATGACGCTTTCTTCTACCATATTATATGCATGCTGCGACCAAAGTTGACTCATGGCCGCACAATTAAGAATACTGTTTCTGCTGTGGAAAAGTGGGGGGCCTTGTTCACCCAATTTCCCACATTCACCTATCTAAGGGCGGCCAATTTCTTGGGAGAGCCCACCAGGTTGCCAAGATATGCTGGACCAAAGCTGGTTCTATTGGAATTGTCAAGGCAGCTGGTCACATATCATGAGAAGTGCCAGAAAAGAAAGAAGGGTGGAACTCCTTTCCCCCTCACAGTAGGCCGATACACTTGTTGACCTATCACAAGGCGAAGGAGATGTTTGCTTTGAGCTAGAATTGCTCAACTGAAGCATGATTTCCCGTGAGGCCTACATTCGACCCGAGGGCTGCTTGCCAAGGGCTAAGCTTGATCCGATCCATGTCCCTCAAATTGAGGACATTTACATCGGCGTCATCCATGAGGTAGAACTCGGAAGAAAGGATCACTCTCGCTTGGCATTAACGGAAATCAGCCATTACGGAGTAGCCATTGTCCCAAAAGGCTTCCAAACCACGAGAGGGCGAAGTAGACAAAGTGTATAATGACACGAAGGGGATGATTGGCCCTTCCAGGACATTGTGAAGCAAGGCTCCTCGAGACAATTGAGGAGAGAGTTAAAGAGACTATGCGGAGGACAGAGCGTTGGTGCCGCATGAATGGGTTAATCTACCTCGGTGTAGATTTTACGACTTCTCCTTTAGGTAATGCACCTCAAGGTCAAAGAAGCGGCTAAAAAGGCAAAGGCTGCGGAAGGTGAGCCTAGCATCATTCGGGAGGAAGCCCTGAAAGTCCTCTTCCTTGAGCTGAACAAGTAATAACTCTGGATTCGCCGGAGAAAGAAGCAGCGGAGGATAGTCCTATACGCCCATCCACTCAGGATGTTGGCACTGCTACAACTTCAGAGGTCCCTTCTGTCCCTTTTTCTTCTCTTCCTTCCCCTCCTCGTGTGACTCCTGCGACCACCCCTTTGGTCGCGTCTCTCTGCCCCTTCTTCACCCTTTCCCTGCCTCTTCGTCCATTTTCTCCTCCCTCGCTGATTTGTCTTCTTCCATTTCTTCTCTCTCTCGAGTTCCCTTCCCTTCCTATCTCTTCTCACATTGCGGTTTCCCTTCCTCCGTGGGCATGTCTTCGGCTATTCTTTCAATGCCGCCGCCACGTGTCTCCACGTTTTCCCCTCTTCTACCGTTCTGCCTCCCCCTCTGTCTCTGGTCCTTCTTTATAGGACCAGCTTGGATCTCTCAGCTTGGTGAGCCAACCAAAGAGGAAAGTCCCCATCGCTCAGATGGACTTTTGATCATTAGGCTAAAGGAGCAAAGAAGCACAAGCCGGTTACACGCTTCTCAAAGCGCTGCGGTGAGAGGGTTATGGAAATAGCCTACCCCGATCCTACAAAGAGAAAGAAGATCTGTCTCGGCAGATTTCACGGTGACCCAAGTCTGATGGGGACATCCTCGAGAAAGTCTCCGGGGAAGCTCTTTCCATGAGTTGATGCGCTCTGCGAAAAGCTTCGAGAAACAAAAGGAAGAAAAGAGGCTACTAAAGGAGCGAGAATAAATACTGCTTCAAGCCCTACGGAAGATGGGAAGTGCACCTCCCACAGCCCGCCTTGAGACTCTGAGCTGCTCGGTCGGGAGAAGATCAATGAATATTCAAAGATCGCGCGAAGGGGGTATGGCTGTTTACGCTTGGAGGAGCCAAATCCTTAAGGATAGTGAAAAGGTGATCGCGAGTATATATCGGTTTATACAGAACATCGAGAAGGCGAATAAGGAACTCAAACATTAGCAAGTCCGGTGTCGGGGAAGAGCTCGAAAGCAAGACTCCAACACGAGGCCTTCAACAAATGTTATTGTTGGTCGAAGATTTGGTCAAGTTTGGAGTATTCGGTCATCCGAGGACCCTCAGCAAGACTATGTCCACTCGGACTACGGGATAGATCAGCTCGAATTTGTGTTAGAGAAGATAGACAAGGTGAAGGAAGAGGCCACTGGATGCGATGCATCAAATGGAGAAGATTGTTCTATCTATGACTCCGGGGTTGCTCACTCCTTCCCTCACCTTGAGATCGGTGGCGATACTATCCGAATTTTTGAGGAGTTAGCTTCTCGAGGGACGGGGCGAAGTCACTTTCGACATCGAATCCATCAACAACCTCTTGGCTGTAGAGACTTCGCCGGGTCCCTAATCGAGGCGGGAAAAGACTATTCCAAGGTCCCGAAAAGCTCATTGATGAGCGGGAAACTTGCGGCAATCGGTGAAAGGCACCGAGGATCCGTCACGGGATCAATTCGGGCCGATGATCAGCAAGTTCTTGGAATACGCGCTCGGTTCAAATAACATCACACTGAGCTGACATCGAAACAAGCTACCCCTTTTAATTGCAGGATGATGATGCGAGTAGTTATTCTTCTTCTTCTTGTTTCTTCTTCTCCCTCTTCTCGACTTTCTTTTCGCGATATCTCAAGTATGTTGGTACAAGCGATGACATCATCCATGTTGCATCATGGGATGATGTCATCCACTAAAGATGTAAAAGTCAACATGACTTTGGATATTTTGTAAATATCTTGTAAGATATTTTGTGTGTTGTTTTGTTGGCTTTTGTCTTCTCTCCTCCTCATCTTCTATATATACAGGAATACTTGTTGTATTCGGGGGTGAACATTTTTCAGATAGAAATAGAAGTGAGGAGAGAAAGACTTTGAGCTTTCTTGTAACAGAAAAGAACCATAATACAATTATTCAGACTTTGTGCTCAATAGCTGTGTTATACATTAGATCTTTCTTATGTTAGATCTGCATGTGTTTATTCTGTTGAATTCATATCTACTTTTCCGTCACTTGTTTATCAGTATTGCTTTGTTTATCTATGCAAGTAGGTTTGGCTCTGTTTACTACCAAACTAAAAGCATAGATCTTCTGACCCTTCTGCTTTGGAATTCATTTCTTTTCTCCCTTCGGATCTGTTCTTTCTCTTCTCCTTCTTTTATTCCTTTCTCTTCGCAGCCTAGAACACTCTACTGGGATGAGATCCCAACCCCCGAAGGCAGAATCTGTGAGACTTGCATAGGTTCCTGCTAGTAGAAGTAGCAATAAACCAGCCGCTTCTTTGCCTCAAAGAGGGGCTAAGCCCGCAACACCGTGTTGGCTCGTCTGTCCATAGATCTCGTCCAAGCGTGATTTTCAGACTCAACAAGAGTGTTACATGGTTCAATAAAGTCAAATTATTCTATTTTAAGCTTATAAACTCACCAAATTATCCAATGTATCCATTAAAGCTCATAGGTGTGCCTAAATAAACTTATATAAAAATAGTCCAAAACTCATCTAACTAGACCACTTCCACTCATCTTCATGATCCAAGTAATATATAAAAATGAATATTATTATGTATAATTTCATTAAAATTTACCATAAAGATCCAAATAAAGGTTCAACATGCCAAGAAACACAACTTTGTAAGACTTTCTTGTTGGTTTCAACATCTCTGAATTTGGTGTTAAAAAATTTAGTTGGTACATACCTCAAATATCTTCATCATAAGGAAAGTAACCTATCAATGGAAATATAATGAAGTATAATATCTCATCCACCTATCATACTGCTCCAATTCATGGCATAAGGCTTCCAAAAACTTGGATCTTTGCAATTGATCTGGCTGGTCTTGAAATCACAAAACTAGTCTTCTATACAATGTGGTCAAACACCTCAAAGGAATTTTTCAGAGCTCCCTATAACCTCAAACACTTAAATTTGGATGTATAGAGAATTTTAAAGCATTTATATCCATAGGTAAAATATATAAACACTCACCTACCATCTCATTATGACAAAATTCTCAAGATACCTAAATAAACATTTTTGGCACAATAACCTCCAAACAATAAATGACCTTTCCAAAAGAAAATATGCATTTAAAAACATCAAATGTCATGTAAAAATTATGATCAAGACAAAATACAACATCCATATAATGAAATTCAACATGGATACCTTCATTCTTCACAAGCTTCTTAAAATAAGCTCCTTTTCACGGTAAGCTAAAACATGCACTCAATACCCTAATTTTTCTTAATGAGTTACTCGAGTCACTTAATTAATATTATTTAGACATCCCCAACATCATCCACCTCATATTTGAGCATATTATCCTTTGTAATTTCTAATCGTACATGAAATCTTCTTAAAAGTCTATTCTTGAGTGGGTCCCACCAAGTGTCAAGAATCCAAATAACCATGGAAATGTGATTTTATTATTCCTATACATTTTAAAATACCTTTTCAAGAAAAATCGTTGAGTTTTGTTACCTAACCAACTCAAATTTTCAAAACTGGTCCAAACTAGGTTTTGTAGGACTACAAACATGTTGACAAAAATGGATAGAACATAAAAATACTCAACCAATCAGAAAAATAATTTTTGCAATATAATTTTATCCATATTTAATAATTTTTAATCTTATGAATTATCCTAAGGATTATTCACAATTTTTCTTTTCGCTACTTGATGTTTGGTGCTCAATTTACATACTTTGAAAAACCCAGTTTTGGAAATACTTGCATAACTTGCAAAATATTCATCCTCAGCTTCTGAAATTTTTATCACACCTTAAATACACATCCCTATAACACTTTCAAGTGATTTTTCTCTGGTTCATCATGCATATTTATATTCCATCTCATCTAGGTACACTTTGGTCTTTAATTTCGAGTCGCTCTACTAGTCCGACCTATATGAGTTCTCAAAACACCTGATTGACCACCTATGAAGCCTTTTAAACCTCATAAAACACCATTAAATTCTCACACCATGATTTTTTTCATCTTCATTCCTTGGATAATCATATCACACCTTGCTTGCTTGTGGAAGAGTTTAAGAAAACACTATACTGACTGTGTTTCACCTTCAACCACTTGGTTTGACTTTTGTATCACCTTCTATATCTCTTGTTCCACCTCATGATTCTATATCCATGATTTTTTCTCCTTTGGTTTGAGTGTATTTTCATGTTTTCTTGATTTACACCATGTACTTGCATTAGGCCAAGGCATAGAATGACTTGACTTGACCCATACATTACATGACTGAACCATTTGGACATGTTACAGACTCATTGACATATATCACTCATCTCATGGACCTTTTTAACCTTCATACCACCTTTGAGAGACTCAAAAACACACATATGCACCTTTGAGACCTTTAGATCACCTAGCCAACATGCCTAGAACACCTAAACCACTATGACATCAATGAAATTAACATTAATGATAAAGACAAATGACATACACTTCTAACAAACCCCTCCTTTTTCATTGATGTAAACCTCCCTAGAAACATTTATAAAGAACTATGACTCACATGGACAACCTCATTTGTATGTTTCTTAACACACTTCTCCCCCTTTGACATATATGACAAAGGATGCATTTACTCCTAAGCATGAAAATGACAACACAAGACAAGAAACATAGACAACAAACAAAAATAACTTGCACAATTTTCTCCCCTAGGATAGACTTGTCTTCACTTTGACTCCTTTAGCAATATAAAAATAGCCTTTGGACCTAATGAGATAAACACGATATATCCCCTTGAACATATAAAGTCCATTCTTACATTCCTTTCATGTTTCACATCACTTTCTAGATCTGGATCATACTTAAGAGCACCATATTTGCCTCAATCACGAATAGATTTACTTAGGCATTCAATAGCTCCTTGGAGAGCCAAAAATTTCTCCCCTGCCTATGAATTTTTCTATAAACCTATAGTTCTTTTGCAACATTACCTAATCAACATGATAGACCTTAATACCTCACTTGAACATTCATACAGATATGTACATTGTTTACAAAATCAAACACTTTTTATTAATTATAGAAACCTCATTTAGACATTGTGAAGGATCATTCTTCATTTGTACTAATTTCACAAAGGATACAACCTTTCACTGTAGATCACCTTTGCATTTTGATTTCACTGACACATTCTCAGACCTACTTGAGTCCTAGATCAACCATACCTCTCTCTGCCTTTTCAAGTGTCACCTTTGATTGTATTAAGCCATTAAGAAACTTTACTTGTTATAGGTTCATTCAAGACCTTGTGAGAAGAAATTTTCTTGATTTTTATATTATGTTAAACATTATTTTTCTTGATATTTCTTTCTTATACCTATAGAATCTTATACACTACCCTTTATAATCGTCATGTACCTGTAGGTTAGCATTTTTCACTTAGAAGATCATCCTCCAAGATTCTTGACATTGTTATCAATTATTTTTCACTTTCGTGAACCTATGACCTATTCCTTTCAATTTGGAAGCTCAATCTTGTGTAATGTTGAGTATTCTCTTCATACCAAACCTCCTTTATTGATATGTAATAAGAGATAAAATATGTGGAATAATCCCTTACAAAATCGCAACAAGAGAAACTAATATGCGTAAAATATTACAGATCTCAAATAAAAGTGCGTAATAAATAACACAACACAGAGAGACAAGATTTAACGTGGTTTAACCAATTTGGGCTACATCCACCAAGAATCACTTACTCATATTTTATTACAAGCCCCCACTCTCTTAATACAATACCCCAATCCTTTGATCTATGCTCAACAAACTCTACGTGAATTCACACCCGAATTCAAAGCACATCTACAATACATTTGCTTGTCTATGTATCATATGCATAAGACCATATAAATAGACAATTGCTTAAGCAGTTTGATACAAAACAGTGGGTATCAAAACCATGGGCAAAAACCATGGGTATCAAAACCATGGGTAAAAACCGTGGGTATCAAAACAATGGGTACCGAAAAACCATGGGCCCAAAAACATCCCATAATGGTTACCCATTACCCATGGGTTAATAAACCACCCATGAAAATTTACTTTGGGGCTTTGCCCCTACCCCTGACCCACTCACCGGTGAGCGGGACCGTGTAAAAAAATACCCGAGTGTAACACATGAAGGTGTACCACACTCTAACATGAAAACAGCTCCACAAACATAACATTTATGCCTAGATTACTATACCTTGTAGTTTTTTTTTTCTAATACCCTTTAATTCTCAGTAATTGTAACATTAAAAGCTTCACAGACTCCTGAAAATCCCTAAGGTGCAAACTTCACACATGAAATTCACATTCAAAGTGACATTGAATTCATGATAACACCACTTTAATTCTTCGTTATACATGGTTGAATATATCAACAAGATCCTTCATGATGAAATCATCCATCACAAGAAACACAGACTTCAATAGAATCATGTTTACTAACCACCATAGAAAGAGCACAGTTCTTTGGTTGCAATTTCACTAATAATCTCGACTCTTATTCGGCCTTGGTCAAGGAGTGACATTCAACCTACAACTAATCTAATATTGATTCCTATATTCAAATAACAACTTCACATTCCTATATGTGCTTATATAGTCACCTTAAAATTCTAAGGATAGACCTTACATCTTAGATTCAATCTTGATTAGGTCTTCAAGATACATTTCAACCTCACAATCTTGAATAATGCCACTATCTATACCTCGAGAAAGCCTTCTATTTTTTCATCAAGTGAATACAAAAATATATCATTCCTCTAATAGAGACTATAGATATTCATTCAAGAGAACAATAACTAACATTCATTCCAATTATGTATCATTTTCGCTCTTCACTTTTTCACTACATGCATTTATGTAATCCATAAAATTTTTGAACTCATTCCAAAAAAAGAAGTCAACTGAACTCTTCAACTTACTCCCTTTGTTTAGAAGTTTTATATAATTTTGATCATTTACATTAGTTGAGGTGAAATAATGTGTCTTCTCATCTTCTTTCACGACCTTAAAAGGACTTTCAAGAGCATGTAACTGTTTTAAGACAATTGGGCTTATTAATGTACTCGACCAAAGAACAATGTCTCTTCAATTTCTATATGCAAGCATGAAGATATGAATTTGAGGTTCAATACAAAAAATAAATCCATGTATCTTGTTCAAAACCTCAAGCATGTTTACTAATTTTTTTTCACCTTCTTTAGATCATATTCAACTAATGACTTGGGTTCAAACTTCTAGACATTCATTAAAAGAAGGAAACAACATTTGTTTATACTCCTCTATACCTATTTTGAGATTTAAGAGATGAAATTCATTACAATGAAAGGTGGGGAAAAAATTCAAGATCACTTGAGGACTCCAATACACTTACCAACCATTAACACTTGTTTTGTAATTGCCATTTTAGCTTTACTCGATGGAAAATTCAAAGAACTCGATCTCAAACTGTGGTTGTAATGTTTCAAACTAATCAGTAACGGTCTCAACAAATTATTCCATAATAAATCCTTATAAACTTGACCAAATTTAAAAATTTCATTTGCATCTTATTTTTATAACCTCCACAGAGATATGCTCAAATGTTTGTGGATATTCACTAGTTAGTTATTGAGATTCAAGCAAGAGACACTTCGTAAAACCTAGTTTGTGGTTATCGACTTTGAATGGCCCGAGAGAGATAAAAACAATTTCTCCTTCAAAAGAAGAAGAGGTTAGAAAAATTTCAAATGGAATATCTTTGTTTAACCATTCTTGGCATTTTCCAAACAACATTTAGTCATGCAACACCTATACATGCTTTCAGAAACAATTTTGCAGAGTTCGGATTAAGTAAGCAAACAATGTTCTTTCTTCTAACACCCTTGTCAATGCAGACACTAAGAACAATACCTCCTTTTAATTTCTTACAAGAACCATATTTTTGATGGGAGAGTTTCTCTATAATATAGCTCTTATAGTAGTGATAAATTAAACTATGAACTTAGAGTGGATCACTAACATTAACTTCAAAAGGAATTTTAAAGTAATCTCGTGACTTTATCTCTCAGAGAATATGGAGAGGAAAACTTTACTATTTTAACTTCACTTCAAAAACAATTTAGTTGATTATTCACCTTGAAGAAGGACCTACAAAATCATTTTGAGCACTTATTGAGCAAGCTCTCCACTAAGCAGATATTACATTCACAAGATAGATGTATTCACACTAAAATAGAGTGTCACATGAAATATCATGTACCTACAAGAAGTAAAGCCTATAAATGAATTATAAGAATGATAAACATCATGAGTGGAAAAAAACAAATCTCTAGAGGTGATGACATAAGACTTGGAGTCCAAATTCACATTTTTTCTCTTATCAATTTGGTGCACAACCGGGAGAGATAAACTGCTCCACCAAAATGCTCATAAATTTCCAACCACACCTCCTTTTGAGAAAATTATTTTTGCACATTATTTTTATGCCAATTTAATCCAAAAATTTCTTATATTATTTATTCAAAGGATACTGTATGAGTTTTTAAATGCTAAGAAGCCATGTAACTCAAAATGAGTTTTTCAAAAATCCTGTTTTACAAAACTCACATAAATTGAACAAATTACCTAAATTTGACCTAAAATTTTGCATGAAAAATCAAGACAGCTTCCTATATCATCTCCCATATATGTGTGAAAATAATAGGTCTAAATATTTCTATACCATTACATTTTCATGCTAGAATACTGCTTGTTATCAACACTATTTCACCAACATACAAAACTAACTCCTAGAGCTAAATTGAGCCTAGTATTTTCTCACACATGTTGTAGATACTCTCTCAAGGATTATCCCATGTTCACTTTACCTTTATATTACCTCAACACTATTGGTATCTAAATTTATTCTCCCGCGAGGGCTGAAAAACATCACAAAACTAACAGGATGCTTAGAGACACACAAATCATGATATCACCATTTTGTAGCTGTGGAGGGGATTCGATGACTCTTTGTTACTTAGGAGTTGGAGCAATGGATAACAACCAACTAAGGGTTTGATCTACCCTCACTACTTTAGGTTGTGCCTTCAACCAGGTGAGAGGACCCGTTCTATAACCCGTGTTGGTGAAGGATATCAAGAAATCCTTCTTTGCACAATTTTCATGAAAACCTTGAGAAAATATGTTCAATACAACACAATCTAACTCTCACGAGTTGTCACATTAGAGAGTGGAGATGTTTCTGGACAAGGTTTGGGTTACTAAAGACAATAATTGAATCCCGATTGTTTCTGCATATTTTGGCAAAGTGGAAATTATTAAACCTTTGTGAATACACAGTAAAAATAGGGGTAGTTCATGTAGGATTTATCATTTGAGAATTTTTGGTGGGAAATTAAGAAAGATAAAGTTAATTATACCAGATCTTTGAGAACCTTTATAAATATTAGAAAAATCATAGACAAAATGCTTCAAAATAGCCAAAATATTCCTTCAACTAGAAGGTGTGTATCAATGGAAGCCCAGAGATGCACGGTTTCATACACTCTTTAAGAATTCAACATAAAGGCTCATGCTAAAGAATCAATTAAATGTCAAAAGTCCTTGATTCATCATGCCTAAGATACACTCTTAGACTTACAAAAAATCTTTGTCAATGTAGTGAAAGTAGAGTTATTCTAAATTGTTTATTTCATTACAAGATGAAAGCTCTTCTCATAATGAAATTGCAAATGCCAGAATACTACCACATAGATAAGATATTGTGTGATTTAAAGGGATTTCAACAGAACACAAAAACTATTTGAAAACATTCTGAAATAAAATCAAACACAATTATGCTCATGATTAACACAAATTCATTCAAGGTTCACTAGATTCATCAAGGGAAAGTTTCTTCAACAATATCAGAGCTTGTTAATGGATGTACACTTGCAACCATCTTGACATGACTAAATCTACAAACACAGGGAAATAAACAAGTTTCTTAGATGGTCTCTTAGGAAAATGGTTTTTCTCAAACTTTCTCAGAAAAATTAACCCCCTTATGCAAGAGTATTCTCATTGCATTTATACAATTTCACTCACTCACTCATCCCAAATTTCCCCCAAAAGTCTAAATATTCAAGAGAATATTCCTCTTTACAACATACCATTTAATCATGTTTATTCCCTTGAAAATATCTTACTTTTTGTTGCTAGGTGGATAAATCATGAATTGATCACGTTTCTCAGTTCCTCAACTATGACTAGGATGCCATGTCATAACTTTTGACATATATTTTTAATCATTCTTTTATTTTTTTGTGCAAGAAATACCCTTTTAATAATTCTCAGGTGGCTCCATATGGCTTGATCTGACAAGCAATCCTTTTCACCTTTGAGAATACACCTTGAGGAATAGATACCTGCATTCGTGCCTCTCAAAAATGAGTGTCCTCACATGGATTATACCACATATCTACACTGTGAGTCCGAGTCGGCCAAGTGTAAAGAGGAGCCAACAAAAGCCTCCACATGTCTCCTTGGCGCAACTGCAAAGGTGAAGTCTAGAGGCAGGTTCCTCAAATGAGCGTGGGCCCTCCACGTGCCCAAAACCCGAGAGAGTTACACCGGTCACTAAAAAGTATGAGCATGGGAAAGTCTAGTGGAAGATTCCATGTGCCTATTCAACACAACTTCAAAGATGAAGTCTAGAGGCAGGACCTCAAACAAGTGTAGGATCTCCACATGACCTGGGCCCAAGAAATTTTCCTCGGTTGTTAAGAAGTCTAACTATAAAGAGGAGCCAGTGGAAGCCTCCACGTGTCTCTTTGACGCACTTTATATATGGTGCCCAAAAGTGGAGACACCAAACAAGTGTGGGCCCAACAAAGTGGAAAATATTAGAGTCAAGCAAGCCTCGGGGTGCTTTTCACATTTTGTATCAATTAAAGAAATTGTGCATTTTTAGACAATTTGGCCTACCTATCCGCTTTTGATATAGGCTTTACACGTGGCTTTCTAGGCATCGAAGGAGCTGTAGCTTACTTTATGAATTTCATTCTTTTTCAAAACAACGCAAAGAATCTCAAAATTCCACAAAGTGACCCACCTCCTCACTTTTAACTTTCAATGTGGATAGTAATGGGGCTGCACTTCAATTTTATACTTTATTCCTTTTTCATAATAAATCTAAAAGTTCCAAACACCTCCTGGCGACCCACCTTCCCGCAACCGCTTGATTTATGACACATGTACACTTTTTGGGGCCAAAGTAAGAAATTTCTCTCGCCGCTTCATATCGTTGAGTAGCCAATTAGAATTCATCAGAGCCATGGGACCAATTAAGAATTTTTACAAATGTAACAAAAGTGACAAGTTTACCAAATAGACCCGCCATGCCATGTCCAATCAAAGAAGACCACATATCCACGGGCGTTGGGATAAAATTTGATAGGGAAAACATGACCGTGGAAAAATAAAAGGAAGGGGAAACCCCAACATTCACACCCAAATAAAAAAATTGATCCACATGGAAAGATAAAATATAAACAATGCAGATCTCAATGCCTTTCATGACCATAGAAAGTGATTTGACGACAAAAACCTAATAAAGATAAAACTTTAATCATCTACATAGGGAGACAAAAATATTTCGATCACGCAGATCAAGTTTTTTTTGAACAAACAGGTGAGATCAAACGAGCACCAACATCAGATCTGACTCAGGGATGGGCACTCCTAGCGAGTGCCACAATAATAATATAGCAGACCATGTGCAAAAATCTATTGGGAAATGGAGTCAAGAACCAACCTTCAAAACAAAGAAACAATAACCAACCTCCCAAGAATGAACCGAGAAACCAACAAAAACTGGTCACCAAGGACCAGGACAAACCAAAACAGAAAAAACACAAAAACAAACAAAACAAAACCAAAGACTACACACTGTATAATGATGCGTACCTCAATTCTGAGAAATCAATCAAGGAAATGTTTCAAGTGCCTTCCATTATGAGTATGACCAATCCAAGAAGTCTTGATACTTTTTTAACAACTGGACATATGTTTGTTTTTCTTCTCTATCCAAGTTTCTACCTAGCCATATTTTTCGAGGTTTATCTTTTGTGCCTTTACCAGATCTAGAAAAAACCCCATCAACAATCGAGTGCAGGAGAACCAATCTACTCAGATACTTGCACTCATCAATTTTATGCTCCTTAAAATCAGCATAACCCACAAAGTTGTTGACATCGACGTCTACATACAATACTTCATAAGAAGCATTGTTAGGGTCCTCAATGAGATGTAACATTTTCTTCTCACCGTATAACTTCACAAGGTTCCCATCAATTGGTATGGTTGCATATGACATGTCCATTTATATGCTTCCACCCACACTAGCTGCCCACTTTCTGGATAATAACATCCCCCATTTGGCAGGACAGTCCATAATAACCACATTCATGGTTAAGAATTTTCCTAGAAAAGATGCCAACTGCACTACTAATCCCTTGACATACCCAACTACTAGCACTTCTCTTGAATCCATAGTATTACATTTCCCAAAAGTTGTTGTTACCTTGATATTTAACTCATTCATGACCTCAAGAGGCATTACATTACATGAGGCTCCTGAATCAAACATGCAGTTATGTACCAACCTATCTTTAATAATCAAAGTGGTAAAAATTTGATCCAAATTAAGCTAAGATTCGACTAGAGAAGTTACCAAATACACCTCAGATGATTCACCCAGTTCCTCGCTTGTGGTATTTCTGATTCTACAATAATAGGAGGAATCTCTACATTATTAACACTTTTTCCCTGAGTAATATTTTCTTCCTTAAATCCAAAATATTCGAATGCCCTTTTCCTATGCTTAGGGATCCTAAGTAATTCAACAATGGGAAAAAACCTTGATCTGAATCAATATCTGGGCTATATCACAAGGAACATATTTCAGTAGGGCAATATTAGGAGGAAGATAGGTCACTTCCTCTGATAGTATAGGAGCTTTCAAAGTTTGGGCATGGGTAGGAGCACAGGTTTTATTTGGGATAGTTAGGCCTTTGCAAGATGTATCTTTCTTAGGGGTTTCCCTCAGGATATTGGTAAGAAATGGAACTTTTGGATTTTTTTGTGGCCCTCCCCCTTTGACAACCTTACTTCTGGTGTTATATTCTTTCTCCTGATCAACTACTGCATTCATCAATAATTGCTTATCCTCTTCGGAAGGGATCCCTCCATCATACTTTTTAATCATCAAGGCCCTTAAGTATTGAAAATCATGATTAGGAAGATCAAATGATTTCACCATATAAATTTCAAAAGTATTAATAGGAGGAAGAGGAAATACTTGGTGGACACAATCCCATAAGTTTTCAGAAGTTAGCCTCGCACTTATAAATTTAGTTGAGGTTGGTCGGGTCCCTGTGAGTTCACGGTGGCTCTCCATCATGCAAAGATCATCATATGTCTCATCATCATCAACTTCCTTAACTTCCCAAGCTACATAACATGGGGTGTGTGGTAATAAACACCTATCACAACACTTGATAACATTGGCCTTCTCCACAAAAGTAGAAACCCCTGGCAACCAAAGGATCAAGAACCAATCTATTCTCCCGGGTTGAGGTTATTTATTTCCTGATCCCATGAGCCCTTTCCCTCTGTCATCTGGTCTATGATCACCTCGGGATGATTTCCAAATCTCTCCTGACCGTGTGGCTTGTGTTGACCCTAGGAACTTTTTCCTATCCATTTTTCTTGCTCTGGCCAATTTATAGGATATCTCTTTAACTGCTCCAGCCAAAGTTTTTACAACCTCTTCCAGATCCACAACTTTGTTTGATTGAATCCTCTCTGGATTGATTAACTTAACACCCTCTCTCTTAGGAGGCTTTCCAACTACTTTGATGTTATTTTCTATTTGTAAGGCCATGGTGAAATTTTTCCACAATGTTCTTGGGTTCTTATCTCTCAAGTAGTAAACAACCTTTTTATCAAAAACGTAAGAGTATTTTATTAAAAAGTACTCATCACTTAGCCTTAGGATTATAGGTAGCCTATTCAAAGTCTTTTGAACCTATCTTGAAATCATGGATGATTCATTTGGATTCTTCTTTATATTTTAAAATTTAGATAAAAGGAACTTGGGATCTATCTTCTCCCCATATTACAATCTAAAGGAATTTTTCATCTTGGTTCATGAATCTATTGAATTATCTGGTAAAGCCTTGTACTAGTCACATGCATCCTCCTCAAGAGTATGAATAAACAACTTTACATACACATATTCAAACTCAATTTCAAAATCTTCCATCATATTGACAAAGAGTCATGATGGCGGTCACCAATGATGACATTATTCCCTTGAAATTTGGCAACCTATTTCGACATCTTTTGGCCCCATATTAGGATATCCATCCATACCTATGAAATCTATAGGTCCGAAAGCATTGACAACAAAAAGGAGGTCTAGGTTGAGGTTGGACCATAATGCCTTGAGGAGGTGATCTTGTAGGAGAATCAAAATGATAAGGGATGAGGGGTCTCTGGGGCATAGGAGTATAAATCTCAAAGTAAATATCCTCTAATAACCCAATTTCTTGGAAAACCATATCAAACTTGGAAAAAATAGGGGAAAACTGAGAGGCATGCTTTTCAGACACAAATGATGGCCCCTCTCTAGTTGGAGAACTCAAATTTATATAAATATTACTTGGTTCAGAATCACTTGAAGACGTATGGTAATCTTCAACCATAAATTGATCACCTTTCAAAACTGATATCTCCTTTTTTGATTCTTGATTTCCAACAACTTTCCAAACTTGTTTTCCTTCTAAATTTTCTTTTCCTAGTTTTGGAAATAAATTTTTAGTAGGATCCCTAGTGAAGAAAGACCTTCTTCCCTCCATATTTGCAAATATCGATGAAAAATTTCACTTTAAATAGGGTAAACACACTGGTAATCATGAAAACTTCAATTCAAAACGTAACCACCACTAAGGATTTTCACCTTAGTTTTGCAGATGCACTATAAGTAACTTTCCAAGTGTCTATCAATGCTTAATTTCTGCAAAGATTAATAGATCCAACCTTCCTTTACCCACATTTATCACTATTGATGCAAATTTAGTGCAATAACCACTAGAAACTAGAAATACTGCACAATGAACTTGTAATATTGCACAAATATTACAAATCTCAACAAAGGATGATGTTTAAATAACTTATTTGTACTTAAACCATGTAAGAAGCATTACCATGGTCAACATGTGTATGCATTTGTAAAAATAGTCCCCTAAACACCACCATTTGGTGTTGTTATCGCACGAATAGGTCCCTATCTTCAAATAATCCTCTACAATTCAAATAATCCTCAAAGCAGGTGGAACCATTTGGGTGTTATTATCACACAAATAGGTCCTGGTGTTCAAATAATCCTTTGTAATTTAAATAATCCCCGACAATGATGCCATTTGGGTGTTGTTTTTGCACAAATAGGTCCGGTGTTCAAATAATACTTTGTAATTAAAATAATCCCCAACAATGATGCCATTTAGGTGTTGGTATCCAAATTGATTCTCCCGCAAGGGATGAGTAGCATCACAAAACTGGCAGGATGCTTAGATACAGACACATCATGATATAGTCATTTTATAGCCAGGAGGGATTCAATTTGACTCTTTGTTACTTAGGCATTGGAGAAATGGATAGCACCTTACTAAGGGTTTGATCTACCCTCACTACTTTAGGTTGTGCCTTCAACCAGGGTGAGAGGACCCGTTTTGTAACTTGTGTTGGTGAAGGATATCAAGAGATCCTTCTTTACACAATTTTCATGAAAACCTTGAGAAAATATGATCAATACAACACAATCTAACTCTCACAAGTTGTCACACTAGAGAGTGGAGATATTTCCTAGACAAGGTTCGGGTTATTAAAGACAATAATTGAATCCTAATTGTTTATGCATATTTTGGCAAGTGGAAATTGTTAAACCTTTGTGGATACACAGTACAAACAAGGTAGTTCATGTAGGATTTATCATTTGAGAAGTTTTTGGTGGGAATTTAAGCAAGATAAAGTTGATTATACTAGATCTTTGAGAACCTTTACAAATATTGGAAAACTCATAGACAAAATGCTTCAAAATAGCCAAAATATTCCTTCAACCAGAAGGTGTGTATCAATGGAGGCCCAGAGATGCACGGTTTCATACACTCTTCAAGAATTCAACATAAAGGCTCATGCTAAAGACTCAATTAAACATTGAAAGTCCCTAATTTTTCACGCCTAAGATACACTCATAGACTTACAAACAATATTTTTCAACCTAGTGAAAGTAAAGTGATTTTAAATTGTTTATTTCATTACAAGATGAAATCTCTTCTCATAATGAAATTGTAAATGCCAGAATACTACCATAGGGATAAGATCATGTGTGATTCAGAGGGATTTCAACACAATATTGCAACAGAACATGAAAAACTATTTGAAAACATTTCGAAATAAAAGCAAACAAAATTATGCTCATGATCAACACAAATTCATTTAAGGTTCACTAGATTCATTAGGAGGGGAAAGTTTCTTCAAAAATCTCGAGCTTGTCAATGGCTATACACATGTAACCATCTTGACATGACTAAATATATAAACAATGGGAAATAAGTAGGTTTCTCAAACAGTCTCTCCCGGAAAATGGTTTTTCTCAAAATTTCTTCTAAAAATTAACCCTCCTTATGTAAGAAATTTCTCATTGCATTTATACAATTTCACTCACTCACTCATCCCAAATTTTCCCCCCAAAATTCTAAATCTTCAAGAGAATATTCCTCTTTACAACATACCATTTAATCATGTTTATTCCCTTGAAAATATCTTACTTTTTGTTGCTAGGTGGATGAATCATGAACTGATCATGTTTCTCAGTTCCTCAACTATGATTGGGATGCCATGTCATAACTTTTGAAAGTCTTTTAACCATTCTTTTATTTTGTCGTCGCAATAAATCCCCTTTTAATAATTCTCAGTGGCTCCATATGTCTTGATCTGAAAAGAAATCTTTTCATCTTTGAGAATACACCTCGAGGAATAGATACCTGCATTCATGCCTCTCAGAAATGAGTGTCCTTGCATGGATTATACCACATATCTGCATTACGAGTCCGAGTTAGCCAAGTGTGAAGAGGACCCAGCAGTAATCCTCCACATGTATCCTTCGCGTAACTAAAAATGTGAATTTTAGAGGTAGGTTCCTCAAATGAGCATGGGCCCTCCACATTCCTAGAACCTGAGAGAGTTGCACTAGTCACAAAAAATTCCAAGCATGGGAAAGTCCAGCAGAAGCTTCCATGTGTCTGTTTGGCGCAACTTCAAAGATGAATTATAGAGGTGGGACCTCAAATGATTACAGACTCTCCACGTGCCCTAGGCCCAAGAAAGTTACCTTTTCCATTGAGAAGTATTAGTATAAAGAGGATCCAGTGGAATCCTCCATGTGTCTCTTTGGAGCACTTTTGATATGGTGCCTATTATCCAAAATAAGCCCCTTGCTTATTTTTTGGCTAACTCTCTTTCATTTCTTTCTTCCTTGTGCCTCAGTCAATTTTTTTACTTTTTAGGAACTCAAAATTTTTGGAAATAGCTTCATTAGATAGAGAATTTTCTCATCTTTCTAGAAAGGTAAATTTTTCCTTCTAATTCCTCCTATTTTGCAAGTTATGGCTCTGAGGAGTTTTGGAGGAAATTTTCCCTAGGAGGTGCGCGACAATAGAAGTCACCATGTGGCGGTAGAATGGTGGGGAGCGGAGGTAAGTTAGAAAAATTTCCAAAGGGATTGGTGGGGGAAAAAGGAAAATTTTGGTCTGAAGGCCTGCCAGCGAATAGGAAGTGGCCACGTGTCCAAGGTCCCAGCGGAAGTGGGGTGGCGGAGTGAATTTTGGCTTTTCACCAAAATTGTTAAGGGACAAAAAGTTAAAACTCAGCCTGAAGGCCCATAGCGAATGGAAATCTTCACATGTCCAAGTTTCAAAGTGGAGGTCAGGGCATAGGGGAAACTCAACAATTTTGCTAAGTTTTGTAAATGGTGAGAAGGAAGATTTGTTCCCGCGGGTCTGCAGAGGGGAAATAATTGATTTAGGCCCACGTGAATCAGAAGATGACATGTGTCCTCATCTCGGCGGAGGTCGGGGCATGGGAGAACTTTTAAATTTTTTCCAAAGTGTTTCTAAAGGGTGTAAAGGAGAATTTTTCCCACGGGCCGCAGGGGGAAGAAAACTAGCTAAGGCCCGCGTCTAATTAGAGAGCACCACGTGGCATTGGAGCGGCGAGGTGTGGAGTGACAGAGGAAAATTTTCCAAAATCTCAAAAGGCGTAAAATGATCATGTGAAGCCCACATTCAAT
Organism: Taxus wallichiana var. yunnanensis; assembly: GCA_018340775.1. Taxonomy (NCBI): domain Eukaryota; kingdom Viridiplantae; phylum Streptophyta; class Pinopsida; order Cupressales; family Taxaceae; genus Taxus; species Taxus wallichiana. Next base: position 13,295,472 of record CM031244.1, read on the forward strand.
TAGGATGTGCCACATGGCATCAGAGTGGCATGGGGCAGAGATGTTTTGGGGAATTTTTCCCAAATTCAAAAAAGAGGGAAAATTTTTGGGTTTTGGCTCCCGACCCAAATTTTGCCCTATTTTTCCCTAAATCTTCAGAGGGGCATATCTTTCGATCCAGAGCTCAGATTTTCACATTCTTTATATCATTGGAAATCTAGTGAAATTATCTACACGATGAAATCTTCATTTTGTGTTTTGATGGAGTTTGGTGAGAGAAAAATGAGAAAACACCTCTGGCATGGGGAAAAGAGTAGAACTGACGTTCAACCACCATTTTTAATGTAGTATGGCTTCCATTCTTCTCTAGCATGGTCAAAAATCTTGGGGATTGAACATTTGAGGGTGCCCATATTTTTTTGATGGATTTTGTCAATGGTTGAATGATTCCTTTGCTTTACCTATGTTTTCTCTTTGTTAAAAGTCGATTTGGCTCATTTGTAAAGGGTTGGACATTTTTATGTTTTGCAGACTCCCTCCTTCACCCTGGAAAGTGAATTTGTGGAATATTAGACCTCTTTTAGGACTACAACATGTTTTTTGCCTCTTTTCTTATTGTAATGCATTGTATTTTAAAAATGGAAATGACAATACAAGCTCTGTGAATGAATTTTCAATCCTCTCTTGTGTTGTTTGCCCTATATTGATCCTTCATTACATTTTTGCAATTTTTGCATGATTGTTGTTACATTTTGTAACTTGTGTCAATTTTTAAAAATAGATGTTCACCACTCCTTTGGTGTATCACCACTTTTACTTAGTTTTATTTCTTTTGCATCCTTTATCTCTGTCTCCTTGGAATTTAGAGTAGGATCTAGTATTAAACCTCTACAAAATTCATGCATACATCTGATCAGAGGAGTAGAGGAACCAACCTTTAATCTGGAGATTCTTTTCCCAATTCTGTAAGTCCCACACTTGGGGAAAAGATTCAATGTTGTGCAATCACACTAGATGTCCATTATCAAACTAGAAATCTGAGAAAACATCTAGGGGTGCTATTGATTTGCACTAACAGTTTTGGCATGCCGGTGGGACCTTTGAGGTCTTCATCTTCATTGTGACAAATTTGATGTGATTTTTGTTGTAATTTCTTGCTTAAAAGAGCCCTGATTTGCACATCTGGCGACTCCAAAGAGAAAAAATCAACTGGTTTTAGCAGTCCAAGTCTGAAGATTCATGAGAAGGATCCAAACAAGGTCAAGGGCTAGAGAAGAGGGATTGTTTGAGTATCTGTAGTTATCCCGTGAAGAAGATAGAGAGGAAGAAGGATTCAAAGGTCTCCATCTCCACCAAAAGAAATCTATCAACCCTCCATCTAGTACACCTTTCACCCAATCAACAAGGGTTCTCGTGCCAATCGGAGATGAATGGCACAACACAACCCTTATGTCAACTTCACTGGCAGCAGCCCACTTACTCTCAATGCAAAAATCCAATTCTAGTTGTAGCATTGAAGAACATTCCATACTTTACTGGGGAGAATCAGACCACTCTTGGTGACCATGTCAAAGACATTGCTAATGTTTGTGCAATCCATGAGATTGTTGAGATGTAAATTTCTGTCAAATTATTGGCATCTTCATTTAAAGGGAAAGCCTTGTAATGGTTCAGGAGCCTTGGGGTAGGCTCTATCCAAAATTGGAACCAGTTGCACATAGCTCTCCATGAGAAGTTTTGAGAAAAGGGAGATAATTTTTCTCTACTAGAACAACTGACAACTATCAAGACAGCTCCCAAGGAGTAGCTAACAAACTTCAACTTTAGATTTCAAAGGACTTGGGATAGAATCCCAGTGGCAGTAAGGCCAATAGCTAAAGGTGCTTTCTTATACTATCTCAAAGCTTTAAATTCTGATATTTCTATGTTAATTCAATCCATGGGAGGTAAAACTATACATGCAGCTTATAGCATTGCCATTAGGGCTGAAAATTGTTTGATTCAAGCTGGTAAGCTAGCTCCTAGGCCTCCCATGCCCTTGTATCCAAAATTGGAAAGCCCAAGCACTAGTCAAACACCTACTTTAGCTCCTATTCCCACTCCTATAAATCAGAGTTCAAATGAAACTTCTACTTCATCCTCTAGTGCCTCAAATGAACTTCAAGAAGTCATGAAACAATTACAAAATTTAGGCAATGAGCTGGTTACACTCAAGAGGCAGTAAGCCCATAGTTTTAGACCTTCTTATCAATCTCAAGCTAAGCCTAATAGGCCACCCAATCCAACTGTAAATCAAAACCAAGTAAGACCTCATGCCAATAGATCATTTTAGCCATATAAACCCAATGCTGCATCTACGTCTAAAGCCTTAGTGCCAGTGCAAAATAATATAGCACAAGAGTATGATTGGTGTTTCCCATGTAATGAACCTCACAACTAGTCCATGTGCTTCAATGGTGCTTTGAACCAAGCCTTGATGGTGACAAAAATGGCATAGAGGGTGAGGTGAGCCAAGAAACAAACCAACAACAAGGAATATCTCAGCAAAATACAACTCCAAATGAGACTACACTTGTGAATTGGTAGGCTAAGGATTTTTGTGGTATGAATCAAGAAATTTCTCATAATGTAGTAGCTAACACAAGGTCAAAGAAGAGGAATATTGGTGAAGGGTAGTCATTAACTCCAGGTGATCCACAACCTTCCATCACTCCACAAAGTGCTGGAAAGAAAAATGTAGTTCCAAATGTGCAAGGACAACCCAAGCCACCTTCTAGACTAGTTCAAATGCTAGTTATTGCAACCCATGTACAAGAAAAGAGTGTGTAGGCTAGGGGGCAGCAAAGAGATGTTTCATCCCTATTTAACATCATTGAACAAATGAAGAAGACAAATGTGAATATATCTATGTGGGAATCACTATCCATCCTAGGCCAAAGGGATCTTCTACAAGCTACCATGAAGAATTGGTCAACTTCAAATCAGCAAGCTCATATGCAAGAGAAGGTACTCATAAATGCTGCTCAGCTTGAGGGGAAACATGGAGGATAGAAAGGTAAAGTCTTGAAACCCCCTCCATTCTATGTTTCATTGATCATTGGGGATAAACTAGTACACAATTGTATGATTGATTTTGGGGCAAGTAGTTCTGTAATGCCCAAGCAAATAGCTGATTAGCTGGGCCTCTAATATGAAGTCATATCCAAAGGGGTGGTGCAATTGGATGGGACAATAGTAACAATAGTGGGAGTAATTAAAGATTTGAGCCTTACTTTACATGCATGCCCCAATGTCATTGTGTTGCAAGATGTGTTAGTGATAGATTTACCACCACTTTTTTCCCTATGTTTGTCAAGGGATTTCACAACTAGAATTGGAGGCTACTTATCTATTGATTGGTCACACATGTTGTTTAGAACAATATATGGAACTAAGGCCACAATCAGGTCTGAACCTATTGCAAACTTTCACATTGAGCCTCATACTCCAAGCCCAATCAATGCCAACTGTTCAACATTTGATCAAGAGGATTATCTAAGCACCGATGAAGCTAACACCAAAGTTAGAAGCATCCCAGATTTGAATATTGATGAATGGGAAAGCAAGGTACATGATTTTGATCCCTACAAGGAAATAGAGGAATTTGAACTAGGATTTTATTGCATGCATGAAGCGAAAACCAAACTATTCCTAAGCATCACCAAGCCACACCATAAGGTTGACAATGAGGTATGGCAGCTATTTTTGATGGATCAAGAAGTAGGAAAGGTGCAAGTGGGGAGCTATACTTATTTCACCTCAAGGCATTAAGTATTATTCAGCTTTTAGATTTCAATTTGCATGTTCTAACAACACTACTGAATATGAAGCTTGATACAAGGATTGCATTGGTCAAGGAAAAGGGGTATAAAAACTTACAAGTATTTGGTGATAGTGAGCTGATTGTTAATCAAGTTAAAGGGTAGCATGCTACCAAAAATGACATGCTCAAGTGTTATAAGAATAGGGCGTGGGACCTAATTAAGGATTTTGAAGGCTTTGGCATCAATTCCATCCCTAGGAAAGAAAACCAAGTTGTTGATAGACTTGCATCAGTTGGGGAAGCCTTTGATGTTGTGGAAAGTATCAAGGATGATAAAGTGCAGCCAAGCATTCATATGATTGTAAGGCCATCATGCGAGATAATAAAGTAAGTTGGCAAGTGTTTTAGAGTGACCAATGATCATCAATTTCTTACAAGAAGAAACTAAGTTCTCAGCCAAAAATTAGGAAAAATTAGAAAAAAGTAGTATGGTGATCAAGTAGTATAGCTAAGAACCAAAAAACTACCAAAAGGACTTGTCACCTTGGAGTCCATCTTTAATCCTAATGATCAATTTAGGAAAGAGAAAGCAAACATCCAAGTCAAGGGAGAAGATTCAGTACCCATCTCAGTGGGAGAAGGAAAATCACTTCAAATTGGTAAAGTGGAAACCAAGCAAGAAAGGTATGAGTTCATGCAACTTTGCTAAGAGTTCCCGGACATATTTTCTTGGAGCTATGAAGACTTGAGAGGTTTCAATCCCAATCTAGCTCAACATATAATTGAATTGGATCCAAGTGCTAAACCCATCAAGAAAAAACAAAGGCCAGTCAATCCACACATGGAGCCTCTCATGAAGAGGGAATTGAATAAGTTAATAGAGGCAAGTATCATATTTCCCATCAAGCATTCTAGCTAGGTAGAAAACTTGGTTCCAATTAGAAAGAAGAGTGGAGAAATCAGATTGTGTGTAGACTTTAGAGATTTGAATAGAGCATCCCTCAAGGATCACTACCCACTTCCTTCTATGGAGCATATTTTGCAAGTTGTTGTTGGCTCTGAGAGGTTTTCATTGCTAGATGGTTATTCAGGGTATAATCAGATCATGGTAAAGGAGGATGATCAGTTCAAAATAGCCTTCACCACCAAATGGGGGACTTATGCATATAGAAAAATGCCATTTGGGCTGTCCAACGCCGGAGCTACCTTCCAAAGGGAAATGGATATAGCATTCAAGGGATTGATCAACAAGATAGTGATGATACACCTAGATGATATTACTATATTTTCTAAAAGTGTAGAAGATCATCTCTTTCATTTGAGGCAAGTGTTCCAAAGATGTAGAAGATTTGGGGTGTCCTTGAATCCCAAAAATGTATTTTCCTAGCTCATGAAGGAAAGCTCCTTGGCCACATTATTTCCAAAGAAGGATTAGCAATTGATCTAGAGAGGGTCAAGCAATAAAATCACTACGATTACCAAGTCATAAGAAGGATCTTCAAAGTTTCTTAGGAAGAATCAATTTTGTTCGGAGGTTTGTTCTAGATTTTGTAGCCCTTGTCAAGCCAATAATAATGATGTTAAAGAAAAGCATGGCCTTCAAATGGATAGCTGAAGGTAAGGAAATTTTTGAGGCAATCAAAGAGGCCATCTCACAAGCTATAACTCTCATTAACCCAGATTTCTCTAAGGACTTTATCATTTATGCATTTGGAGGTGATGATACAATCTCTGCAATTTTAGTATAGCAGTAACAAAGAAAATGCAGAGAAGCTAATTTCCTTCTTTAGCCAAAGCCTAGAGGAATATGACATGAGGTACTCTTTCATTGAGAAGCATGTTCTTGCAATGATTAGGAGCTTGAAGAAATTTAAGCATCTAGTTTCAAATAACAAGGTTCAACTGTTGGTTTCTCATGTGGGAGTTAAGGACTTCCTCCTCAACAAGGACCTAAATGAAAAATGTGTAGGGTGGATCACTTGTGTCATGTAGTATGACATTGAGATCAAAGTCACCAAGTTGGTCCGAGGAAAGGGATTATGTGAATAGCTTATCTTGAGCAAATCAATGGAAGTAATAAATGGGAAGGATTTTGTTTTGGCGTTGTAAGACAACCAAGGACCAAGAAACATTCAAGAAGAGAATGATGGTGTGCTCACTCCTTGCTGGACCCAAGACATAATGGACTTCTTACAAATAGTCCTTTTCCCTCTAGAGATGAAAAAAACCAAGAGAAGACACTTCAGATTATAGGATGTCCCATATGCACTTGTTGATGGTGTTTTGTTCAAGAAGGATGTAAATGGAGAATCTTTGAGATGCATTGGAACAAACCAAATTAATAAAATGCTAGAAGAGTTCCATGGTGGATCAGATGGGGGTCATTTTTCTCCAAGAGTGACAACCCTCAAGATCATGAAGGCTGGTTATTATTGGCCCAAGGCTTTTGGTGATTGTTATGCATGGATCAAGAGGTGCGAAAATTGTGCATTCTTCACAGCAAGGAAAGATTAACAAACCTTCCATTGCACCTAATTTCGATTGACCATTCATTCATGCAATGGGGTTTGGAATTCATTGGAGTCATTAACCCAAACTCAAGCCAAGGACACAAGTGGATTCTAATAGCAATAAACTACTTCACCAAATGGATTGAGGTGGTGGCACTCAAAGAGGCAAATGAATCTAGCATTCTAGACTTCTATGAGGGGATAGTAACTAGATTTGGTATACCTGCCACTATAATATCAGATAATGCTTTGGCATTCATAGGATCAAAGGTAACTGAATGGGCTGTTAAAAATGGGATTTATCTGAGCACTTCATCAAACTATTACCCTCAAGGTAATGGCCAAGCTGAGTCTACCAACAAGAACTTATTAAAGATCATTAAGAGGACTCTTGATGAAAATAAGAGGACTTGGCACACTAAATTGAAATCAGTCTTGTGGGCTGATAGGATAACTCCCAAGAGATCCACAGGTAACTCTCCATTTAGACTTGTTTATGGAAGAGAGGCAATCTTACCCATGTCACTTTAGTTATCAACATTGGAACTCATGAAGCAATTGGAGTTGTTGGATTTTGAACCCATGAAGGTTAGTTATGTAGAATTGATGGAGCTCCCAGAAATCAAAGAGCATGCAGCCCAAGCAATGGAGAAGGACTAAGCCTTGATTAAGAGAACCTTTCATAAGAAAGCTAAGGCTAGAACCTTCCAAGTTGGAGATTTAGTGTTGAAATGGGATGTAGACCGAGAAAATCCAGGAAGGAATTCAAAGTTTGATTCCATCTAGAGTGGCCCCTCCATGGTCACAAAATATAAGAACAAAAATGCCTTCCAATTGTCTATATTGGATGGTGGAGAATTGCAGATTCCAGTTAATGGAATCCATCTAAAGCATTGCTACTAGAAGGGAAACTCTCCACCTTGTACATATTAGCTTAGATTTTCATTCCTCTAAGTGCTTGTGCACATTTTTCTATTGTAGCTTAGTTTTACATTTCCCTAAGTGCTTTGGCACAAGCTTGCTATCTCAAGGATGCATTTTTGTAGACCATGTTCCAGATCAAGTGATGTTCTACTCTCACAATCTTCCTTCTTGAAATTTTTCTAATGAGTTGGGAGTACCAATAAGTAAATTTGATGACTCCATGCCCAATGGATTATTTCAGGCAACTGGTAACTTCATCAAGCAGGCAGATGACCCCTCTGAGTCACCAAAATTGTTATCCAAAATAAGCCCCTTACTTATTTTTGGCTAACTCTCTTTCATTTCTTCCTTCCTTGTACTCGAGTCAAATTTTTTTCACTTGTTAGAACTCAATTTTTTTGGAAATAGCTTCATTAGATAGAGAATTTTCTCACTTTGGGGACAGAAGGTAAAGTTTTCCTTCTAACTCCTCGTATTTTGCAAGTTATGGCTCGGTAGACTTTTGGAGGGAAATTTTCCCTAGGGAGGTCCGTGACCAATAGAAAATCACCACGTGGTGGTGGAATGGCATGGAGAAGAGGTAAGTTAGAAAAATTTCCAAAGGGGTCAATGGGGGTGAAAAGGAAAATTTTGGTCCGAAGGCCCACCAATGAATAGGAAGTGGCCATGTTTCCAAGGGGTAGCAAGAGTCTGGCGGCGGAGTGAATTTTGGCTTTTCACCAAAATTGTTAAGGGACAAAAAGTTAAAAACCGAACCAAGGCCCGCAAAGAAATGGAAAGCTGCCACATGTCGAAGTTTCAAAGTGGAGGTCAAGGGTGTGGGGGAAACTCAACAATTTTTCTAAGTGTTGTAAATGGTGAGAAGGAAGATTTTTTCCCGTGGGTCCGCAGAGGGAAAAGAATTGATTCAGCTCGCACAAATCGAGAAGATGACATGTGTCCTCATCTCGGTGGATGTCGGGGGTGCGGGAGAACTTTTAATTTTTTTCCAAAGGGCACAAAGGAGAATTTTTTCCCACGGGCCAATAGGGGAAGAAAACTAGCTAAGGCCCACGCCCAATTTGAGAGCACCACGTGGCATCGGAGGCGAGGCGTGGAGTGACAAAGGAAAATTTTCCAAAATCTCAAAAGGTGTAAAATGATCGTGTGAGGCCCACATCCAATCAAGACATGCCACATGGCATCGAAGTGGTAGGGGTAGAGATTTTGGGGAATTTTTCCCAAATTCAAAAAAGAGGGAAAATTTTGGGTTTCGGCCCGCCGACCTGATTTTTGCCCTGTTTTGCCCCTAATCTTCAAAGGGGCATATCTTTTGATCCAGAGCTTAGATTTTCATGTTCTTTATATCATTGGAAATATGGTGAAATTATATACATGATGAAATCTTCAATTTTGTGTTTTGATGGAGTTTGGTGAGAGAAAATGAGAAAACGCCTCTGGCATGGGGAAAAGGGTAGAACTAACGTTCAACCACCATTTTTAATGTAGTATGGCTTCCATTCTTCTCTAGCATGGTCAAAAATCTTGGGGAATGAAATTTTAAGGGTACCCATGATTTTTTGATGGATTTGGTTGGTGGTTGAATGATTCCTTTACTTTTCTCGTGTTTTCTCCTTCTTGAGCTCGAGCCTTCATTGTTAAAAGCCAGATTTGGCTCATTTGTAAAGGGTTGGACATTTTTATGTTTTGTAGACTCCCTCCTTCACCCTAGAAAGTGAATTTGTGGAACATCGACCTCTTTCGTGACTATAACTTTTTTTCGGCCTCTTTATTGATTGTAATGCATTGTATTTTTAAAATGGAAATGACAATACAAGCTCTGTGAATGAATTTTCAATCCTCTCTTGTGTTGTTTGCCCTATACTAATCCTTCATTACATTTTTTGCAATTTGTGCATGATTTTTGTTGCATTTTGTAACTTGTGTCAATTTACAGAAAAAAATGTTCACCACTCCTTTGGTGTATCACCACTTTTACTTACTTTTATTTCTTTTGCATCCGTTATCTCTTTTTCTTTAAATTTAGAGTAGGATCTAGTATTAAACCTTTGCAAAATTCATGCATACATATGATCAGAGGAGTAGAGGAACCAGTCTTTAATTTGGAGATTCTTTTCCCAATTATGTAAGTCCCACACTTGGGGAAAAGATTCAATGTTGTGCAATCACACTGGATGTCCATTATCAAAATAGAAATATGAGAAAACATCCGTGGGTGTTGCTGATTTGCACTAATACAGCCGAAAAGTGGAGACCCCAAACAAGTGTGGTCCCTCCACATGGAAAATATTTTAGTTGAAGTGGGCGTTGGGGTGCTTTTCACATTTTGTGTCACTTAAAGAAATTGTGCATTTTGGACAATTTGGCTTGTCCATCTAGTTTAGATATAGGCTTTACACATGGCTTTCCTGGGTGTCGATGGGTCTGCAGCTTATTTTATGACTTTCATTCTTTTTCAAAATAAAATTGAGAACCTCAAAATGCCCCGGCGACCCACCTTTCCACTTTTAAATTTCAATGTGGTCATTAGCAGGACCACACTTTAGTTTTATATTGTATTCCTTTTTCATAATAAAGCTAAAATTTCCAAACACCTTTGGCAACCCACCTTCTTACAACCACTTGATTTATGACATGTGTACACTTTTCAGGGCCAAAGTAAGAAATTTCTCCACCACTTCATATCATTGAGTAGCCAATTAGAATTCATCGGAGCCATGGGACCAATTTGGCATTTTTTACAAATGTAACAAAAGTGACAAGTTTACTAAATAGACCCACCATGCCATGTCCAATCAAAGAAGACCACGTATTTACTGTGCATTGGGATAAAATTTGACAGGGAAAACATGACCATGGAAAAATAAAAGGAAGGGGAAACCCCAACATTCACACCCAAATAACAAACTAGTCTACATGGAAAGAGAAACTATAAACAACACAGAGCTCAACGTGTTTCATGACCATAGAAAGTGATTTGATGACAATAACCTGATAAAGATAAAAATTCAATCATCCACACAGGGAGACAAAATATTTCAAACCACGCAGACTAAATTTTTTTAACAAATAGGGTGAGATTGAAATGAGCACCAACAAACACCATGAAAATAACTCATACAAACCAAGACAAATCCCCCTCACTCCAATTCTTCTTTAGTAACAATACACCATGAAAGAGGTTAATGAGAGACCTAACAAGGTCTCAAACCCTATTATTAGACCTTGAATGTCTCCTCTTTGTCTGATTTCTCATTTTTGGACTCAGTCACATTCTTGGAGTCCTTTTTAGAACTTTGACTAGCTTCATCCTTCCTTTTGTATGCTTGATCTTGTGGCGTAGGTCTTTGAATTTATTTCTTGCTGACTGCATCATAGAACCTTGAAATTTTCCCAACCTTGTGGAACCTAAGACATTAAACCTACCTTCCTTTGCAGTCAAAATCCCTATGTCCAAATTCATTACAAGAATAACAATAACCATTGAATTTGCTTACATACCTTATTGTGTTTGATGGATTATTAGTTTAGTAATTTGCCGAATGCCCTCTCATGATAGTGATAACACTTAGCTCCATATATTTGTCCAAAATTTTTCTCTTCCTTATATCCTTGTTCTTTAGTTTCTTCTTTAGAATATTCATTATTTTCCACATTAGGATTACATGCATTAGCCATGTGGCCATAAACACCACACTTGGATGCCTAACAGTGATATTTTATGAGATGAATGATTTGTACTACTTCCATTTATTGACTACATTTTTCTATTAGAACCTTGACTTGATTCACCTTCTATACTGCATGAAAAACCTAAGCCTGTTCTATCACCATATGATTTTTATTTTCCTAACATTTTATCCAGTTTTCTTGAGCTCTCTTGAAAAGATGATAACTTACTTGTCATGATGCTTAACTCCTTTAGTTATTCTTTCTCTTTCTTCAATTCTTATATTTCTTTCTTGATTCTTCTTGTGTCTCCTCAAATTGCTTCATTAGGACCTTGACTATTTCTTCTCTTTCAACTTCATGTTTGAGACATTATTCTCTCTTGATTCTCAGCTCACTTGGGCCTCTTCAACTTGAAATTTCATGAATTTGATAATTTCATCTTGATTTTCTGATATCTTGTCGATCACATCACCTTGCATACCTACCATGTTCCTTATCATGAAGGTATTGATTTGAATAGTATTCAAATCTAGGAGTGCCATCCTATCACCAAAAATATTTCTTTAGTCTGTTAAGACCACTTCCAAAGATCTACTATGATACTAATTTTTGGAATTAACAGGGAATGAGAGGAGGGGGTGAATCATTTATATGAGAATTTTTTTCTTTTTCATTTCAAACAATGAATATTCATTCATATACATACACTCTCATAGACTACAATAGAATGTGTAAACATCAATAGTTATAGTTAGTCATGAACACACATACAAGAAATGAATGAAATATATGATAAAAAATTCTTAATTCAAAACACAATACTTCTCATCAACCTATCATACTGCTCCAATTCATGGTATAAGGCTTCCAAAAACTTGGATCATTGCAACTGATCTGGTTGGTCCTGAAATCATAAAACTAGTCTTCAATATAATGTGGTCAAACACCTCTAAGGAAATTTTTAGCGATCTGTATCACCTCAAAACTTTAATTTGGATGTATAATATATTTTCAAGAATTTATATCCATAGGTCAAATAGATAAACATTCACCTACCATCTCATTCTGACAAGCTTCTCAAGAGGCCTAAATAAGCAATTTTGGCACAATCACCTCCAAGAAAGAAATGACATTTAAAAAATAAAATATGCACTTCCACACATCATATTTCACATAAAAATAATGATAAATACAAGAAACAACATCCATACAATGCAATTCAACATGGATACCTTCATTCTCCTTCACTAGCTTCTCAAAACAAGCTCCTTTTGTTGGTAAGCTCAAACATGCACTCAATACTCAAATTTTATCCAAATGAGTTACTCAGGTAACTTCATGAATCTGATGTATACATCCCCAACATCATCCACCTCATATTTGAGCATATGATCCTTTGCAAGTTTTACATGTACACTGAAATCTTCTTTAAAATCCTATTTTTGAGTGGGTCCCACCAAGTGTCAAGAAGCCAAATCAACATTTAATTGTGATGTTAGGAGTATTATAAATGTTATAATATTTTTTCAAGAATTTTTTTTTATTTTGGTCACCTAACTAACTCAATTTTTCAAAATTGGTCCAAATTGGGTTTTGCAGACTATAGACATGCTCACAAAAATGGAGAGAACTTATAAAATACTCAAGAAATCACCAAAATAATTTTTACAATATAATTTTATCCCAATTTAATACATTTTTTATCTTATTAATTATCTGAATGAGGATTCACAAATTTTCTTTCTTGCTAAGATGTTTGGTGCTCAATTTACGTACTTTGAAAAACCTAGTTTTAGAAATACTTGAAAAACTTGCAAAATATTCATCCTCAGATTCTGAAATTTTTCTCACACCTTAAGGACACATCCCTCTAACACTTTCAAGTGATAATTTTCTCTGGTTAATCTTTCATATTTCTATTCCATCTCATCTAGGTACCCTTTGGTCTCTTATTCGAGTTTCTCTACTAGTCGACTGTATGAGTGCTCAAAACACCTGATTGACCACCTATGAAGCCTTTAAACCTAAAAAGCACCATTAAATGTTTAGACCATGTGTTTTTTCATCTTCATGCCTTGGATCATCATATCACACATTGCTTACTTGTGGAAGAGTTTAAGAAAACACTATAATGACCTATTTCACCTTCAACCACCTGGTTTGAATTTTGTACCACCTTTTATATCTCCTATTCCACCTCATGATGCTATATACATGCTTTTTCTCCTTTGTTTTTAGTGGATTTTCATGTTTTCTTGATTTACACCATGTACTTGCATTAGGCCAAGGCCTAGAATGACTTGACTTGACCATACATTACATGACTAAACCATTTGGACATGTTACAAACTCATTGACACATCTCACTCATCTCATGGACCTTGTTTGACCTTCATACCACCTTTGAGAGACTCAAAATAAGCATGAACCTTTGGAGACCTCTAGATCACCTATCCAACATACCTAGATCACCTAGCCAACATGCCTAGATCACCTAGACCACTATGACATCAATGAACTTGACATCAATGACAACACAAATGAAACACACTTCCAACAGTAATTTTTTCCAAATCAATCTTCAGAGTCTTAATTCTTATTGATATTTAAGGAAAGAATTTTCTGTTTCTCTCACAATCTTTGTCACTTTCTCAATAAATGAAGCCATCTTATTGTGTTCTTGACCATGGCTAACTTCCTTGATCTTGTGTTCTATATTTAAATCCTTTATAAGTGTTTGATATATTTCATACTTATTTATCAACACTGATTCTACTAATGAACCCATGTTTGTGTCTTTAGGATCACCTCCAAGCTATTAAACTTGACTTAAGAGTACCAGGCTCTGATACCAATTGTTAGAATTTAGGACACTGAGAGGGGGTTGAATCAGTGTCTATTCAATTTTTACCTCATAAATTAGTTCATTCTACTTTCATCATCAATATCAAATTATCATTCAAAAGCAACTAAAAAGAGAGACCACACACTGAGACAAAGTTAATTTGGGAAACCCAAACTGGGAAAAAACCCACTAAAACCAAGAACTATGCTTATGACCAAATTGTCATATATTTGTTACATTGATTTCATGGTTGAGCTTCAACTCAACTTGGAGCTACAACTCAAAAATTTGACCAAGCTTCCACTCAATCTTTGACAAGCTTCAACCTGTCTAGAAGCTTCAACTCCCAAGTTTGGTTCAGCTACAAATGACCTTTAGTGAGATTCAACTCACAAGGAAGCTACAACTCCCCACATGCTAAGCTGAAACTTAGACTTAATCCAAGTTATTTTTCACACTTTTTGTCTTATACAACTGATAGTGACAACTAGATTAGCTCATTATTCTACAATTTTAACTCTCATCCTCATCACTCAATCAATATTAATCTGGCCATACAAATTCACTTCAGAAATGAGTTCTGCACAATTTTCCTTGCAACACATAAGGTCTTGATACACATCCCCTTTAACTTATCCTTTTAAATATTTTCTCTCTCATTTACTCAACCAAATTTGGAGTAGACTTCAAGGATGATCCTTTAAAACTTACATTAGCCTTTTATGTCAAGAGTTCACAACTTTGTTCTAGTTTAATTTTATAATGCATACATATTTTCATCATCAACTAATACAACTATTAGAGCATCCAAAACACTCACTATCACCTCTTTCTTCTAATCTCAATGCTCTAGACATATCACTCTGTCAACAAATCAATGTTTTAATATGATTTCATCCCACAACCATGCTCAATTTAGTATCACATGTTCATTTAACTATCATTTTTTTTGCAACATAGTCTCCTATCTCAACTCTTAGCAACATTGTTCCAAATCTTCAACAACACTCATATGCTCTCAATTTTCAGTAATAGAATACCCATTTGTACACCTCTGGTTCAACCTTATTCATCATGTTCTCTTCATGATTATATTCTCTTCATACTCCTTTGATTATTTTATCCTTGCTTCATCTCACCATTTTGGCTTAAGGACTTCCATCACTACCTTTCTCTCCTACACCTTTTTGTCACTTAGGCTACAACTTACTTCATCATTAAGCACCATTTTCCACATATTCTTCCACATTCATTTTCTTAATATTTTTATTTTTTCACACTATTTCTCCTGTTTCTTCACCAATACAACTTTTGTATAGTCTAAATTGTTATATACATCATTCCTTGTTTAGACTCTTCCACTACTCCATTTTGTCTTCAAGATGGGAAGGCATATAGCTTGAATTTTCAACTTCCATATTTTGAAATTTATTACCCTTTTGGAATTTTCAAAGAAAACTTTTCACCTATTTCTCTTATGGTTTGAGCTAAAAATATTTTGAAATACTTCATGTAAATATTATAAACCTATCTAAAAGACATCAAAGTTGTCTTCATATGTTATAGGATTTTACATGATTCTTTAATGTCAAAAAGATTGAGGAACAAGACTTATTATCTTCTTTTTTGCTTCTATCTTGAAGATTATTGTTTCATATTCTCATCTTAGTAACTTACAATTAAAATAAAAATAAACCTCCTCTATGTGTGGGAAGAGCATTAAAATAATTTGCAATCTACTAAATAGGCTCTCACAAGATTTTAAGCCACTTCATTCGTCATTCAAAACATTCTAAAGCACCATTTGAGCATAATTATGTCTCTTGAATGTGTTATGAAACAAATTTGAAGGAAATAGAGTTTTCTTTGAATTATGACCATCATGACCACTATATTGAATTAAGGGTATTTAGGAGATGCAAAGATGAAGTAGGTTTGATAAAAGAAAAAGCCAACCAAATAGTGTCCTATCATTGATACAGTTTGTACCCTATCATGAGCTTCGAGAAGATAAAATAACAAGAAATGTGGCTTAAGAGGATTCACAAGGACATGTTTGATGTTATAATATGTTATTATTTTAGCTTTCAATATCATTTACTCCTTGAATTATGCTAGAGTATCAAACTTTCATTGTTTCTAAAACGTGTAAATTGAGGGTTTCAGTAACTCACCCTAGGTGATTAATTTTGAGGAATATGAGATCTAAGTGTTAAAATTTATGCTAATTCACATGTATGCACACATAAATAGATGCATTACTCCATGTTCTAATCATTACTTACATTGATATTTAAATAACTCTATGATTTTATGAATTTATGATAAGATTACCCTTCTAACTATTACAAAGATACAAACCCAATTCATAGATTGTTAGAATGTCACTTGCTATACAAAAATATAATCACTTCAAAGAAATTAATCATGAATAAGGTATTACCTCTGCATAGTTTCTTGGATTAAGAAATGGATAGAAATAATGTCTAACACATTAGAAGAACTCATACTTCAAAAATTGTGTCAATGTAGGGTTTTAATACTCAAACCCTCATCCACTATTTTGAGCATTTTAACCACATATAACTTCATGTATGTGACTATCCAACCGTGGTACACTTGGAAATATAGACTTACTAGTAACCCATACTTTCATGGGTCTTTGATGGTGAAACATCTCCATGATTTGAGTAGGGTCACAATTTTATTTAATTGTTACATGAGATTAAAAATAATCATTATTGTTTAGCTTGAGTATCCGGATGTCACTTTCATATCATATTTTATTTTGAGGATATATTATTCTTTTTCACTCACCACACCAAGTCAAGAAACAACACTACTTCAAGAGATATTGTTATGACAAATATGCATCCTTGAAACTGTATGCATGACAATTCAGAATAGTTTGGTTGTGTTGACATCTTTCTAGAATTTCTTCACTTCTAAAATCATGTTATCAAATAATGATTCAAGGAGAGAATATAAACTACATCCATCAATCATAAAATCAGAGTTTATGGGGATAAATTTACTAGCGTAGTTCAAAATATAGTCTTTTTAACAACATAACACAAGGAAATTTTGAAACAATGCGTTAAAGATCTCAAAAAATCATTCCACATGCATACACGTAGCTTCCAAAACTCACATTTTAATTTTATAGGGTGATTATATCCATTTCCCACATCAACTGCACATGGTTATCCTTCAAACACCTTGAAACTCATCAAAATGTACAAAAAAGGGTATAGTCCGTACATGTACCTTACACTTGTCCAACACAACCAACACCAAAATGGGTAGAAAGAGTATTATATGGTCATGATATGTTGTACTATCTTACACAAGTCAATTGAAATAAAAACAACTCAATATGTTCTCACCGCTTTAAGAAACAAGTCTTGAAGGAGAAAAACCTTGTCTGAAAAATGCTCATAACTTCTTTATTTCTCAACCAATTTCCTTCAAAAATTTTACAAAAATTCAGGATTGGAGTTATCTTCAAAATTTCCTTCTATTATTTATCTAGAGTAGGATCAATTTTTTTTGGATGGTAAGAAGCAAGGGTGCTCAATTTTCATCCCCTAAGAAACTAGTTTTAGAAAAACTTACATAACTTTCACATACCTCTTCAAAACTTGATCAAATTTGGCATGAAGCACCACAAGAAACCCCTCTACACATGTCATAGCTTGGTTAGCCATAGGTTTTCCTATACAAATCAGAGATCAATATTCACTTCCAGTCCACAAATCTAACTTTGGTGAACTTTTGAATTTTGCTTCCAGAAGATGAAGTAAACCTTGTTTTTACTCATACATGTACCAAGTTTACCAATCATGTCCATACCTCCAGTGGACTCCTACTTCACTGACTAATCCTATAGAAAAGTGAAACCATCTTGACCATCATGATTTCTCAATACACCACTAATAAGGCACTACCAATCAACCTTCATGCCTCTGACAGAGCCTCACTTCACCACTCAATCCTTTTCCATCAATGTTAATCGACATCAATGACAAAACCAATGAACATGGTTTAAAAAACATTTTACTTGAGAAAATAAAAATAAGCACACCTTGAGAAATTATCAATTAAGGTAAATTCATACTTATCTCCATTTAAAGAGGGGGTAAGAAAAACCATCAAGTCACTATGCACAAGCTCAAGTGGTGAAGAAGGTCTTGGTGTTATTTCCCTAAATCCCTCAAGACAATAAAATCTAGGAAGACCATCAACCATACCATGAGTGCTCAACTCCTTAAAATATCTGTAATTGAGATGTCCAAATATCTCATGGAAAAGGTTACCGTCTGAATCTACATGAGAAACCAATCTTATCCCTATAGAGGAAGTGTCATGAAAACCCTAAAAGTGATATAGTCTAGAAACATGATCAATAATACCTTGAGCAAAAAGTGAATGACGCTCCAACAAAGTTCATACTTATGCCCCATGTGGAGTAAAATTCAATATTTTTCCTTGACGAGAATGAAAAATTTGA
The DNA here is from genome assembly GCA_018340775.1 of Taxus wallichiana var. yunnanensis. Taxonomy (NCBI): domain Eukaryota; kingdom Viridiplantae; phylum Streptophyta; class Pinopsida; order Cupressales; family Taxaceae; genus Taxus; species Taxus wallichiana. Next base: position 13,313,714 of record CM031244.1, read on the forward strand.
TATACAGAAAGAAAATTTGTAGTGATGTTAGGAACATACAGTGCATATTAGATACTTCTACCATCAAGGTGTATGCCACCTTTTCCCTTAACAAAAGAAAGAAAGTATCTCTAACCTCAATTTTTGAAGTAGAACTAAAACCTAGAGATATAAAAGACTCCTTAGAAAATTCATGTGACGAGAATCACTAGAATATATAACCCAACTATCTGCAAGTGGTGACTAATATCAACCAACAACATTAAGTGCTTTTCCATGCTAATTAGAAGAAGGTGAAGTGGAGATATAATTTTTGTTTCTTAATCGCATCCTCTAAGGATTACATTTTCTTGTAACACCTATGTTCTTCATGACCTCTAACCCCAAAAAAATGACATGAAAGGCTAGATTTATTCTTGGATTTAGAAGATTCCTTGGGTTTAGAGTATTTTGTTTGGGTTTATGATCACTTTGAGATGAAGAATGGGTGAATTTGGGTTAATATTTTGGTTTTCCTCACCCTTAGGATTATATGCTACTAATTCATTTTTAGAGGTAGAAGACTCAAGGTTAGACAATTTGGATCCTTCCCTAGTAAGGCTTTCACAAAATGTTTCTAAGTTAGGCATTTGGAATGTGTCACCCAAGGCATCCATACTAGAGAAAAAGGTAGAAGAAAATATTTAGAATGATCATGTCAACTTGGATAGAATTAAGTAAATAAACTCTTCATCTTTCTTATTTCTTCCACTCCCTTTTAATTGTGTCAAAAAATTCTTGAACTCGGTAAGATAGTCTATAATTGATGGAAAATCTTCAGGATTAAGAGAGGTGATCTAAATTATAAGTTGAATGGCTCACATGTGATCCACCTTACCAACTAAACCCTCTAATTTCTCCCATATTTTGAAAGGAGAGTCACATTTTTCCAAATGAAAAATACTATAACTTACATAAGTTTCTTTCAAACCCATAGACTGATTAAATTTGCATTGGTATTGAAATTTCTCATATTATCTAGTGAACATTGGTTGTTCTGAAGAAGTTAAAGCCCATAATACTTTGCGTTTAATGATTATTTCCAATATTGTTTTAAATGTGTGGTAATTATGTGTTTTTAATGGATCAATTTGATCTAGTGTAAAATTAGATAAATATGTCATTCTCAAAATCACCAAAAATAATGCAAGAATTAAACAATGCAACAAGACCCCCTAGATTTGGCACTTTATAATTGAGTGCATGTTACAATATGTCACTTTATAATTTTAGTTCATGTTACAATATGAATCTATAATTTTAGTTAATTTATCAAAATAAATAGTTCAAATGGAACAATCATTAAAAAAGTACTTAAAAAAAAACGTCATTGAAATCTGAAAGTTACCGATTAAAAGATACAAACTTGTCAAGTTACTGCTCTACTATTTATTTCATTTTGCACTATTAAATAAATAAAATACTCTTGCATGCACCACATAAATTAAATCAAATGGTTCTGGAGGTAAGAACCTCCTAGTAGGAATCACAAGGTTAAGCCCTCATATGACCAAGGGCTAAGAATTTCAATGGGTATGTACACTTATCTCTATTTATGCTCCCATAACATAAAAGGAATGATAAACAAATCATACTAAGCAATAAAGAACTCAGATGCTAATAAAACACCACACTCAATAAGATGAAATTAATTCATAAAAATAACTTTACAAAAACCTTTGCAAACAAATGAGAAACAATATCATATATTATTATAGAACTCTATGAAGTACAATGAGAAAGGGCCTTGTTTATATAGGCAAGGAAGATCAATCTAAGAACCAGTTAAGGCCATAGATCAAGCCATAAATCAAGGAAAGAACTAGTCATCAAAGAACTAGTAAAGACCGTAGATTTAGGAAAGAACTATTCATCAAATAAATTTTCAATACCATAGATCAAGGAAAGAAATGTACCCAACAACTAGATAATCTCTTTGTAATATATAAATAAGATAAAAGAAATATCCACACATAAGTGGGAAAGGATAAATAAAATAAAAGGTAAATAAAGTACCTAGGTGAACATGAGATAAGGTAAATACCTAATCTAATAATTTTTGTATCCTACTCTTTATCGAGTCCCTTTTATTGAGTCCTTCATCTCCTTTCTCTAGCTTCTTTGAGCCATAAGACCCCTTTTTCTTTGGTAGTATTTTTTTACAACTTCCAGTCTAGTCCTCACATCCTTAAGTCCCTAAATATAATCTAACATCTCTTCCAAATTCTTCATAATTTTTATTTGATACAGCCCTTCTCTTTGGTGTCATTTTTCTAAACCTTTCACTCGGGTTTTACTCATATCCACTATGGACACTTATCATGATTGAGAACATAGTTTCTCTATACTAGCTACCTCACAATTCACATTTTTCATCTTTATTTTCAAGAAAGTATCATTCTATGATATCACATGATGGAGAGCTCTACATGCTACTCCCTGATCCCACCTACATATTCATCCAATGAGATGCATAAAAATATGCAAACTTCATATTAATAATAAGGGTTTCATACGACATATAAATTTTTTCTCTAAAATGGAGCTTGACACATCTCTCATAAAGGGTTTACAAAAGTCATTTCCTCCTAAGGACTTACACAAATTATTATTTGGATCTATGGGATGCTCATGACCTTCCTCTCAGTCCCTCTAAATTTGAATTCAACTCTCGCAACACCCTCATCGACCATCCCCAAATTGTAAAATGGTGGTTTGTTTATCCATTCATAGTTATATGCACCCGGTATTTCCTACTTATCTTTCCTCTATGATGGATCATATGAATTTACCACTCATATCTAAATTTGAACTCAAGATCATTAATTCCCTCACCCACCTTATCTCCATTCAGCCACTCTTGTCATTCCATATCATCGTGTGGTTAGATCTTCTTATTGGTATCATAATGAACTAGTCACTATCAACCACATTATTGGAAGTAAAATGGAATGAGGGAGGACGAATCAGTCCTTACAATTTAATCAATTTCATATTTTCTTACTTAAACCATAAACCAATCAACCATTCATTAATGTGTGCACAACATCATACAACATACATTCAAATAACCATGAATAAGAGAGAGAACATCATAACACAAGATATAAGTGGGAAACCCTAAAGGGGAAGAAAACTCATTAAAAATTATAATTATGTTGTTCAAATCAAAATTATTTAGTGAAGCACAAAATTCAAAAGGAGCACCAACCCCTAATTTAGTAGAGTACCAACCCTATAAGGAGCACAAACCCCTAGTTTAGTGAAACAAAAACTCTGAAGGAGGCTATAACCCCATAAGATGACCAAGAACCCACTTAAAAACCTTTAGACAAAGATATATGATATTTCTTTACTGAAACAACTGATGTATATCACTTATTCAACTCACAACCCTCAAACCCTAATTCACCTAGCTCAGTCTTTCTCTTTCTTTCTTTACTTGTCTTAGATTCAAATAATTTCTAACATAATCTCAAACATTATTCAACCTGTCACATAATCTCTCATCTCTCAAATCATGCCTTCATACCTATTACACACTCACACATGGGTCACACTTTTTCCCTCTCACAACACTACCGCCAATTTGAACTCAAACCATTACTTTATACCCTTACCATCTAAAAAAAAAAAAGTCACTATATCTCATTTATTTATACCAATAAAACTTTTAAAAAAACCCAACACATTCTTTCAAACATTCATAATGGACCCATATAGGTCAGCCATGCCTAAATGCACCAAACAAGCAAAAAACTAGCTCAAAACCCCATCACATGGATGAGCTAAAACTACAAACACAAAAAAATTATTTGTAAATCTTCCAGATTCCTAATACATGTTTAATATAACATATAAACATCATTCATGGTCTTTAATTATCTTAAAACACTCTAATTATTCATAACACAACCTAGAAGGCTCATTTCCTTCACTAAAGAATTGTTTCAGGACCCTGTCTTTACCTTTGGGCCTCAAAACCACCCTAGATAAACTTAAATTTTTCATGTAAAACCTCATTTGAATCCTCATGACCATTATATCACATCCATGCATGTTATATATCATGAAACATCCATATGTGCAAACCACACCTACTTTTCTCTTCACCAAATTAAGCTACCCAGAAATAAATTTTACAAAATAAACTGGTTTTCACCATTTTTATGCCACTTCCAAGACCTAAAAAAATACTTTAATAGGATTAAATTCATCCATATTCACTCGAAAACTGATATAAAGAATCAACTAATCCATTACATGCCTCATTTAACTCATTATTTCAACCTCGAAATCTGTCCTCGAAAACCAACAATATTCTTCTCCACAAATCAAGATAGTTGACCCATAAAATTTTATCATCATAGGATAAAACATATACCACTGGAAATTAATATTAATATTATTTCTATAACATATCACATTTCCTTCCAAATCCAAGTGGAAGGCCTTCAACCAATTCCATCTCTAAAAATTGCTTGAAACTACCCCAAAACTACCTTATGACCAGTCTTCATAAATAGGGAACACTTTTCCATTTAGAAGAACCACCATTATCTAAAACTATAAAATTCCCATACTAAAAACAATTTCAATGTAGTTTGTAACTCCTTTAGATAACCTTGTCCCAAACTGAACTTCTTCAGAAACTTATATGTTTGAGTGGGGTCCACTCATCACCACATTCTCTATCATACCTTTCTAGAAACCTGGAGGAGTCCTCTACATAATATAAATAATCATACAAGATAAAATAATCAATTTTGGGAAGTTATGAAGAAAATATCTCCTACCATTTTCAAGCTAGGGTTTTAAGCACACAAAAAGTTGTTTACCTTCTTAACATTTGTTCATAAAAATATGACAATGAAATGACCTCATTATTTTTGTAAAACATTATTAGTTAAATTTATAAACATACCTAAAATCCAAAAGGTCCCATGTAAAGAACACAATTCAGGGTGAGCATCAGAAGGTGTAAATTGACCTAGAAAACACTCTCTTCTTGACCATGTTTCACCAAAAACAACATAAATTGTAAAATATTCTTCATAATGACTGAAATTTTTTCTCACACGTCTGGGACACCAATTTTAATCATCTCAAATAATAAAAATATATCAAATTCATCTCAATATTATTAACCCATCTCATTTGCATTAATATCTCTTAGGGTTTTATATGATTTAGACTAGGGTCAACTGAAACAACACAATAAATCATCATGAAACCTCTCCAAAAGGTCCTAAAAACCTTAATAAATCATGTATCATACAACTACATGCATTCATGAGTTTTCATGGTTCTACAACTCATCCTCACACTCCAAGCACCTAGACTAGGTCTAGATGAACACTTACAACTGGGTCTTAAACCTATACCAACATCTTGAAACTCATGTGAATTCCTAAAAACTCAAAAAATATTCTCTCCATCCTTATACCAAGATCTTCAATCCATAAAACAAATAAACTACAATGCTCCATCACATAGGCTAGCTAGGTCACTTGACTAGGCTTGCTAAACCAAGCTAATCTCATGAATCGTTAGCCAATCCCACTTTGAATCACCTCCCCGCCATCATGAAACCATATAAATATTCATGTTACAATAATAATAATAATAATCATATGAATCTACTTAATCTATCTCTTTGTCATTAATGAGCTTTTACATCAATGAAAACACCTAGAACACAACATGCCAATAATCTCCCCCTTTTCATTGATGGAAAACCACCTAATATTCTCCCCATTTTTACATTAATGAAAAATAATACATGTACTTGCATGATATTCACCTTTCACATCTTCATAGGGTCATCTCTTGATTAGAAACATCAACCAAAGCCTTCATACTAGCTCACAAACTAGTAATTTCTCACAAAAATATGATTTTGACCTCTTTTAATAACATTCATGACTGTACTCCCCACGGGAAGAGCATAAAAAAGCCTATTCATTATAGAAATGATAATACAAATATAAGAACATTTTTCTTACCTCTATCTTTATTGCAATCATCACACAATGTCATCATTAGGAGCTTAAGAACTTGTTTACATTCCTTATGCAAGTTTTTAACCATTTTCAACTATGAGAGCACAAGTAAAAGTCCTTGGAATCATGCACATACCTCATCCTTATGCCAAAAATCATGATTTTTGGGCTTAGAACATCAATTCACCTCTTACATGATCTATATCAACTTGTTAAGACTCAAAACATGACTTTCAGTCTTCCATCCCTTGACATTGCATAACTTTGGGATTGAGTTCCTTAAACTAACTCTCAGTGCATTCTAGACTAACTTCTTAAGTTCTCTAAAAGATAAAACATAATGTGAAACAACTTATCATCATTCTCCCTATAAATATGACATCCCAACCTTGAAGAAAGTATAAAAATTAGGCTCCTTACCTTTCTCACTTTCCATAACCCTTTCTCAAGTGTTTTCATCCTCTTTTCATGCTTACATAGCCTTTCTTGAATCAAAAGGACTCTTTGTTGATAAAAAAATTTCGCCCTATCCAAATTAGTGAGCTAGATAATAGAGAAATCAAAGAATGTCAAATATTTAGGGTTTAAGGTACCTTTATAGAAGATGGTGAAAAATAGACACGCGTAAAGTGAATGTCCTCATGGTGAGTTGGATAGACCTGTAAAATAGAGGAAACTAAGAGAAGAATGGATTAAATGGTATATATGGGGGCTACCTGAAGAAGTCAGTTCTAGTATTTTTCCCCTTCCTTTCATGGATGTCAACCCCATTAGATAAGAGAAAATGATATAAATGAAAGATAGATAGATAACATGTAGAAACTGATAAATTACGAACCTGAAAATGTTGATGTATAAAGGAGCTACTGATTTGATAAAAATAAATGTAAAGCAAACCAAACTAAGAGAACCACAAGGGCATGAGGATGATATTATGGTGATACAAGTGGCATCACAAGGGAATTGTGATGATATGATGATAAGTGAGGAGCTATAATGTCAAAGGTTTGCTATCACTTTTAACTTGTTTGAAAGAGGGGGAAGGCTTGTATTTATAGCCTGAAGATGGGGTTAATTTAGGGGTTATCAGGTAATCTTGGTTTGAAAAATTAACCTTGATTAGGTGAGTGGGGGACATGATTTGAATGATTAGGTGCAATAATGGATTTCATGTGGATTATTTTGCATTATTTAATTCATGAGTGGGGTGCATGATTTGAATGATTTTGGAGTATTTAATTATTAGGTGGGGTGATATGAATTAGTTTAGAATATTTAATTATCAATTGGATATTAGCATATAACGAGGTTTAGGTATTTAAAGGGGATCAATTAACCAATTAAGATTGATTAATTGAATATGTATTTTTGGTGGGAAATGGGATTTATTCAAATTTAGGGGGAATGGATTCGAATGGGTAAGCCTAATGAAGGAGAGAAAACACGGGGTGAAGGGGAGGAACGATACCAAAAAATGGTGTCTACATTTTCCCCTTTTTGATGAGTGGTTTGCATTGGGAAAACCGTGAGACAAAAATGATGAAGTATTGAAAATATGATTGATTGAGTGTTCCCCCTCAAACTTGGGATTGAAAACATAAAGGAATTCAATCATGAGTTTGAAAGAGATAGATGTTAAAGGTTGGGTGGGTAAATAAAAATGGGTAAAATGATAATGCAAAGAAAGATTCCCAAGATATAAGGATCATAATAATATTAAAAACTATGGTGGTGACTCTGATATCATGTGGGTAGGGGACAAAGGGCGGTCTCAATGGAGACAACATAAAGGTTTTATAGGCCAGTGAGTGGGTGAAAATCACTATGAAATGGAGGGAATCCAACAAGAAACCCCTTAAATGGATGCTAGTCATGATGACCAATGGGTCATAGGAAAACATCAAAGTATGTGCAACCAAATGCAAAATCCTTCATATGCAAGGAATCGAGCGAAAAATTATACATCAAAAAAGGGATGAGGATGAAAATAATGATGCCCCAACACAGGCATGAAAATGACCAAGAAGAAAAAGTGGAAGATGGGTGGTGAAATAATATGCCCCAAGGGGGAACAAGTATGGTCACAAAGGTAGACATTGAGAGAAGATTGGATAGAATTGTGAGATAAAATTCCCAAGGGGGGTAAATATGATTTTGAATACATGTTTCATAAGAAAGGTTCTCCATTGATAGTAGATGATTAGATGAAGAAAAGAGAAAGCATTCCTTCTTCTTCGGAAAATAGGGGAAGAATTCAATACAATTTTTCTAACAAAAATTACAATGAGCAGACATTTGTGAGGGAGAAAAAATGTGATAGGTAATGACTGTTATGGTGTCCTACAAGATAAAATTTTTATTGGAAGATGTGATGAGGGATATATGTGATGATGCCCCTCGAGAGGGCTGAAGAGAATAAAAGAGATGAAACCACTCCCGAAAGGAGGAGAGGGAAAATTTATAGAGAGGAGGACGAGGATGGGGTGTAATAGAACATAGAAGTTATTGTCTGCAAATGGGGAGGAATTTGAATCGGTATTGAATGTGAAGGAAAGAGAGAAAAAGAAAAAAAGTGATGGTCAGGAGTAGTGGTTGATTATGGGTAGGTAAAAAATGAGGAAAGAAAAGTCAGAGGTGAAGAAGACAAGGATATGGAATAGAGTGAACATGGTGGAGGAGAATAAAAGGAATGAAAGAGGAGGAAGAGAATAATAGAGAAGGATGATAGGAGAAGAAGGGAATGAGGAAGAATGAACAAGAAGAAGACGAGATGAGAAGAGAGAAGATATCAAAGTAGAGGGTGAAAGCATAGAAGAGGGAAAAAGATGTGTAATATGAAGGTAGCGAAAAAGATAAAGGGAGGGAGGTGATGAAGATGAAGGGAGAGAAATGATGGAAACATGGAGGAGATGAGGAAAATGAAGAATTTAAAGAAGAGGAAAGAGATGATAGAACGGAGAAAAGAAAGAAAGTATAGAAGTAGGAGGCAAAGAATACAAGGGTAGGGAATAGAGCGGACACGATGGGTCTGGAGAAAATAAAATAGAGAAGGATGATAGGAGAAGAAGGTAATGAGGAAGGACAAACAAGAAGGAGAAGACAAGATGCAAAGAGATGAGGGGGATGATGGAGGAGAAGGAAAAAGTGCACAGGATGAAGGAAGTGAAATTATGGATAGGGGTGAAGAAAATATGGAGAGGTGGTGAAGAAATGGTGTGGAAGGGTGTTGGATGAGGGAATGGAGGTGAAGAAAGAGAGAATGGAGGATGGATGAAGTGATGCCACATAAATAATGTTGGGGGAGACCAACAAATTATTGTTGGGGGAAGGATGATAGGAAAAATGATGAAAGTGACAAGGGAAATGGGGATGGTAGAGGCTATGCCTGTGAAGGAATGTTAGGGGAAGACCAACAATAATTGGAAGATGATGATGATGTCGGGTGAAGAGGAAACCAATCGACGGGATGGAGGAATATAAATAGGGAATGAAAGAGGAAAAAAATTGATAAGATGATAGAAGAAGGGAATGAAGAAGATGGAAAAATAAGAAGAGATAAGGATGATGGGAGGAAAAGTAAAGGGATGAATGGCACACAAAAAAGGAAAAGTAAAAGGGAAAGAGAAGAGAGAAGATGATAGAGTAGAGGGTGAAAATGGGAGAGAGATGTGTAAAATGAAAGTAGTGGAAACTAAAAAAATACAACATGGAGAATGATGTAGAAGATGATGGAGAGAAATGAAGAAAAAGGAGGGAGATGAGTTAGAGGAGGAATGTAAGGAAGAAAAAAGAGATGATAGAGATGAGAAAATAAGGAAACTATGGTGGAGGAGGGAGAGGTGGAGAAGAGTAGACAAAGGAATGGAAACTGGGACAAAATGAATGAAAGGGGTGAAGATGTGGTGAAGGATGTAACAATTGAGAGTGGAAAGATAAGAAAAAGGAATGGACATGAGTAGTGGTTGATTATGAGAAGGGAAATAAAAGTCAAAAGTGAAGGAGACAAGGGTACGAAATTTGACGTAGATGGAGGAGGAGAAAAAGGGGATGAAAGAGGGAGAAGAGAATAAGAGAGAGGGATGATAGGGGAAGAAGGAAATGATGAAGGAAAAACAAGAAGAAGACAAGAAAATGATAGAACAGAGGGTGAAATTATAAAAAGGAAGAGAGAGATCCAAAATGAAGGGAGTGAAGAAGGGTGAAGGGGATGAAGGGAGAGAAATGATGGAAACATCAGGAAAAAGGTAGAGAAGGGTGGAAGAATGAAGGAGATGAGGACGATGAAGAATTTAAAGAAGATAAAAGAGGAGGTAGAATGGAGAAAAGAAAGAAACGATGAGGGACCAGGAAGATAAGAGAAAAGAAGAGAAATTGGTACATAATGATTGAAAAGGTGGGGGTGAGAGAGAAAGGAAGGGGATGGTAGTGGGAAGGTGAAAATGATAGGGGAAGAAGAGATGAAAAATTGGATATAGGCAGAATATTGAAGGAACCTAGTCCTCATGAAGACCAAGGAAAATAATACGGAACATACTTGCATGGAAATGAATGTTGAGGGTGAGATGATAAATAAGATGGGACAATGATGAAGAGCCAGGTTATCAATGGGGAAGTAAGAAGGAAACACAAAGTAAAAAGGGGAAGAAGATGATACAAAGGAAGTGAAATAAGACAAGGAGTAGAAAGGAGGAGAGGACAATAGAGAAAATGATGCGAAGGAAGGAAACCAAGAACAAAGATATGCAATAAAGAGTGAGTAGTATCAGGAATGTAAAGAGAAGAAAGATGGGAGGAATGACATGGATTGGAAAAGAGGTGGAGATGTGTGAAATGAGGATAAGAGGATGATGAGAAAATAAACAGAGGGTGTATGATGAAGATAGTAAAGATATTAAAGAGGGAGAAGGGAAGATGGAGAGGTGGGGAAGAAGTGACAAGAAAGGGAAGAGGTGGGGACAAGGAAGGGGAGGGAAGAGAGAATGGGGGATAGAAGAAGCAATTCCAGTTAAGGGATGTTAGGAGAAGTCCACCAATAATTATTGGCAGGGAAGGACAAAGATGAAGAGGTGGTGAGGAAAAAGGAGAATGGATGATGTAGAAAGTAATGCCAATGAAGGGACATTAGGAGAAGTCCACCAATAATGATCGGTGTGCATGGGGAAGGAAGGAATGAAGAGAAAATGGAGGAGGTCAAAAAGAGTGAACAAGGCTACACGAGAATGGGGATGAGTGAATTTTAGGAGAAGTCCACCAATAATTATTAGTGTGGAAATGGAAGATGATGAAATAATGTTAGGGGAAGACCATCAATAATGGTGGTTAGACATGGGGGTGGATATGTGGGAGAACTCGAGAAGATGGAGTGGAAAGAGTAAATAAAGGAGGGATAATGATTTGTGCCAAGATGAAGGTGAGGAGAGGATGAGGATGAATGAGGTAAAGATGAAGAAAAAAAGACATGAAAAAAATGGTAGGAAGCGGTATGAATGATGATGGATCAAGGAGGGGAAAATGGGGGAAAGGAACATGGTGATAAGCGAGAAGATAGGAGATGCATTCTATGATATGATAGGTTGAGAAAGGATAATGGTAGGATAAAAATGTGGTTGGTAAGGAAGACCAGGAGGAAGAAATGATCAATGGAGGGAATGAAGAATGAGGCAAGGGAGAATTCCAGAATGATAAGTCTACCTTAAGGGAAATCCTTAAGTAATATTGCCAAGTGAGGGATGATGGAATGGAATGTGAAAGACAAGAATGTATTGGTTCATGGGTGGAATGGTTGGTTAGAGAAGATGATTATGAAAAGAGGTGGGAGAGATAGGATGGAAAAAATATGATGGTATGAGGGAGAGTCATATGGAAAATCAACCTTAAGAGGGACTCTTAAGTAAGGTTGTCATTCTACATGAATGGTTAAGTAGGATCGCAAAGCAAGAGATGAAAAAGTATGATGGGAAGAAGGTCCACAAGGTAAGTGGTGACCTGAGTGATTGATGGAGACGAGGGAGGAGTGGGATGACAAGATGAACTGAAGGGGAACTACACGCACCCAAAATTACATGTGCTACATTATCAAAAAATGGTTACAAAAGTCCCTAATAATTTTTCACATCCTTTCAGAAGGTGTTCGAGTTCCTAAACCCATTTGCAGTGTATATTTGTAGCCTAGACATCCTTACTTAGATTTTCCATGATTTCTTCCAACTTCTCTCTTTCTTTTGTGCATATTTTTTCCTTTAGTGCGGACCACCACCATGCTTGGGTGGTGGTTCCGAAATGCCACATAGGTAGGGGGCGGTCCCGTGATTGCTGCCCTACGCAGTGGAGGTCTTATGTAATTTTCCCGAGAACCTTCCATGCATCAAATTCACATGCAACGCTTCACTTAAATTTTGTTTTGAAACTTCCCATTTTAGATGATTCCAAATCCCAACTTCCTTGTTTCATGGTATTCCCTCCTATTTTAAATAGATTTAATTAGTTTGAACTACCTCTTCACCTAATTATTTGGCACTCCAAGGCTCCCTTGTGCATGAAGGCACATCCCAGCCAATTCCTATATATGCAATTCTTGTGTTCAAGAAAAGGGCCTAAGAATTTTGTGTATCTTACATGGTATTGCTGCCATAATCATGCTGGAAATTACATAACCAAGATCGATTCACTTGTGTTATGTCTCTTCCACCTACATTGCAACCAGACTACCTTCAAGGTGCCATTGCTCAAGCGCCTTCTCCTTCGTTGCCTTTGCATTCCCAATTCCTTAGACTCATATGGACACACAGAGAAAGAAAGGGATAAACTGAGGGGACAGATACAAATACAACCAGATTTGTTAAAGCTCTTGCTTATCCAAGTTGGAATTATTTGTTTATTTGCTTCATTTTTCAAGTTATCAATTCTGAGTTATTCATTTCAAATACATATCAAATAGAGTAGAAAAATTATTCATTTCGGTTAATTAAGAAATTACAAATAGATAAAATCATTATAAATCTTACTCTAACATTATCGGGGAAGTAGTGGGGAACAATAGCTCTTCTAGGGTTATGATTTGTTCTCTACCTCTGAGGTAGGGTTTGAAGGGTTTTGATTAAATTAGTTTAGTTGTTTTAGATCTAGATTCACATACTTGCACAAGTAATTAACTACAACCAGCTGATTGCTTTTATTTAATTTAATTTATTATATTAGAAGCATTGTTTAAAAACCCAAAAAAGATAAAAAAAATATTTAATTTTATTTGATTAGTTTTCTTCCATTGTTTTTTCGTATATCTTTGTGAAAATACCAAAAACATAGATTAAATTTCCTTTGATAGTTAGTTTTCTTTATCAAAATCAATTCAATTAATTTTGCATGACCATCAAAGGTCCACAATAAGAGAAAATGTTCGGTTGTGATCCATTGGTCCCACAACCCAATGGGCAAAAGTTATTGACCAACATTGATATGGGTTTACGCTTGTTAGTTTTACACACACCTACTAGGTATTATGAGAAGATAGAAAAATTAAACACATTAAACATTGCAGCTAATCAAGCCTACAATTATTGGACTGCTCTTGGCAACAAGGCTTGATTACGCACATGACCATACAAAGACCACAACCTCCATGAGTTCATGGTTGTGATCCCTAGGTCCCACAACCCAACGGGCCTACTGACTAATTAAACATTGACACTAGTTTACGTGCATTGGTATTTATATCATCACCACTTCCACCTAACATCATTGCACAACTTTTAGTATTGAACATAGCATCCGATCAGGCTAGGGATTTCTGGACTAGACTGGAAAACCTCCCATAATCCTTATGGTTTCATTACACCTCTCGTTCTCACTTCTATGACCTTGTCTGGAAATATATACGAGGTGTCCGCAGGTCACTTTTTGCATGTTCCACAACTAGTAGATAGAATCTTGGTAGAGCTTGATATTGATTGGAGCCTCCGAGTAGCTATTTTATCCAATCAATCCATCACAAAACTTCAACTTAGCATGATTTTCTTTTCCTAATACTCACAAATCATGATATTGCAAGTTGAAGATATAAGGTTTCCTCATTAGTTTGCTCATCATAACAACACTCAAGTCCATTTCTATTCTACATTGGCGAGTCTTGGCACGACCTCGGTAAGTCGGGTGTCGAGAAGGTCATGTGTTTATTTTCTTTCATACAAATTTGTTAACCCAATGTGAAAATCTAGTCTCTAAACATTTCCACTTTCTTCATCCATCTTCCTCTCTCCCTTTATTTTGTGGTTATTATGATACCCCCTAAATATGTCAAGATATGATGAATATGATCGACCCATCTTGGGTTTTGATGTGTACAACTATCAAACAGGTACACAAAAACAATCACCTTTGCTCTCTACATGGGAAGATAATCATTCAAATGCTTAGGCTCAAAATCCTCTTCTTCAGGTAACTAATGATGGTTCCTCCATACGCATTGAGGAGTTTGAACAAGTCACATAAACATGTCCTCCTAAGAAATCAAGTTCTAAAATATGACTTTAACTAGGGAGGCAAGTTCATCTCCTTGATTTTTGTTCCAACAACCCATTAGCATCCATTCAGACCAACTCTCGTGTCTAGATGAGGATTACTTAGCACGATACACCAGAAGTGAACAACGCTTCTAGAATATAAACTAGGATTTTGACAGGTTGCAAGGACATGTTGATGTCTTTCTCCAAAACAATAACACTACCCCTCTAATAAAGGAAAACATTTCCAACGAGAGGTGGCAGAACAACAAACAATTCATAGCAGGATACCACACTCCTCAACAACCTCAAAAATTTCAACAATAAGCACCGAAGAAAAATACCACCCCATCAATGAGTGACATCATCTCAAGATTAGTAGACAAAGTAAAAGAGTTAGAGCTTTCCCAAAACTCTCAAAATTGATATGCAGGGAAACTAAGAGTTTTTCACTATTCATAAAATTATGGACAAGTTCTTACTTGCTCAGAATCCTTTGGTTTATACAGGACCTCCAAGCCTAGGAGATTTGATAACTATGATGGGCACCTTGGGTATGACCCCACACCACATATATATATCAACAATAGGAACCCATAGGAAGTGCATTCTCAAACATCACACTAGCTGAAAATACAATGTCCCTTGGCTTTATGCCTTCAACTCCATATCAAAATAGTCAACCCCCTTACATACACATGTACTCTAAATCACCACAAGGGGATATATACACTTACCCAAGTCCATATGGTCAGCCATAATGGATGCCACATGCCCCAACAAATGTTTACACTATACTATTTCAAAAATTAATGCAACCTCCACCTCTCCAATAAGGATCTTTAATGGTTGAAACATATGGAATGGGGACCTATTCTGCATATCTTAAGAAGCCTCTAGAATTCTTCATTTGGACTGTCATGCTCTCAAGACCCTTTCCCGGTCTTCTAAAGTTCAAATGGGAGGAGTATCCTAACGCTCACATCAAAGCTTATGCAACGACCATTCAAGAGCTGCTCCCATGGGATGTAGTTATTGCAAAGATTTTCCCTAAGATGCTAGAAGGTATCACTCTTGATTGGTACTATAGGATACCAGAGGCTTCAATACACTCCTTCAAGTAACTCGTGTCAGATTTTATTAAGGATTTTGATATGAACAAACTTTTAAGGACATGAATAAGAGAATTCCTTCATATCAAACAAGAGCACAATGAGTCTCATTGCCCACTTCATTCAAAGGTGGTGACAAGTTATCTATTCCTCAAGTGCTCAAAACATAGATCAGATGAAGCTTTGTGATTTGTTCCTCCACTTCCTTAATAGAGAGACAAAGGAAGAAGTCCAAAATTTCCGC
The DNA here is from genome assembly GCA_018340775.1 of Taxus wallichiana var. yunnanensis. NCBI lineage: Eukaryota > Viridiplantae > Streptophyta > Pinopsida > Cupressales > Taxaceae > Taxus > Taxus wallichiana. The sequence goes on from CM031244.1 coordinate 13,329,588, forward strand.
TAAGGAGCTATGAATATGTGCTAGAGGGTTCTCTCGAATTGATCAAACATCAATTGAAAATGGTCGTAAGACTTATGGAACAAATGGGAGTTTATTCACTCCTAACCAAAATATCCCTAATTAATCCAATAACATGAACAATAGTAAAGGACCAAATGTCCTTAATACGAGTCGTGGGGTTACAAATGATGGTGTTACCGATCAGCCCAAGAAGCTCAATGTTGTTAGTTATCCCAATATAAATACTACCAATAACAACAACAATGACAATAATAAAAGAAATATTTTCTCACCCTTAATCAAAGTTGTGGATTTTAATCATCCTAGATAGCAACAAAAATAACAACAATAACCTCAACAATCTCAACAACAAAGACAATGTAGACCCAAGGCCCTAATCAGTACCCAGGCAGGTATCCGAACTAATTCCAAAACCAAGGGTAGGGGTTACCAAATTTTAATTACAACAATCAATAATTAAACAACAATCGTAATTTCAGACCACAACAAAGTGAAAAAAAGGCCTTGAGATTATGATCCTGATTTGTAATACAATTTCCATAGGGTCCACAGGCATGATGCAAGAATATGCCGAGATTGCAAAAAAAAACTACAACATTTTCCGGAGGATCAAAGACAATTATTTTTTGACATGTTTTTGGCAAACCCAACATGCCAACTTAGAACACTTACATAGGACCGGTATCCCCACATAACACACCACTTAGGATCTTTAGTGATCCTCTCCCCACGCGCCCAAAAGATGATAGAATAGATCCCAACGGTTCAAACAAAGGAATTGCAATAGGAACCAATGATCATGAAGCCTCAACTTTGTCAAACTCATAGGTAACACCTCCTTTGGATGGTCGCCAACAAACAAAAATTGTGGGATTGGTAGAGTTAGACACCAAACCTCAGATTAACGTTGCCACTAGAACCAAAGATTATTATTCGTAGCCTATCTTGATCTACTTGACTATATCAAATGACATTCATGAAACACTAGGAAAGCCAGTAGGAGATTATGACTTGATCAATGACCTGACCAAAACCTTCTCTCACATTTCCTTCTTGGATCTGTTAAAGAATTCCCCTACTCACAAAATCACTTTATTAGAAGCACTAGGTCTTAGGAATTTGATTAATATCACCCCTCCTCTAGAAGTACAAATAAACCATATAGAATTTGATGTTTATCCTCTAGGACAAGCCTGAAAGAGATGTTGGATTCATATTTGACATCAACAAGATGCACATGGATGCTTTGAAATAGCTCGTAGAGGTGATCTGGCCTTATTTTTACAAGTTTGGATTTACAATAACTATGTAAAACATGCAATGATTGATGATGGGGAAATGGTCAACATAGTCCCCTTCTCTTTCCTTCAAAAGTTAGGTTATAGAGAGACCAATTGCTCCTTAACATGAAACACGCTGAGAGGCTATGACAACCTCAAAGTGACGTCAATTAGAACTATAGTGTTTCCAATCACCCTTAGACCTAAGACGGTTCTAACCGAGTTTAATATTATATATCGAGAAACCAACTATAATAGGATCCTCGGTCGTCCTTGGATTCATCACATGTAGGTGATTTCCTCCACTTTGTTTCAGGAAGTAAGGTTCCTACATTTAGGGAAGGTCTTTGTGGCACAGGTGACCAAAAATCCTTTGACATACATCTAGCTAATTTAAAGAAGAGGCTAGGGGTTCATTCTAAGTTTGAGCTTCCTGCAAATCAATTAAACAAACCTACAAGCTTAGTGATAGAAGAAAATATGGTTCCTATAATAAAGCTAGAAACTACGAGTTTAATTGAAGGAGTTCGTACAAAGGATGAAACCGTAATTATTGAGATAGTTTCAACATGAATGACAATAAGGATTATTGAGTTGTTAGAGAATGACCTACCCCTTCTTCTTTTTTTTGATTCCATGGGTATAGGAAATGCCCTAGGACTAGCTCTCTCTCTATTGATGACGTATGCATGGTAGAGGTCTCGAGAAGCAAGGGAAGATAATACAACAAATAATCTAACTTCAATCTTCCTAGATGACTGTTGGACCTTGAATTACGATGGAGAAAAGTGCCACTTTGGTGCTAGGGTAGGTGTGATACTTACCAACCCTTAGGGAAGGGTCATGCCCTTTACCTTTAAATTGAATTTTGAATGCACTAACAATAGAGCAGAATATGAGGCTCTCCTTCTTGGTCTCATTGTAGCCAAAAGGATGGGTGCTCTTAATATTAGGGTGCTAGGTGATTCAAAACTAGTTGCAAATCAAGTATCTAAAGTATACGAGACTAGGGCTGAACATATATAGCTCTACAATATTGTCATCCTCGAGTTAAGTAAATGTTTTGATTTCATTTCAATCAAAGCTATACCCAGAGAGAAAAACCTCCTTGTTAACTCTATAACAACTTTTGCTTCTCGTTTTACCCCGAGTAACAAGTTAGAAGACATTAGCTTTATGATTTCGGTTCGTGTCAAACCTTTGGTTCACAAGATACCAACAACCCCGATTCTGACTTATGTAGAAGCGAGAATGAGTTTATCACTTTAGATTACACTAAAAATGATGAAGTAATCCTAGGGTTTTTGAATTCCTACATAGAATTGTATCCCACTCATTATAAGATTGGTTTTTCTCTCATCCCACACTCTTCCTATTACTTTGGAGATTCCATGATAGACCCTTCCTCTACATAAGGTCTTAAGGTCTATGAAGTAGAAGAGGAAGGAGACTTAGAGCTACCTCTAGCCCCACCTGAATTTGAAGAGGGTAACACCTCCTTAATCAAAGGAACAATTTATATAAACATCAGGACAGAGGAGGAACCAAAAATCTTAAAGTTGGGATCCTCTCTAACTCTAGAGGAGATAGAAATACACACTTGAATTCTCAAGGAGCATGAAAATATTTTGCATTTAGCTACAAGGAAATGACAGGAATTGTGCCACACATTGCAGTTCACAACCTCATCACTAAGCCAGATGCTAAGCCAATTAAACAGAAGTTGAGACCCATGAAGCCAAAGGTGGCCCTCATGGTGAAAGAAGAAGTGATGAAAATCCTACAGGTGGGGTTCATCAAGCCAGTTGACTATTCACAATGGGTGTCTAATATCGTCCCCATTCTCAAGAAGAATGGAAAAATCCACATTTACATAGAATTTCGAGATATCAACAAAGCTTGTCCCAAAGATGATTTTCTCGTTACCATCCATCAATTTTATTTTCGATGCAACATTTGGTTATAAGTTGTTGTCTCTCATGGATGGGTTTTATAGATATAACCAAATCAGAATCTCTAAGGAGGATCGATTGGAACTACAGTCATCACTCCTTGGGAACATATTATTATGATGTCATGATGTTTGAACTTAAGAACACTTTGGTGCCACATACCAACAAGTGATGACTTATATATTCCATGATAGTATCCATAAGATTATGGAATCCTACGTGGAAAATATTCTAGCTAAGGATAGTAAATGTTGTGATCACCCTACGGTACTTCATATCATTATTTCTCATTTAATCGAATACAACATCACGTTAAATCCAGAAAAATATATATTCGGTGTAACAGGAGAAAAGCTATTGGGATACATCATATCTTCACGAGGGATTGATGTAGACCCAACCAAAATTTGATCTGTACTAGAAATGACTCCACCGTCAAATGAGTCTGGCATCAGATCTTTTCTTGGAAAACTTGGTGCAATCTAAAGGTTTATCCCTGATCTAACCTTTTTTATTCACCCAATCAACAATTTATAAAAATGATTCTTTGCATTGATTATACGAAGAGTGTAATGAGGCATTTGAGTCGCTTAAATATTTCTTGCTCTCTCTACCCACACTCATGCCACCTAAGTTAGATCACCCCTTGATCTTGTATTCACAAGCTATGAATGTCTCATTAGCCTACATGTTAGCTCAAGAAGATGATGATAAATAAGAACGTGCAATATATTTTATTAGTCAAACATTACTTAAATATGAGACACATTACACACAGAAGAAAATGAATGCCTTGCCATAGTCTTCGTGATAAAGTTCTTAAAAATTACATACTAAATCCAAAAACAAGGGTTATTGTTAAATTGGGTCATCTCATGGATGTTTCTCACACAAGGTTCCTTATTTAAGAAAGTTGGACCCTTCATATCTATGATGGGAGAGTTTAAGTTAAAAAATTTTAATCAAAAATATTTAAAAGGAATAATCATTACAAACTAGTCGATGGACAACCCATTAGATGGAGGTGATCTAGTAAATATAGACTTACGATAAATGTGTGTATTTTATTGAAACCAAGCCTACCAATTCTATGTGCCCATGGTACACTGACATCATTAATTTCATAGTGTATCATGCGTATTTGGAAGGGGCAACATCACAACAAATAAGATGGTTACGTGTTATAACTACTAAGTATGTTATCTTGGAATAGGTTCTCTACCATAGAGCCTTTGATGGAACGTTGTTAAGATGTGTTCACAAAGAAGAATCTAAGAAGATTCTTTACAAATCACATAATGGAGTATGTTGAGGCCACTTTGGTGGCCATGCCACTTCTTGAAAGATACATTGGATTGGTTACTTATGGCCCACGCTAGAACATCACGTGGTAGAGCTTATGTGTAAATACCATAAATGTCAAGATTTCTCCCATGAGATCCATATACCAGCATAGGCTCTGCAACCAATTGCAACACCATGGCCCATTTTCATGTGGGACCTTGATTTGATAGGGAAGTTATCTACCCCATCAAATTATGGTCATAACTTCATAATCACGGCCACAAAATAATTTACTAAGTGGGTAGAAGCCATTCCTCTTACCCTTGTGGTTGGATTTATAATCGTGAAGTTCATTCTAAACCAAATAATTTATAGGTACTGAGTTTCCCACAAGTCACTATCTCTAATAATGACACATCTTTCAAAAATGAGGAAGTACATGAATTATGTGAAAAGTTCAAAATAAATCACCATACGACTTATGTCTATTACCCTCAGGCCAATGGACATGATGAGGCTACAAACAAGATGTTAAAATATGTTCTCCTTAAAACTGTCAAGGAGAATAAATGAGACTGGCACTTAAAGCTCTTTTCGGCCTTGTGGGCCTATCAAACATTGGTAAGAATGCCAATGAGGGTGACCCCTTTTCTTTGGTATTTGGTGCGAGAATCTTTTTTTGCTTGATGTCGAAATACCTAGTATCTATATCTTGTTGTAAAGAATTCGGGAGAAAAAGGCTATCGAGAAGCGTAACTTTCTCAATTATAAATCCTTGATAAAGCTAGGATCAACATTGAACAATGACATAATGTTTACACCGATGAATGCATCGGCAATAAAACAAGAAAGTCTACAAGCACAAAATATATGAGGGAGATTTGGTTTTAAGACTTGTGAGATGAATCAACAAAAGTACTAATGAAGGAAGGAAATTCATGCCTAGGTGGTTGAGTCCATATCGAGTAGTAGAATAATATAAAAATGGGGCATTTCACCTATGTACACTAGAGGGTGAGGAGTTTAGCGAATATGTAAACTATCTTCACCTGAAGAGGTACTACGCATGATCTATTAGCATTTCCATATGTATATTATTGTATCCACATTACATTTTCATCTGCTAGTTCATTTCATAAAATTTGTGATCAAGGGACTTATTCTTATAGCAATTCCTAAAAACTTCTGAAAAAATTGGCAAAACATTCAAATCACGTATCTTCAAATCTTCATGGTATCATCAATTTTTTCGAATCATTTCATCAATCCAAGAAAGATAAGACAAAACTTTGACAATAACCATACCAAGGCCTTCATACTTGGTTCTACTTATAGTTTCTTCTAGGTTAGGTGTCTTTACCCATACCTGCTATAGAAGCTTCATGGTGTCACATCTATCCCATATACATCTCTTTGGAAATAAGAACATTCGGACATTTTTCCTAGATAAATAAGTTCAATGTAAACCCGAGAGAAATTTTTTATTTTACACATTTCTTTTCCTACCAACCTTTAGTGTTGATCCCGCATCTCTTACTAGTGATGTAGGGTTGGGAAAGGATAAGCTCCCTTACTCACCTATGTCTTATCCATGGTTATGATCACATACTTCCTATTGGTAGCATGGGGTCTCTTTGATAAACTTGAAAGTTAGAAACAATTCATTCAAATGCTATGAAATCATAAATCAAAACAATGTGAGTCGATGTCCAAAATTCCAAAAGAGTTTAAAACCTCAAAACTAGAGTTTTTCAACCAAGTGGCCATATACGGATCTAATTATAGATAAACTAGAAAGCCATTCACATTTTAAACTATGAAGAAAACTTTAATAGAATGATGTTGTAGATTCTCAATTTGGTTTTTTTCAAATCCTTGTCTTTCTCTCATCATTACCATTCAACAAATTTTTATAACTTGTGCCCCTTCTGGCTCTTAGTGTTGAGCCATTGCATCTTACTAGTTGTGTGGAGTTAGGAATGGGGCAAGTTGATTCAATTATCATATCACTCTTTCACCACATTTTACCAAAATAATACAAATTACCAAAAATTTCTTAGAGAAACTAAAGTTCAACATTACAATGTGATTGCATTATCATATATCAGCATTACAAAAAAAAAAAAAAATCATTCTATTAGCATTCATATCCACTGCATACATTCTAAAAATCATATAAAATGAAAGTTATAAACATCTAGAGTACACATGTGAAGTGAGCTAAGAGGAAGTCAACTTAGATACAATGAATTACCAAACCAAAAAGAAGAGTCTGTATATATCATAATAAATCAAGTTTGTATACAATTCCATCACATGCTAGGCATGGTCAAAATGCTCGAAATGAGCCCAAAATATACAAAAAATAATATAATTCCCAAAAAAATACAACCAAGAAATAAAGGCCGATGAATTATTAATCCTGTGGGATCCCTAAGATGGTGCATGACTACGTCTAGGACTCCTACTTGTGGCTACGATGATGAGAATGCACGGAATGGTGGGAGTTCTCGTGGTGGTGGCCACTAGCTATGGTCTCACTATGAGAGTGACTCCACCTCATCAAATGCTCATTTGTCTCATATGCGGTCACCTAAGTACAAAGAGAAGTCATAACCTCTTGCTTCCCTCTAGATGGACGCAAACACATTAGTGTGTCTACCAGTTACAAGTGGTTGTCATGTATCCTTATTCATCTCATCTTGGGTCTTCCCGAAGGGATCAAAAAGGTGTCCATGCACACCCATAAAATAAGGTCTTACCACTCTTATGCAGTCACCGCAAGAAAAAACAAAGAAGAAACGATGAGTTAGAAAGTTACGAAAACAAAACAAAAAGAAATACCAAATAACATTTTTGACTAACAAGGTCAAGAGAATAGGATTAACATACTCGGATCTCTATGCATCCATGTAGAATCAGTGGTTGATGCTGATGACTTTGGGGCCTCCTCAAAACTAGAGGCAAGATGATGTCCCATCATGGACTTTTCATCCCCTTCTCCATCGTGAAGAAGTGGTCCCTTTGAGACAAGTGTCTCCTCCTCTGAGGCCGACTCCTCTCGCTCGGCTCTCATAACATCCCAAGTTTAATGCCACTCGGGATCACTCTCCTCATCAATGTGAGCTACCCCACTATCCTCAGCACCCAACCCCTCCTCATCAGTATCCTATCCTTTGGTCTCCTCTCCGGATGAATCCTCTCTAGTATCATCCCCCATATACTCCTCAAGGTCAGAGTCTATGTCTATGGGATCATCCTCCTCTCCACTTTGTGAGTAGGTGCAACCTCAATCTTGAGTAAGAGTGTAGGAGTGAAACTAGCTTCTGTCGAGCATGAAAAAATCACCTAACTATGATAAGCACTCCTAAAACCACTACTATCCAACCTGGATCTCCGTAAGGCCCCTTTCGGGCCTCCTTCATGGTCCTATACATATGTGCCACTAGGGGAATCATATCAATGTAAGGAAGGATGAACTATAGAGAAACTCGGCCAAACGGGTGAGTCTCAAGATTCCCTGTATAACGACCAATAGTGGAACAAGCCACCACTATGGTCCCATCCTATCCCCATAACCCTGTCATGTCCTGATATGGGGTGGCCACCATGTTTGTTATGGTCAAAGAAGCCACTGGCTGATTTGACACTCTAAGGATTGTCATTGATGTCCATCCAGTAGCCCCGACGACTCACGGGTCTTATCCTAGAACTCCCCTCACATAGGGGATAATCCGCTCATACACCCAGCTCATAACCAATGTGGGGTGGTTCAAATATTTCCCCTGTAATATGAAAATCCAATACAGGTCATGATAATTACTACGAATATCTACTCCCCAAGTGTAGATACGACCATGTGCCTCAATTTGCATAATGATGGGAGCGCAACAATAGAATAATTTATCACCTCCCTTTTCTTTGATCAATCGTGAGGCCAAGATACCCATGATGGCCTTGCGGATAATAGGGATTGAAGTAGTAGGAATGGATCAGACCTTAATCCCCTTCTACGAACCAAAGGAAACCGTGACATCCCCCATGTAAGTGGCCCATAGAGTTATCATGGATCTGAATCCTAGTGTCTCCAAAGTTAATTGTATGCCTAGTATCATAACCCCAAGAATATGGTACACATCATCTAGGGTGATCGTCCACTCACCCCTAGTACCCAAAAACTTGAAAGTATTTTGGTCTGCATCCCAATAATAGAACAAGTCACATAGGTGTGTGGTGGAAAGAGTAACATGTGGAAATTGTGAAAGCCTTCATATGCCTGATATCGAAGAGTATCAAGTATCATCCCGAGTCAACCGATCCAATACCACTAGGAGAAAATCACACTCTCTCTTGTGATTCCAAAAGATATACTCTTCCTTCTTCTGCATCCACCAAAACACAAAAAAAGAGTGGGTTAGTGACATATTTTGAGAAACAAGATCATCAAAAACATAACAAAACATTAAAAATCCAAAAAAATTTAAGTTATCATGGAGTTTTGGTCATTCTGTTTAGAACCACCACCTGGTGCAAGGCGGTGGTTCGAGACCGCATGCCCTACTTAGGGTGGCGGTCTTGAAATGATTTTCCGTACAACTTTGTTGCTATAAAAACCCTCAAAAATGCAAAAAGGCCATTTTTAATGAAATAAAAGAATATCCTGAGGGCACCCCCAGAGACTCATTTAAAACAAGAAATTTTAAAAATAATCCCCCTTAGGAAAATATTTTGACATTTTAGGTTTAAAAACACACAAGTGAGGAAAACTAACCTGAGACCGCATTGGTAGATCTCCTATACGTAGAGGCATGATCACAATCTCATAATGAATATTTTGAATATTCTTTCAATGAAAATAGTTACCGTGGGCCGAGATCTCAAAAATCACCAAGTTGATATGTGTAAATGAATTTGAAAATGAGTTTGTTTTGATATATATATATATATATATATATATATATATATATATATATATATATATGTATATATATGTATGTATGTATGTATGTTTTTATAACTTATTTTTGAGTGCATATGTTCACAGGGATGGAGCACTCGATGTAGGTATATTTCTATGTCCCCACACAAATGGTATGTCCTCTTATCATTTTAATTTAGTATTTATTTTTTGATATTTTTCTATCTACACTTGAGTCTTCTCTTTGTTTTACAAGTAGCGAGAGATTGGACGGTGACATTTCGACAAACGGGCATGTTAGGTATAACTTCTAACTCCCCATTTCAGGAATACCATACTCAGACTCTACCTTTTACACATTTTCATGGCTAAGAAGTTTCTATGAGGGGGAAATATGTATGCACCCAAAATTGCATGTGCTACATTGTCAAAAAAATGGTTACAAAAGTCCCCAATGATGATTCATGTCCTTTCAAAAGGTGTTCAAGTTCCTAAACCCATTCGCACTATATATTTGTACCCTAGATAACCTTACTTATATTTTCCACACTTTCTTCTAGCTTCCCACTTTATTTTGTGCATGTTTTGGCCTTTAGTTCTAAGATCTCTACCTTACAAAGGGCATCGGTCCTATGCAATTTTTCCAGAACCTTCCATGTGTCAAATTCACATGCAACGCTTCACTTAAATTTTGTTTTAAAATGTGTTTATTTCCTATTTTAGATGATTCCAAATCCCAACTTCCTTGTTGCATGGTATTCCCTCCTATTTTAAATAGATTTAATCAGTTTGAACTACCTCTTCACCCAATGATTTGGCACTCTAAGGATGCATTGTGCATGAAGGCACATCCCAGCCAATTCCTATATATACAATGCTTGTGTTCAATAAAAGGGCCTAAAAATTTTGTGTATCTGGTATATTATTGCTCCCACAATCCTGCTAGAAATTGCATAGCCAAGCTCTACTCACTTGTGTTATCTCTCTTCCACCTGAATTGCAACTAGACTGCCTTCAAGCTGCCATTGCTCAAGCACCTTCTCCTATTTCTACCTTTACATTCACAATTACTTGGACTCATATGGACACATAGAGAAAGAAAGGGATAAACTGAGGGGACAGATATAGAGACAACCAAATTTTCCAAAGCTCTTACTTATCTAGGTTGGAATTATTTGTTTGTTTTCTTCATTTTTCACGTTATCAATTCTAAGTTATTCATTTCTAATACATATCAAATAGAGTAGAAAAATTGTTCATTTGAGTTAATTGAGAAATTACAAACAAAGAGAATCATTAGAAATCTTCCTCTTTGACATTATCAAAGAAGTAGTGGGGAACAATAACTCGCTAAGGTTATGATTTATTCTCTACCTCTAAGGTAGGGTTGGAAGGGTTTTATTAAATTATTTTAGTTGTTTTAGATCTAGATTCACATACTTGCACAAGTAATTAACTAAAACCGTATGATTACTTGTATTTAATTTCATTTATTAGATTAGAAGCATTGTTTAAAAACCCATAAAAGATAAAAAATATTTACTTTTATTAGATTAGTTTGCTTCCATTGTTTTGTTCAGATATACTATGAAAATACCAAAAACATAGATTAAATTTCCTTGATAGTTAATTTGCTTTATCAAAATCGATTCAATTCATTCTCGCATGACCATCAAAGGTCCAAAACAAGAGAAAATGTTTGGTTGTGATCCATTAGTCCTATAACCCAACGGGCCGAGTTGTTGACTAACATTAATACGGGTTTTTGCTTGTTGGTTTTACAAACACTTGATAGGTGTTCTTAGAAGATAGAATAGTTAAACACATTAAAAATTGCATCTAGTCAAGCCTATGATTATTGGACTGCTCCTAGCAACATGGCTTGATTACACACATGACCATACAAGGACCACATCCTCCATGAGTTCATGGTTGTGATCCCTAGGTCCCACAACCTAATGGGCCTATTGACCAATTAAACATCAACACTGGTTTGCATGCATTGGTATTTAGATCATCACCACTTCCACCTGACATCATTGCACAACTTTCATTATTGAACATATCAGCCGATCAGGCTAGGGCTTTCAGTACTAGATCGAAAACCTCTCATAGTCCCCATGGTTTCATTACACCTCTTGTTCTCACTTCTATGACATTGTATGGAAATCTATATGAGGCATCCGTAAGTCACTTTCTGCGTGTTCCACAACTAGTAGATATAATCTCAGCAGAACTTGATATTGACTGGAACCTTCAAGTAGCTAATCTATCCAACCAATTCATCACACCACTTCATCTTAGGATGAATTTATTTTCCTTGGACTCGTAGATCCTGATATTACGTGTTGGAGATATAAGGTTACCTTGTTAGCTTGTTCATCTTACCACACTCACATCAATTTGTATTCTACACCGGATATCTCGGCACGACTTTAAGAAGTTGGGTGTGGAGAAGGTCACGTGTTGATTTTCTTTTGTATGAGAACCCTTAAGTGAATTTTCCATACTGCGAGAATGTGTAAGTAAGATTACCAAGAAGAAGATGGATACTAGGAATAATGAGAAAAGAAGGAATGGTGTATGCGAGAATGGAACAAGAGGTGAAAGGGGGTGATAAATAAGAAGGAAGGAAACATAGGAGTGTGACATGAATGGATGGAGGAATATATGTAGTGTAGAGTGGAGATTATGAGGGGAATCCTTAAATATGATGCCCATGTTGTGAGAGTGATGATGTAATAGTGTCAAATGGAAGAGGAAGAGTGGAAAGATGTTTGTGGTGGTGATTTTTGTTTGATGTAATAGGAATTGGTTGATAAATTTCTACAATGATAAGATCTTAAGAAGGGGGTATACCTCAACTAAGAGTCTCAAACTATATGGATGGTTAAGTAAGATTATCAAGCTGAAAGAGGAAGAATGAAAAGGGAAAATTGAGAAGAAAGGGAAGAAAGATAGGTAGGGTGATGAAAGGGGACATGAATGGTGAGATAAGTGATGTGGGGATAAGTGGTGATGAGTGGAAATGAGGAGTGAGGATTAATGGAGAAAATAAATTGTTGATCATGGTGGGGGTGAGAAGTTTCTGCATAAAGAACTGCTACCTGAGAGAGATCCTCAAGTAGGATTCACAAACTACAATGGTGATCAAGTAGAATTCCCAAACTGAAGGGTGCATTAGAGATAGTGTTAACATAATTCATGGAATTGTGGATGATTGTAAGATATGTCATCCTTAAAAGTAAACATATAGATATAGATTTCATGGTTTGAAATTTGATCTGTAAGAATGTGATCTTGATAAAAGGTGACCTTAACGAGATAAATGACACATAATCATAGTAGGGGCATATAGGGAAACCATGCTTCAAACCGTATTGGAGGTAAACAAGAAAGAGAAGCACTAAAGGCATTACACTTGCAGCTAATAGCAAATGTTAACACATAACCAACAATAGTTAGTAACTTGTACATGGGAAGAGGGTTCTCCAAAAGTGGTGTTCCCTAATTCTATACCCCAGCTCTAGGAAAGGGAAAGAGAAATAATATTAGAAATATGATCAATGTAGGAAGCCTTAAAATTCCATAATAAAAGAGTAGCCATCTTTCAAGGGTATGGTCTACTTTATACATAATATAGATGGTAGAATAATATATATGATAGTCATCCTTCGAGGATCGGTCTATTTCTTTTGATTTTGATATGCATGATTTTTTTAATTTGTATGTTTTATTATTATTATTATTATTATTATTATTATTTGATGGGGAAGAGCTAGGTATAGCTAGGTAGACCACTTAGGAGGGGACAATGAATGTACAAGAGACACCCTTGGACCCTTTGCATGGTTCTAATAAGTGAATAAGAGGGTGATGGGTGTAATGATCACGGAGTTCTCACCAAAGGGGAGAACCTATCCATAATGAATATGTTACAAGGAGAGCCATGGTGCCCATATTTAAGGTCATATATAGGAAGTGATGGTAGACCACATAGTTCCATATCATTACAATGATAGATGGAAGGGGCTAATGATGGAGGAATGATCTAAAGATATGACTATCTGCTCATGGGTATATATGATAACAATAGAATGGTCATAAGTGCCATGCATAAAGAGGTTTAGTCTCTTGTTTACCATTAATGGAAGACAAAAATTAAGCCCTAGAGCCATACTTATGCATGATAATGTAAGGTCTAATCTAGTTGGGAGCAAACTTTCCACGTTGGCTCCTTTCTAGAGTAGTGACATTCTAATTTTATTTTAAGACAAGGTCACCTATTTTAAAGTCATGTTCTTTGAGATGATTTTTATAAGCATGCTAGATGTGCTCTTGATAAACATGATGATGCTCAAGGGAAAGGAGACAACACTCATATAACAACTCAAGTTGTACTAGATGCTCTTGGTGATAATTTATTTTAGAAATGAAGTCATGAAGAGACACACGTAAGGATGGAATTTGAAATTTGAGGGGAATAATGACTTCAGAACCAGATACAAGAGAAAACAAGGTAGCAATTGTGGAGGTATGGATGCTGGTCCGGTAAGACGAAAGAGAAAAGGGAAGCTGAAGATACCAATCACGACCTACTTTATTGATGGTTTTAGAAAGGATGTTACATAAGGTTTTGTTAGTCACTTTGGCCTGGTCATTAGCTTGAGGATAATAAGGAGATGAGAAACTAAGATTGATATTGAATGAGTCACATAATTTATTAACATCTTTATTTTTAAGGACTTCCCATTGTCTATGATGATCTTGTGAGGGACGCCAAGTGACAAATTATGTGTTTGTAGATGAAGTTAATGATGGGATTAGAATTACTTCCACCCACTTGGTGAAATATAATATTTCATTGATAATGGAATGATGACACTGACAAGAATGAGGATTGATGGTACTAATGAGATCGAGGCCCCATTCAAAAAAAAAAGGACTAAAGGTTCTAAGTTGGTTGTCAGAAGGTCTAGCTAGGAATGCAGAAAAGATTGGAATGTTGTTGACACTTGATACATTTCTTAACATATTTGTAGTAATCCTAATTGAGAGAAGGCCAATAATATCCAAGGAAAAGGACGCGCTTAGTGATAGCCAAGCCACTAAAATTTCCACCACAAATGCCATCGTGGAATTCTTGGATAACGCAAGTAGTTTCATGGGATTTAAGGCATCGAAGGAGAATACCATTGAACCCACATTTGTAGAGGATTCCACTAAGAATGACATAGTGGTTAGCATGTTGAAGAAATGACCTTCTACCATTCTTAGATAGGTCTAAGGGAATGATGGATTTGGATAGATAATCAAAGATTTGAGAGTACCAAAGATCCGATGAGTCGGGTTCAACAACATTAACATGAGGTAACCCACGGATGTGAGATGATTGATCACGATGATGAACAACAACCAAAAGTTTGGATTCATTAGTTTTCCATGGGATGAGAGATGCAAGGGAATCCATCATGTCAAGCAAAATGATTGGATGAGTGAGGGATAACTTGAATAGTATAAGAATAAAAGGATTCCACAAGAAATAGGACAATATCTTGATATTTTTGGAGAACAACATTTTTACATTGATAATTTCATGTAACTTATTTTATAATGATATTTGAATTTCCATAGATGTCAAGGACTTCAAAACCCAAAAGGACATCAATTTCAAGACCTAACATAATGGCTTCATACTCGCCATCACTGTTCCTGCATTCGAATTCAATTTTTGGGCTATGGGCATGGGAGTGTCCCAAGGAGGAATGAGAATGATATCAGTGCATCCCCTTTCTGAAATTTAGATCCATGAAAGAAGAGAGTCATGCAAAGAGGGAAAGACTCATGATGAATATTGTTAATGGATTCATCAGAAATTTCTCATGAGGAAGGTGAGTGGTAGGAAGAGGGGCTTCAGCTAATTGGTTTGTGATCATTTGGCCTTTAATAGACTTTTGAGAGATGAACTCTAGGTAAAACTCTGTCATGAGCATGAGCCATCGAGTGATGTGATCATTGTGGTAAGGTTTAGAATGCATAGTTTTGAGAAGATGAAAGCTAGTGACTACATACATTTTGTGATTGAGAAGATAATGGTGAAGCTTGGAAGTGGCAAAGAAAAGGGCGCAACACAACTTTTCAGCTTCAGTGTAGTGATTTTAATACTCGTGAAGGGTATAATTGATGAAATAGACATCTTTCTCTCTACCTTGGCCATCACGATGGGAAAACATGGCACCTAATGCATGATTAGTGGTAGAGACATATAGATAAAAAGGATCTAGCTTGCATGGAGGTGCAAGAACAGGCGAAGATAGGAGATATTGATTAAGATCATAAAATGATTTTTTCAGTTATCATCCTAGTGGAAGTTGATGATTTTATGAAGCATGTGATGAAAGGGTTGGTAATGGTCTAAAAGTTGTGAGATGAAGCGGTGGACGAGAATGAAGATAAACTTGAATCTTTGTGAAGTTGTTTAAGATTTGAACGAGATATATTAAGGATAGCCTTGATTTTGGCAGGGTTAACCTCAATACCCCGATAGAAATGATGAAGCCAAGGATTTTTCTAGTAAGAACTCCAAAACACACTTGGCGAGTTTGAGGAAGAAGAAGAAAAGAGTGAGGCACTTGAAAAGGATTTTAAGGATAGAGAGGTGATCACATCGATGTTTGGACTTTCCCAAGAGGTCATCAATAAATTGATCGATGTTGGGAAGAGGAAAGTCATCTTTAGGGCAAGCGAGATTAAGATCTCAAAATTCGAGTGCATATACAAAGCTTTCGACACTTTAACGACATGTATGGTGTTATAAATACATTGGGGATAGTCAATGGGGGTGATGAAATTAACAGAAAGAAGCGTTGTAACTCCTCTTTGACAAGGAGGGCAACTTGAGGATGCATGCGGCAAAGCTTCTACCTAACCGGCTTAACATTGGGAATGGTGAAAATGTTATGGACAATGATAGAAGGGTCAAAACCTGACATGTTGGATTATGAATATGTAAAGGCCTGTTGTGTTTGGATAAGAAAGAAGTGAAGGATTTGATTTCTTGAGGCTCTAGAGATTGGCCCACCTTAAGGATGTGGGGCTCTTGAGGAGTCCCGATGTCAATATCGATAGTGGAATCATTTAGGAGAGTGGAAGTGTTAGGGGAAGGGACTTTTGGATATGAGAATCCTCAGCCCCCATGTAAGAAATAATGGAGGTATCATCACTAAACGAAGAATGTCAATGGTAGGGGAATCTTCCCCTACCATTGCTAGATGCTTGAGAGGAAAGGACCGTTTTCGTTTCCAACTTGATAAATGACCGAGTCCAAAGGAAATAATGGAAATTAAAAACACAAGTTAGGGGGAATAGATATGACACCATTTGGATCAGTGAGATATTCAGATGGAGAGAAGGGAGGTGAATCAACGTTGATGGGAGAGGATGCAGAAGTTCTTAAAGGGGGGATGGAGGGATCCTTGTATCCCAAGCCAATTTTTCACATGGTTCACGGGTTTGTTTGAAGACATGGTCGTGGTGACATTGTTCATAATGCCCCATACCAAACCCCTTCCATGCACAATAGTGGAGGTATGTGTAGGCAAAGGATGATTTTTGAGGAATCGAAACCACCAATATATGGTTTGGTGTGAGGGTGATCTTCAACATGAGAAGAAGGTCAATTGAGGCTGTTGTAGACTAAGTTAGTTATGAGAGAAGAGGGGATAAATGAGATGATTTACCTAATGTTTGATTGATATAGAGGGGCCTTATCATGGCAACCAAGGTGGTTGGGAGAAGGAAGAGAATTAAGAGTAAGGAGTTGATATTCTCCTAAGGCAAGACATTGAATCATATCATCAATAGATCCATTATGGGTGATATAGATGTAGGCACAAAATAACTTGTGGATACATTAGAAGAAGGGTTGGACTTAGGGAAAAGCACGTCATGTGGTTGATAGGTCATGTGACATGTATTGAAAGGAGGGGCATGGACAAGGAGAGTATGAATTTCCCCTTCATATTCATATTTAATATAGTGGTGGAGGGTAGATGGGATGCAATGCATGGAACGAATCCAAGGACATCCAAGAAAAATATTATACTGAAATTATCCTTCTATAATGTAGAATATCTCATGAAAATGTTTATGGTTGACGCGAATGGGAAGGATAATTGTTTCCAATTAGGGGTTATAATATCGTTAAAGGAAAAGAGGATGATAGGAGAGTCAGTGACAATGGTGTCAGGTAGTTTGATTTGGTTGAAGGTGTGAGAAGAAATTATATTGATACTAGCACCATTATCAATCATATTCCATCGAGATGAATGTGTCATTGATGCAAACCGTGATGAAGAGAGGAAGATCATGTTCTTTGGGTGGTATGTCAAGGATTTCCTAATACTCAAAGGAAATATTGGTGGATGCTACGAGAGAATTATCTAGAGCCGTGAGGGGTTGAGGCTCATCAGATGATAGTGGGATATGCTATAGAGATTCAATAAGAGCATGTTTATGGTTAGGAGAGCTTTGGATAAGCTCATAAAGTGACATTTTAACTGGGGCCTGGTGAAGTTGTTTGATGATGGTCTATTCAATGGAAGTGGGATTAGGAGTGGCCAAAACAGATACCTTGGCCTTAGAGGAAGATGGAGGGGTTGATAGGGGATGAGTGGTGGGAGCAGTGATGACAACTTTAGGTTATGATGGGGGTGTGGATGAGGTAAGATCCTTAGGAGGAGGGATAACAACAAAGGTCCTTGATTTCTTTTGGACTATGGGAGTAGCGATGACAACTTTAGCTTTTGATTGGGATGTGGATGAGGTAATCTCCTTAAGAGGAGGGATACTAACAAAGGTCCTTGATTTCTTTTGGACTATTGATCTAGAGTTGTGTGAGGCTGAACAAGTAGTTACTCGAATAACATCAATTTATAGAGGAGGAATTTTTGTAAGAGGAGATGAAGTAGGTGGAGGAATGGTGACATCATTTTTGGATGGACTAGGTGACTTGGATATTTTGGTAAATGAATGTGGGGTAGAGGAAGTGGATATAGTTGGTGGAGGAGTTGGTTCCTCCTCATCAAGGAGATCATTCTCATTGATAAGGTTGTGTATGATGGTTTGAAGGGATCTACAGTGTTTAGTGTCATGCCCAGTGCACAGTGGTATGCACAAATAAGGTTAGAGTCAAACCATGAGGGTCTTGGTGCACTTGGTTTGAAGGGTTTAATTGGTGGCAAGGTGATTGCCAAGGCCTGGAGCAATTGGTAAAACATTGTAGTATAATATCCTGAGGGAATAGGTGATGATGTGGATACGGGGAAGGGTTTTGTGATGAATTTAATGATGGTTTGACATGAGGTGGTGTGATGGGAGCCTTTAATACTATCTTAGATTTAGAAGAGGATGGATCTGACTGTGTTTGTTTTGGAATATTGGTTGATGATGTGGATGACCTAGACTCAATTTTGGGAGGTGGTTTAGAAAGAGGTCGTCATTGTGTTATTTTATTAGTGGCGAAGGTTTTCAATGAAGGGGATGATCCCAAAATAGAAGAAGATGATGAAGGGAGTGGTCCCAAAATAGAAGAAGATGATGAAGGGAGTGGTCCTAAAATAGAAGAATATGATGTAGGGAGGGGTCTCAAAATAGAATATGATGATGTGGCTTTAGGAGGATTGGTCTTAGGGGAAGGAAGCTCTACCTTTTTGTGAGGATGTGAAAGAGGACATTGAGGAAATGTGCCAAGGGGTCTAGATCTTGTTTGTGAAGAGGCACCCTTGGGAGGAATGAAAACAATCTCTATTGGAGGGTCCGAAGATGGTATTGTGGTTGATACAGGTGGAGGGAGTAGTATTTTCATGATGATGTCAAAAGGAAGTGAAGATTGGTTTGATGTGAAGGTGTCTGATTGTGTAGAAGAGATGGGAGGATCACTTGAAGTTATTGCAAGTTGAAGTGCTTTCCAAAATTCTTCAAGTGATGAAAGTGATGTAGAAGAAGAAGGTGATGTAGATGTGGTCACAATAGTTGATGTAGTGGGTGTGGGTAAGAGTGTGGAAAGAGGAACTGGAACTGATGCTAAGGATGGTACAAGGGGTAAAGGTGGAATGGATGCGAGATAAGGTAGTCGAACCTAATGAAGTGGATGTGATAAGTGATGAAGTAGGTGTAATAGGTAAAGGAGTCGATATAGGTGTTGGATCAATGGTGGGTGTAGAATGAGATGGGGATGGTTGTTTCATAAATGATTCAAGGGGAATTATTGATATACTTTCGAATGGGGAAGATGTGACATGTGTGGAAGTAGGTATGGATGTGGGAATAGATGTCGAGATAGATGTAGGTATGATTGGTGTGGGTATGAGAATAAGTGTTGATAAAATTGTGGATGTAGGAAAAATTTCTAGAGAGGTGGATGTGATGGTTGATGAAGGGGTG
The DNA here is from genome assembly GCA_018340775.1 of Taxus wallichiana var. yunnanensis. Taxonomy (NCBI): domain Eukaryota; kingdom Viridiplantae; phylum Streptophyta; class Pinopsida; order Cupressales; family Taxaceae; genus Taxus; species Taxus wallichiana. The sequence goes on from CM031244.1 coordinate 13,349,486, forward strand.
AATCTGTGGATGAGATAAGATCTTGATCAACAATGTGCAAAGTGTTTATGGTATGAGTGTTGGGTGCTTGGGATGTAGAAGAAGTGGTGGTTTGAATTTTTGGTGCATGGTTGGGGAATGATTATTTAAATATGTCAAGTGGTTGGTTAGGGATGCATTAGGATTGTCCACTTGAAGACCATGATTGATGAGTCTTTGGACTAGATCTTTGAAGGTTTGACACCTCTCTATATCGTGTCCTCGGACTTGGTGATATTTACAATAATGATCTTCATGATACCACACGGGTTTTGGTCTTGATTCATCAAATGGCTGGATAGGAGGAAGAGTGATAAGGTTAACCACCATCATTTTGTCAAATATTAAACTATATGATTCTCAAAGGGAGTATAGTTGGGCGTTGGTCTAGGGGCTCTTTGTTGAGGCCACACATTGGAAGTAGGTGGAAGATGATTTAACGATCACAACATTGGCCGTTACCTTTGATTTTTCATTTTGCATGGAGGACTTGGTAAATTCATGTTTAGGTTTATTTGATTTTAATTTTAAATGACCCTACTCAAGGGCACGTGTTTCAAGTTTGCAAGCCATGGTGAAGGCTTCATCGAAGGTTTGAAATGATTGGATTTATAAAGTAGAAGATATATGCTTCACACATGAACATGAGAAGAGCTCGATGAGATCAATTTGTGGAAGAGGGAAGGATAACTAGTTTATAATGCCATGCCATTGTGTGAAAAATTCTATGATGGATTCATCCTCAAACTGTCCAAATGGCATATAGGTCATTGATAGTTATTTTGTGCATGATGTTAATTGAAAAGTGTTCTAAAAATAGTTACACGAGTTGGGTGAATGAGAATATAGAATATTGTGGGATACTATTGTACCATTCTAGCATGGGACCGACCAAGGACATGGGGAAAGTGTGAAGCATTAAGTCCTGATCATGTGCAATAAGGTAGCATGCATGTCTGAATGCACAAATATGTTGTTGTGGATCCTCTTTGTTGTTAAATTTGGAAAATTTCTACAATTTCTAATGTAGAGGATATAATTTGATTGGTACAGATGGGTGAATAGGCTCATTACAAATTTGTTCATATGATAATGAAGCTTGGGATACTAAAGTAGTAGCTTCAAGGTTGGTTATCCTATTCACAAGAGCATGCATGGGATCATTTGAAAGATTCATTGGGGGATGAGAGGTGGTGGTTGCATGTAAGAAGTGGTCAGATGAGTTTTTTGGTGGATTTTGGATGTGTGGGTGTTTGAGGAATTTGATGGGGGTGAGTGTAAATCATGGGTTGTGATTGAAGGGGTGGTTGTTGAAAGAATTTTTGTTGAGAAATGGGAACATGGTATGAGTGTTGGGACTAGGTTGGTTGTTGTGGAAAGTGTTGAGTGGGGATGTGGGCGTAAATAGGTTGATGGAATGGGTGAGACACTAAATAATGCAAAGGATCCATAAGAGGGGGTTGGGAAGAAATGACATGCACATGTGATGTGAGAGGAGCATGTTATTCGGATAGGGGATGTGATGTTTGGGCATGATGGATAGGGAAACTAGTGATAATCGTGGCCAAAGAGGTGATAGGAATGGTAGTTACGATAGTTGTATTGATTGGAGGAAGATTGGGAGGAATGGGTGTGACTAGCTGAGTAGTTTGGCGGGATGGGGGATTGGTAGAAGATGAAGTGAGGTCACGTTGAGCTGTAGAAAGTTTGTTTACTACAAATTGGGTGGTTTTGGGATTGGTCTGATAAGAATAAATTTTCTAAAGTGGTGGACCATCAGGGGAAGCTGAATGGATTTCCTAAGGAGATAGTCTTAGAGAGCCACCAGATTGGCATCAAGAAGTTGTTGGAACTCTACATCACCATGAGGAATGATAGGAAGGCCAAAAGGTTCCGATCTAATGGATGGTGGGGTGGCTGGCCTAGACAGGATAGATTGATGGTATAAGAAAGAATTGGTCTCATCTAAGGTTGAAGTGTGAACAAGGGGTCCTTGGTGAGAAATTTGATGAGGGGTTGAGTGCCCATGAAAGAGGTAATCAAGGGCACAAATAAGGCAACTGTTGTGGTGGATGTTCGTTGAGATGAAGAGATGTGTTCCATTTTCTTAGTGGTTGAATGAGCAATTATGAGTATGAATCAAAAGTAATTTTTACGCTAAATAAACCATCCAAGTTAGGAAAAAATGTTTTTTATTAAGAACAAGTGTGAAAAGAAAAATAAGATGGTTGTAAGAGGACCTAGAAGAAGGAAAACTATGTTTGGTTTAGGTAGGTTGTGGCTGGGAAATGTCTAAAATGGTTTCCTATTGGGTGATCAAATCCCAATCAGTGAACCAAGTGAGAGGAATGTTTTGATGTGTTAATTGATTTGTGAAGTTTCAGGAAGTGTGTGATAAGATGTGTGATGTAGAATATTTAACCTCCTATTTAAGCTATATGAGAAAGCAGGATGAGAAAGGAAGGTTCTTTTTAGATCCAAAATGAGGTGTGAGGTTCAATGAGTACATAGATAAGAAAGGAAAGTGTGATGCAAAAAGAGAAAATAAGGCAAAGAAGAATACCTGGATAACAATTTTAATTTTTATCTGGTTGCAAGTTGACGTAGGTAAAGAGTAGGCTCCAAGAAATATTGATACGAGCAAAAAATCAACATGGACTAGCTACAAAGTTAGTACAATAGAAATATAGAAGAAAATATAGAATGATACAAAGTGAGGATGTTGATTAAGTTTACCCTGTAGACATAAGATTAGCTAAATGGATAGTAAATGATCATGGTTGTTTTTTATTCTCAAGATCACCCGAAAGTGCAAGAGAAGAGCATACACAAACATGATTGGAAAATTTGTTTGTTTGTTTTTTGTTTTTAAATAAAAATACAGATATATCTAGAAATTAATCAGATTACTAGAAATGGAGTGAAATCTAATAAAAATAATGATTAATAACTACAACGAAATGATTAGCTAGTACAAGATATCAACACTGGTCATGACCATTTTTGTTTTTTTCATGTATTTTTTGGAAATGGATGGGGAAATATGTTCTAACACACGTTCAATAATGGTGATTTGGGATTCAGATTGGAATGAAGGGTGAAAAGGTGTGATTACTGGTCTCGAAGGCTCTCTATAGGACCATGGTGAAGAGGAATAACAATTCAGGATCTAAATGGTGAAACGGGAAAATGAACGTAGAGAGTCAAAGGAGAAAAATTAAGAAAGGAACACCATGTGAAAATTTTGGAGCTGGGTGATGGAAAATAAGGAAGTTATTACCAACCCTAAAAAATGGAAAATTGTGATTTTAGGCTAATGGGGGTGAAGTGGGGTCAGGAGGCACCAAAGAATAAATTATGGGTAATGTACTTATAGGCATGCTAGAAAAATTTGAGGATCCACGGGGATGAAAAGAAGAAAATATGCCAAAAATACAGAAATTTTTTTACTTTATTTTTTTTTTTGTTTTTTTATTTCAACAATTATTTAACTATTTAAAAACTATGGTGGCAACACCAACCAGAAACAAAGAGAAAATGTTAATTTTTTTAAACCAAAATTGGAATAAAATTTAAATCATCTAAATATTTTTAAATTATGGCGGCAAAGCTGACTTATAACCCAAAAGCTGTGGTGGCGAGAGCTAACCATAAACCTAAAACTGTAGTGGATAGAGATGATCGAAACTAGAAAGTAAGATATTTTAGCAGTAACAAAAACCATAAACCAAAAACTAAAAATGTGAAGGCCACAAGCTTAATGATCATAGATCGATGGCAGCAGATCAATATCAAAATTTTAGGGTATGGACAAAGGTATGGTGTTGGGGAGTTATGTGAAAGGAAATCAGTGCAACATTGGTGTTGAATCAAGCAAACATGTGGATATTTTCATCGAGTGTGGCTTCATGAATGACTTAGTGCAGACTTAACAGATGCAAGGACATGGATGGTTTAACATAGTAAGAGTTGATGGAACTATATACCTTATAAGGAATTCACAAAAAGATAGCTTTTGAATACCCAAGGCAAACAAGGTCATTACAATCTAAGTCACATGTAACAAGCTTGTTTAATGATTCAAGAGGGTAATTAACATTGAACAACTAAAATTCCAGAATCCATGATAACACAAACAACATATCAACCACTACCAGAACCTACATAGAAAACATAAGATAACACAAAAAAACAAGATTTCCCACAATGTAATGGTTAACCAAAGCAATCCATACGGTATAGAAAATGAAATTACAAAAGAAAACACGAGTAGGAAAATAACCGATAAGATAACGAGTTGTGAAACCAACAAAAACAAATCATGGGAAGTTCCCACTTTGGGTGTGCCAGAAATATTGATTGAATTTTCTTTGTTCTTGTCTAGATTAGTGAGCTAGATAACAAAGAAATCAAACAACCTCAAAGATGTAAGGGTTTAAGGTACCTTGAGAGAAGATGGTGACAAATGGATGGGCACAAAGTGAATGTCCTCGCTGCGAGCTGGATAGACCTATGAAATAGAGGAAACTAAGAGAAAAATGGATTAGATGGTATATGTGGGGGCTTCTTGACAAAGTTGGTTCTAGGAAGTGTTACCTTCCTTTCACGGATGTCAACCCCCATTAGATAAGATAAAATGATATAAATGAAAGATAGATAGATAACATGTAGAAACTGATAAATAACAGAACCTGAAAATGCTAATGTATAAAGGAGCTACTGATTTGATCAAAATAAATGTAAATCAAACCAAACTAAGAGAACCACAAGGGCATGAGGATGATATTATGGTGATATAAGTGGCATCACAAGGAATTGTGATGATATGATGATAAGTGAGGAGCTATAATGTCTAGAGGTTTTCTATCACTTTTAACTTGTTTGAAAGAGGGGGAAGGCTTGTATTTATAGCTTGAAGATGGGGTTAATTTAGGGGTTATCAAGTAATCTGGTTTGAAAAAGTAACCTTGATTAGGTGAGTGGGGGAGACATGATTTGAATGATTATGTGCAATAATGGATTTCATGTGGATTATTTTGCATTATTTAATTCGTGAGTGGGGTGCATGATTTGAATGATTTTGGAGTATTCAATTATTAGGTGGGGTAATGTGAATTAGTTTAGAGTATTTAATTATCAATTGGCTATTATCATATAATAAAGTTTACGGATTTAAAGGGGATCAATTAAGAAATTAATATTGATTAATTGAATATGTATTTTTGGTGGGAAATGGGATTTATTCAAATTTAGGGGGAAAGGGATTCAAATGGGTAAGCCTAATGAAGGAGAGCAAACACGGGGTGAAGGGGAGGAACGATACCAAAATTTAGAATCTGCACTCTCACCTTTGGAGTAGATCTTCATGCATTTTCTATACAACTATTCCAACCTTTTAACATCTTCCACACCTAGGACAAAACTCATACAATCTCCCTGCATAGGATACCTCCTAGAAGTTGTAGCTAACCATTTTCTTGCCTTTTCAGATATGAGATACCCTGTCAAAATGGAATCTTCACTTTAAGAATCAAGATATCAACTATGTAGATCTTAGACTCTTCTTAACTCGACAAATAGGTATGATAGACACTTCAATCATGTGATTAAGGGATCAAATTACCATATTCTTCCTTCATAAGATCTTGTACACATGTATCATGTAACTATAGTAAAATCATAGCCTACAGAGTACCCTCATAGGTCATTGAAAATACCAAGAAGCATATCACAACCACTTATGTTTGCAAACAATATGAACCCTAATTTTTCACCTTTTAGACCTCTTAGGTCATCCTTTTTCCCTTAGATGAGAACTACAACTAACTACCCTACCTTTAAGAGCCTTCTCAATCCTATGATCCTTGATATAGTGTCAATGAGCCCTTTCAAATATTGTATCCTATAAATAGATCAAACTCATACTTACTATGAGCTACTCTTTCATATTTCAAGGTCATAGAGTCCATTAACTTCCCAATACCAACTATTTTCACTTCAAGAAGAACCTGATGCTTTAAACACAGAAATGAACAATCCCTTGACATAGAGTGATGATTTTAATGAAAGAACTAAGCTTATAATTTCTTGAGTTCAGTCAATGTATTTTTTAATTACCATGTCTATCTTTCCATCCTATCCTTCAAGACATCATGAGGTACCTATTTGATAAGTAGGAGTATCTCCCCTACACTAGTAAACTCACTCAGCCTGTAGCTTTTCATTTTGAACCTTCACCGCCTTGATACAAATCAAACTTACCTAGATGTTTTCCTTTCACATTTGACAACTTATATGTTATTTCTATACATCCTTTTGATTTATACATACTTTAGATCACATTATAAGCATAATAAATTGCTCTTTAAACACATGTCATGATGAACACCATATACACAAACTTGATCACATTAATTTTTCATTTGAGTGACTTCCTTTTCTAATTTCCACTATGGAAAGATTTATGACATTATTCAAAAAAATCACATGCATAAATACCTTTTATACTCCTTAGACATCATTCAAGAATCAAAAATCACTTATAAGCACACATCTTTCATGATCAGATTTGTAGCATTCGTTTTGCACTTACAAAGGCTGTTAGCCCTACTTAAGGTGAAATACACTTCTAGATTTTGATATGTTAAAATTATTAGAGAAAACTTACCTAATTTGAGTACCCATTTAGTCATTACTTCTTCCCAAAAAATATTATAGCATGTCCTTAAATAAATTTTTCCCGATTTTTAATTTGATCCTCCAACTAAGCCTCATGGCACACTTCATGGTAAAAGCTGTCATAGTTTCTAACAATTTGAAGATTTTTCATGACCTAAATTAGTTTTAATCTTGAAGAGGGTCTAAATAAAATTCATTGTTCCAAATCTTGGCCATCAATTTAACCATTTACACCTTCAAGCACATATTTTCCTTCATATCACTTCTTATGATCTCTTAGAGCCTAGTTAAGATAGAGACAACTCAAAGTGCACAAATTTTGGTTTCAAGTTCTCAATATTTGTCAAAAACAGTGTATCAATATCCTCTAAACTCTCAAGTATTCATATTTTAGGATTGAAGAAAATAAATAACAACTACACACTTGTATTCTCCTTGGATTGACTTCTAAAAGTCTCCATGAACTCGCCACAAACCACTTGGTGATGATATTCTAATCAATTCATCATATTTGATGACTCACACCCTTATTCATTTCTTCTCCATGAAGCATGAACATTATTTGATCCATTGTAAGCATGACACAATGATACTTAAACCAATATGCAGACCTTAACCAACTCTTGACATTGGAGTAACTCTTCTTGTCTCTTATACAAACCCAAGATATTCTACCACTTAACAAATATTTATGACATGACTCATACACACACACAAAAAAATTTGATCACTAACTTAGTACAATACTTGACACAATAACTTGAATTCGTAGCAAGATAGTCATCACTTGAAACTATAACTTGACCATGACACAAGATGGAATACCAAGACCTCTTAAAGGATCATCATGACTTCATGCTCAACCTAAAGCACTTGTACCACTTCTACCACACAAATGCATATCATGGACATACCTTGAGAGACCAAGACAAGATTTCAAGCTGACTTCAAACATCAATATCCCATGACATGACAGATACAAACTCAATACATGACAGTGCATCCCTTAGAATGACTCCTTGACAAAAAGATCTCACTTTTATTGCTTAAACAACTACTAACAACAACATATGGATTCAATACGTATCTCATAACCATGAAAATACACCATACAATAGAATATCTTAGAATCATCAACTCCCCTTTCTTCAATGCTTCATATGGATCAATACACCTCTAAGAAGCCTAGTAGAGGCATATAACTTCATGATGCACCTAAAATAATGACTTGAAGAGGTCCCAAGCCCTCTTAGACACTTGATATTCAATTCCATTTACTTTTTCTAATTTTTCCCTTGGTTAACACCTTAATTAGTATTCAAGTATGCTCTTTAAGAAACCATATTACTCCTTCTTCTCTCCCATATCCTACCTTGAATGCTACCATGAAATCTAGACTAACTCATTTAGCCTACTTTATTTAGACAAGTGCTTATCTTCTAGATCATGAACCTTATCTTCATATCCTTTAATATGATATCTCAGCTTCTTGTTCTTCTTTTCAGCATGCCTTAACTCCTTTTGGATACACACTAGTTCATATTCAACATCATCTTCTTCTTCCTCATAATCTTTGTAAGAGCCTAATATGAAATAATCTAATAATGAAGAACCTAAACTTGTAGATCTCATGGAACCTTTGGTCATGAAAAAAATCATCTCCGACATATTCATGATCATATTCAGACTCAAAATATGAAACACCACTACTAGCATCAGACAAGAAATCCTCTTCCTTTTTATAAAAACTTATTTTTCCCTTCTTCTATAGTCAAACCTGTTGAAGTTCTTCTTACCTGTACTAAACTTATGATTCTTATTATCATGATCAACCTCATGGTCTCCATCACATTCCTTTTCATGAATATAAGGACTTTTAGAATAAAATTGACATACTTCACCATAAATTAAACACTTAAATGGAAATTTACCTTTATACTTACCAGATCAAAAATTCAATCTCCTAGCCACCTTTGCAAAGAGTTCTTCATCATCAATTCAAGGAGCATTACCATCATCCTTGGTTATTTTGCATTTTCTCTTCATTTAAAATTTAAAATAATATATTTCTTAACTTTTTGGAATCACCAATCCTCATTTCATAGGTTTTCAAATTCCCATGCAACTAATCTATTTTCTAAGAGGTCAAATCCTTGACTTCTTTAATAAAAGACACTTCGGAATCATGAAATACAACTTATTCTTTCACATATTATCCTTAACCTTTCATGGTGTTGAAAATATTGTCAACCCTAAGAAAATATGCAGCATTAGGCTCATCATCATTCATTTTTAGTCCTTCAAATTGATTTTTGAATTTTTTTAGTTTAACCATTCTTACCTTGGAGTATCCTTCATACATAACCTTAAGTTTCTCCCACATAACCTTGGCTGATTGGTAATGCATCACCTTCACAAGCTTAGATTCACCAAGAAAACACATGATAGCATTCATAGCCTTTAAGTTATCACTACATAATTTCTTATCTGCATTACTAGTTAGTGGAGTAGTAGGAGAAGTATAAACATCCTTCATAGATTGCCAATTATCAAACCCTAGTGACATGATGTGAGTCCTCATACTTAGACTCAAAAAGTCATAGTTCAATCCATCAAACAACATTGGTTCCTTCTTGGTAGAATAGCCACTCGGTGACTCACCATTTTTATGCTTTAAAGGATCTCCTTTCAAGTGATCAAACTTCTCCAAAAGGACTGTTTTGATACCAATTGTTGGAAGAAAAAATTGATTGAGAGGGAGGGGGTGAATAAGTCCTTACAAACTTTAATAATTTTTGTATTTTATTACTTAAAACATAAGCCAATCAACCATTCATTAATGTGTGTAAAAATTCATACAAAATACATTGAGATAACCATGAACAAGAGAGATAACACCATAATACAAGATATAAGTGGGAAACCCTCATGGGGAAGAAAACCCACTAAAAATTCTAATTATATTACAAAAATAAAAGTATATAGTGAAGTAAAAACTTCACAAGTATCACCAACCCCTAGTTTAGTAGAGAACCAACCCTATAAGGAGTACCAACCCCTAGTTTAGCAAAGAATAAATTACACGAGGAAGATACAACTCCTAAGACAATAAAAACCCACTCAACCACCTTTAGATGAATATATTTGATGTATTATTGCTGCAAATAATGATTGAGATCACTTATTCATCTCATAACCTTAAAAACCTTGTTCAAATCCTCATTCACCTAGATAACTCTTTATCTTTCCTTCTTCACTTGTGTTGTCTTTAAACCCTTTGCAACCACATTAACTAGAACTATGATGTACATGAGGTAAAAGTAAAAGTAAAAGTAAAAGTCCTATACTAAGAAATATGTCAATTAGAAGAAACATTTAGAAGAAACACCATTATCTGAAACCATCATGTACTTCAAGTACAATTCTTGTACTAAAAACTCACAATTTATTTTGCAACTCTTTTGGACAACCTTGTCCCAAGCTAAACTTCTTTAGAAAATTACCTTTTGGAGTGGGGTCCACTCATCAAAAATTATATATCATACCTTTTTGGAAACTTGGAGGAGTCCTCTACATCATAAAATCATCATAATATAACAACCAATCAATTCTTAGCACTTATGAACCAAATATTCCCTACCACTTTCAAACTAGGGTTTCAAGCACATAAAAAGTTGTTTAACTTCTTAACATTCATTCATAATAATATGAAGATGAAATGACCTATAATTATTTTGAAACCTTATTATTTAAATATAGAAACATCCCTAAAAGGCACAAGGTCCCATGCAAAGCAAACAATTCAGGGTGAGCATCAGAAGGTGTAAATCAAGCTAGAAAACACTCTCTTCTTGACCTTGTTTCACCAAAAATGACATAAATTGAAAAAATTCTTCAGAAAGACTCCAAATTTTTATCACACATTTATGAAATCCTTGTGCATCATCTCAAATAATTATAATTTCTCAAATACGTATCCAACTTCTCAATCAATCTCATTTGCATGACTATCCCTTGGGGTTTTACATGGGTTAGGCTAGGGTCAACTGAACCAACAAAATAAATCATCATAAAACCTCTTCAAAAGGTCCTAAAAACATTAATAAATCATGAATCACTCACCTACATGTATCCATGATCTCTCATGGCTCTACAACTCATTCTCGTGCCTCCAAGCACCCACACTAGGTTTAGATGAACATCTACAACCGGGTCTTCAAATTGTACCAAGTAACCTAAAACTCATGTGAGTTCATAAACAATCAAAAACATTCTATCCATAATACTCCCAAGTTCCTAAATCTGACAGGAAAATTAAACCACCATGCTCCATCACTTAGGCTAGCTGGTCACCGACTAGGATTTTTAAACCAAGTTTATCTCACCGAATCACCTCATGCCATCATAAAACGATCGAATATTCATGTCAACATCATAATGAGAATCCTATGACTCTAATACATCTACATATTTTTCATTAATTAGATTTTACATCAATGAAAGCACCTGACTACAACATGCTAACAAACGTGACCACACAGCACTGCTTATCTGTCATAGTTTTGGGATCTTCACTACATCCGATCACCTTGGGCCTCATTCCTCATGATTTTTACACATACTTTCCTTCATTTTAGGTTTATATAAAATATTTTTTTGCTTCTTTTATCTCCTTTCTCCTTCATTTAACTACACTGTTTTCACACTTATGGTCATTTTTGTTCCCACTTTCCTTCACATCTTTCATCCTCATGTACATCCTTACACTCTTTCACACATCGTACTTCATGTATTTATGCACCACGCTCTCCAATCCCTATAATAATCTATCATGCACTTTATTTTAATCCTATTCTCATGGATACTCGTATCTTCTTTTCTTTGGTACACTATAATCATGTACACTCTTCCTCTTTCAAATGCACATTTCTTCCTATGCATGCCTATCCTTTAGTGAATTTAGGCCACCCTTCTTCTTCTCCTTGTTGAATCGATATTATTCCATGCATATACTTGAAAATCCTACTCTTTTACCTACATGCCTTTCAAGTATCGTGCACACCTACTTTTGTAGGATTACCTTATCCTAAGACTCTCTTGTAATAGAAATCAAGAGGCATAAATTTACTTCCTCGTTATGTAAGGGTGATTAAAATTTTTGGTGTATTTTTCTTTGTCACTTGCCAAGGGTTCACTACATATTGGGTCATTTTATATCCCATAGGTTGGACTTAATGTAAGATTAAACTACCAAATTCTTATAAAAATAATTTTAACCCGCAAACATGGAACTCATATAACACCCTTAAAATCACTTATTGCAAAAAAACACTCATAAACCACTCTAGGATCTCCTAAACTCTTTTAACGTAGTAGGGAAACCTAGGACCATCCCACATATTGATTTTAGGCCAGCCAAACTAGGTTTAAGAACCAATATTATTATTTTATAGACCTCCCAAGATAAGCCAAACCAAGCTTAAGTGTGTCAATCCATAGTATTTCATTATAAAAGATAAATTTTCAAATTCATTAAATCCATATAGATATTACGTGGTAGGTGGATGAATACATATAGTTTGATGCATGTCAAGAGTAGTGAACATATATATCACATTGGTAAGTCAAACCAATCACTAAAGTTTTTTCATGGGTCTTCCACTTTTGGTTAAGGTTTGATAGTATTTCACATCACATAGATGATTTCATAAATGTGAAACATCTAGGGTTATAGTGTTAAGGTCATCAAATAGTTTCATAACTACCCAAGTAGTTATATTTTCTCATAATATACCCATTTGAGACCATACAAGTTAAGACTAAATTATACCATGCTCTAGGACAAGTTATATATCTCTTTATTTGTTTAGTTTGTAATCATAGTTCTAGAGATGAAACACCTTTATGTCATTCAAAATCTTCTCAATCACTATATGCTTCTATATCACATCTCTCCTTTTGTAAATTTCAGCTAAGTACACTTCTCCTCTTATGGTTTAAGAAATTATATATATCATTTCATCATGTAAATTGATTTAGGAGATATATACTATTTCATAATTTAATGTTTATTAATTAATAAAAATATACAACTTGTACTATCCTTATTCCCTTACATAAATAATAACCAATATTAAAGTAATACACTTATTTATGTATTTACAATGCAATCATTTGGTGAACTCCGACCCTTGATCAAATGTATAGTCGTGTTCAAAACCCTAGTTTCCCTAGGTTTATTTATTCTAATTTAATGCATGCTCATTTCCCTCATCTTCATATTTGTTATATTTTGTGTCTTCATGGTTTACAATAGCATACCTTTCTCTTATTTAATAACCAATGAACCTACCTCTATTTCACTTATCAAGTATTGGCATGCGTATGGATATTATTGACACACCTAATGACTTTTCTCAATATGAGTGTAATGAAACATATGAGGCTTATTCTTCTATGATTCATAATACTCATGAAGACATGTTATCTAAATATTTTATCCTTTTTAATCTTATATCTATGGTCTCTTTTGAGATTTCTCAAGATGAAGGATCCCATGATGAATGTAATAAAAATACCCACACCCTTATTGAGGATGATGAAAACATGCTTACAAACTTTATATAACAAAATCCTTATCACATTGACATCATTATATATATTTGTTGAGATTAAAAAATATTTAAATGCACATAAGATCCCCAAGTCTAATATTTCATATTCCATCATGGTTATGTCTACTATTGGTACATCCATTGTATATGTATCTTTGAGGGAAACCCATATCCCCTTCATAAGGTTAAAATGTATATTCCTAATAATATTCCTAAATACATTATGTATACCCATGGGGATTTCCATTCCTCTTCGATACACTAGATTTTGAGAACTTTTCTCACATTTATAAAGTCCTTAAGTATTACAATTATAACAAAGTGCCTCTTCTAATGTCATAGACTCTAATAAATTTATTCATAACCTATTTGTACTGAAATTGGATTTATATACATTTTCTTTCAATTTTAGGTCTCATAAGCTCTCTATCTATTATGGAAATAGAGATCCTAAACAACACCTTCATGTTTTTCATGCCACATGATTAGATTATTCTTATAATAATGTATTAATTATTAATATTTTTCCTATAATCCTCAAGGAATATTATTTTTAATATTTTGTGACATTATTATTTACTTAGTGAAGGATTTTACCTCTTCGATTATCAATTCCTTACAAAATTTTTAGTCAACATTGGGAATAAGGTATCATATGCTCAAATCTATAAGATGTGACAAGGATCCAATGATCCCATTAATGACTATATTATATATCACAATATTATGCTTTCTAAAATAATAAATATCTTAGATGACAATGAGATCCAATATTTAACTATCCAAATCCTCTTGAATCAGTATAATAATTAGTTATATTTGACAATTTTAGGACATTAATCAATTATGTCACATATTTTAAGAATGTTAGGTTAAGCTCTTTGAAATAAAAGGTTTAAGTATGTTCCTATTTCTCCTAATACATATAATGCTAAATTTCAAGGAAAGCGTAATTATAATAAAAATTATGTGAAATTTACTATCCACATTTTATCTCAATCTACAAATCTTCAATTACAAGTTTCTTCTTAGAGAAAATTTACATGATTTCCTTCTTCACCCCAAGTGGTCCTTCAAAAATTTCTAGAGTGCAACCTTGTATATCTCCCTCTACCCTTAGAGGTTGATACAAGAAATCCTCATGGTAAATATTTTGACTACAACACCTATTTAAATTATGATATATATATATATATATATATATATATATATATATATATATATATATATTAGACATTATACTAATTGATGTATCAATATTTTTCATGTTATCCAAGATATATCGTATTCATGCAAATGCTATTGAATTTGACTCACCTCCTAAGTAATATAATCCTACTAATGATAATGTTAAGTTTAATATTTTTCTAGGAACTTCTTCCTAATAATAATACTATGAGATCTAGTTTAAATTTTGAACCACACTTATCGAGCTAATCATACTCCTCCTTCATATGATCACTCACATGATTATATTATTTTCATTATCAATCCTATGTTCCTCCTATTCTTATTATTACGGTTCAATAATTTTTATAGTTCTCATGATTTGTCTCTAATACACTTTATGTTTTAGCCTTTTTGGACTTAGCCTTATTCATATTGTTTTGATGAAAAAATGTGTTAAATGCAACATGTGTAAATTCAAATTCCTTACATCTCATGGCTATACTAATTAGCACATGAAATTTGACACTAAGACCTCTCTTGGAAATATTGTTTTAGCTCTTATGGTGGGATATGGTGATATGGATATTCATTTTTGGTTACCTCTTCAATTGGATCATGTGACATGTTTCTTGGTTTCCCTTAGCTTTGTAATATTAAAGTTATCTCCTCAATTTTACACTAATGTGTCAAATTTATTAATAATAAACAACTTAGGATAGTATTGGGTATCCCATATGAGGCCATGTTAACCAATCCTTTTACTAAAAAAAGTGTTAGAGATCACAAACACTAAGAGGGGGTGAATCAGTGAAGATAATTTTTTTACTTAATGCTAATTTTAAAAACTTTAATAATGTGTGACTTTAAACTATGAGTAGTCAACAAAACATATGTCATGTACAAAAATGATGAACACAGAGATTTACCATGGGAAACCCTTTCAGGAGAAAACCCACCAAAACCATTGCTTATATTACACAAAGCAAGGACTCATAAGAATATAACACATCTTACAAGATTTTTTTAGTGAGGCACCAACCCCACAAGGAGCTCCAAACCCTACACCTATGCTGATATTACACACAATAAAGGAATCTAATGAATATTACACATCACAAGAGATTTTTTTCTAGGAACCCACCTAAAACGAAGCTACAACTTAGACTTGATTTATATACATTTTGGTCATCTAGTTACATAAATTGCTAATACAATGAATTATGATCACGTTCCTAGATATGTCTGTGTTCTTCTTTTCAATATCTCTTTCCCATCTAATTCGATCCTTCTTACTCAATCAATATACTACTCTTGATTCTTCTCTTATTTTATAAATCAATGCATCATCGATCTTCTCTTCTCTTTCCTCTCTCTTTTCATCTGTAACTCTCTTCTTCATCTAGATTACCTCGTATTCATTATTTTTTTGCTCTACTTTAGCTCAATGGATTCTTTCTCTTACTTGAGAAACAATCAAAATAGTTCCAAGTTTGAACTATATTCACAATTGGCCCAAATCTTCACTTCGAGTTGCATGTCATGCACTTTCTGTTTGGTCGCTTAAAAATATGGCTCACTAAATGAATACAACTAATACTAGATTTTTTTCCTTCTATGTTTGGATTGATTACATAGTTTTCAAATGTACCACCATGAGCTATTTATTATCCATTTTACAAAAATAGATTTTCCCATCTTTTTACAATTTGCAACGTGACAGAGATGAGCAAGCCGTTTCCTTCTTCAAATTTCATTTTTCCTTGAAACTCGGGATCACATAGAAAATTTCAACTACATTGCCACAAGGTCAATGAGTATTAAATGCTTGACACTTGAAACAATGGATTTATTTGTTCTTTCTGGAGTTCAAGTTGTGCACTTGGCCACAATTTCCTAACAATTGAATCATCATTGATTTTGGAAAACCAAAATCTTACTTGTTCATGTTTAAATAAATTTCATTGCCTTCAACCCTTTTTAGTCCATATTCTCTCATTTTGTGGCTTTCTTTAACTTCTTTAATTTTCTCCTTTATAATGTGGTTCATTTTTTTACTTAGCGGCATTTCCCTTACTTGGCAGCTTTTAGTTATCCGTGGCTCTTCTATGCTTCTCACGGAATTCACAATGTCTCGCGGTTATCCTCCTTATCTTTTACCTTTCCATAGATTTGTTCCATGTCCATAACTCTATCTTTTCTTTTTATATATTTTGCAGTATTCACAGCCTTCCACAGGTTCTTTTGTAACTTTTCTCTTTATCGTTGATTTTGTTTCTAACTCCCTTACTTGCATAACTTTTACTTCACCTTTTTGGTTCTTTCTTTGCATTCGCGTCTTAACTTATCTCTGTTGTGACTCTACCTTTGACTCCATGTAGCTTCGTGTCTTTACCATTTTATGTGCGGAAACCACTTACCTTTTGTGGCGTTCTTTAACATTCCGCGGATTTTTGCAGACTACAACAGCTACTCCAAGTCTTCAAAGATGGCTATGTCTTGGCTTTTACGGCTATCTCCTCATGTCTCGTGGTTTACCAAAATATTGACTAAGTCCCTTAGAAATTATCCTTTATCATATTGAATCCTTTGTGAGTGACACTACCAATCAACCTTCATCTTCTTCACATGCTCACTTTACCAATTGACTTCTTTTGCCATCAATGAAACTTGATATCAAATCATATAGTTTTACATCAATGACAACACATATAATAATGAAAAATATGAAACAATCCCCCATTTTTCATTGATGGAAACACTCCAACCTATAAAAACCTTATAACCTTTTGATGAGAAAATAATTACATACTTGTATCCACCTTTCTCTTGTTCTTCTATATCCGCAGTGGTTTTTGGTTTTTTCATTTCTCCCCCTTTGACAATAATGACAAAGGGCCATCTATTCTGCATAAATCTGAATGTACTTATAAGCTTGTTTCTCTTGAAGTATCCTATGTGCCCCAAAAATCCATGCACCTAAATTTTATTCATAGGCTCTTCCAAGCCCAATAAAAAACCATCTTGGCTAGTTCTACCAACAATCCTTCTTTATAATTGATGTTCCCAAACAAGGTTCCAAAGGGTGTAGTAAAGATTCACTTCTTAATGTTGAAAGAGATGCATGATTGTTTGTACCTCTCAAACATAAGCCTTAGATTATCATAATGATCCTTGACTAAGCCATATACTGTCCAGTCATCCAAATACACTTGTAATAACTTATTAATTAAATAAAGAAATGATTTCACAAGAATGCACAAGAATATATCAGGAGAATTTTTCAATTCAAAGGGAATGACTGTGTAGGCAAAACTACCCCACTCAAGAGTGAAAGTTTTCTTCTCCTAGTATTATTTTATGATGTCCACCTTGTGATAACCTAAAAATCCATCTGTAAAATAATACATCTCATGCCCAGCTAATCCTTCCAAAATTTCCTCAGTAAAAGGTTTGGGGAAGGGATATATGACACATTAAGTGTTCAAATCTCTATAGTCCACACATATCCTAATCCTCCCATCCTTCTTGATACGATAACCATGAGTCTAACCCAATTAGATTCCTCAATAGGATCAATTATTCCAGACTTAATGATCTTATCAATTTCCTCTTTAACCTTAACATGCAGGTTAGGATTCATCCCATAATGCCTCTTCCTAACCGGGTGCACACCTTCTTTCAACTTGATCTTCATCTCACCCAAAAAGGATGCACACATTTCAACTCATGGTAACCTCATGGAAAGAGATCCTGAAAGTAGTGTAAGAGCTCAATGATCTTGTCTACTTGATGTTTTGACCACTAATCACCGATAATGGCATCCTTAGTTTTGTACTTAGTACCAATGTTAACCTTCTTTTTCATCAGGAGCATGGTATGTGCATACATTCTCATCTACAATTTCCATCACCTCACATGTACCTTGAGTGTTATTAACATCCAAATTGTAAAATTCCTCATCATCAATCATATAGATTAATTTACCCTTCTCTTTTTCCTTCTCGGCATGACCCATATGTACTTATTTTATTTCTTCGAGATCAAGGCACGCCTCAAGATCACATTCTCCAAAAATATCTACTATGATCTCTTCTACCTTCATGGTATCCCCCAATGTGATGCTTCATAGACTAGTGGCTTAGTAGACAAATAATCAAAAGTTTGGATTATACATATAGTCATCTCTTGTTAATTTTTTGTTTCCCTTTTTAGCTTAGCATGGACAGAACAAGTGCGTGTGTATCACTAAAGTGTAGGGTAGAAATTAAGTACCCATAGGGATGGCAGTAATCCTCCTTGCCTTGTGCCCATAGTCTCTCACAATTATCGATATCATGAGAGGCTGGATTCTTACAATGAAATTCACATGTTTGTTTAAGTACATTACTCTGAATAAACCTAGTGGAAAATATGATTCTCACTTATTTCCACTTCAAGAGGTTATCTCTATGTGTTTCCCACCAGTGCACTATTGTCCCACACAAGGTATAGAATAACATGTTTATTTTATCTACTTCCTTAAGCCACTGAGTCTCTATAATGTGTAGGAATGTATCGGGCTTTCCTTCACCAGTATATCTTGGTACCTAACCTATTCCTAAAGTCTTGACCATGTGTATCCCGATCATCCTTATGACTCACCACACCCACCATTTCAAACATTCCATGAGACCAGTTATCACAAGTAACACTAGTAGTGTCACTCACCGACTGTGTGTTCTCCCACTAAAGAATGCCTTCTTTTTATGGTTCTAGACTCTCTAGATCATGCACCATCTAAGAATAGATTCTATTAAGATCTTCCTCACTCAAGGGATCAACATAAGGCTCTCTCTTCTTTTCAAAAAGAGGTATAATCACGTGCTCACCCATGTTCTCGAAACTAATGTATCACTTGTTAAATAATAGATCAACATTCATTGCATAACACCGTGGTTGACCAAGTAATATGGAAAGTTTCGCTTCAAAGAAGCTCCAACACCTCAAAGTCTCCAGTAAACTTGGCCTCCTGAATGATAATAGATGCATCCTTTAGTACCCCAATAGGCATTTCCTTAGTTTTATTTTCCATATACAACACATTCAAATATGGCTGCAATGTAGGCCTCCTTATCTAATTTCAGGATTCCAAAGTGATTAAATTTACCTCGTAACTTATATTTGTCAAGATATTACTTACCAACCAACCATCAATAATTGTGTCAAGTGTGATATCTTTTCAAATTCATGGTCTTGCGGTGGAAGGTTTGCATGAAGAATCTGTTACTCACTCTCAACTCTAGGGCATGATATATTTTCCTCAAGCCATTCCCCTAACAAAGGAATGATATTCTCTTGGCACAACATCTTACACACCTCCTTCAAATCATCCACATCCTTCTACAGGAGCTCAATATTCTTTGCATTCTCTCTTGTATGCACCTACACTTTTAAGCATTTTATTTCACCCTGAAGATCCATAATGACTCCCATAGTTTCTTGATAGACTTCCTTCTGATGTGCCATGTCTAGATACTTAGCATGTATCACTTACTCCCTCATTATAAGGTACTTGAACTTTAGGGGGTCACAAGAATGTACTCCTCAACACGCATTGTAACCAACATGGGTTGTAATTTTGGATCAGTCATCTTCTTAGGCATCCATTGATCAAAATTCACACGTTGCACCTTGATCGTTTGGGTGACCTTGTCTTTCTTCTTGTTTTTACTCATGTTCTCATATAAGTTCAGGAAATCCTCCAACTTGTGTAGCTTCCCCACCATGAGAAAGTCATATTCTAAGGGAAATTTCTCTGGTAATGATAAGGTGACCCAAAAGTGTACCAAGTTCCTTGATTGAACCTGTCTCTACCACCTCCGCAACCTCAACCATGATATCCTCTGCGAAGCCTCCATTCTTATTATCTCCATATTTTTTCATTTCATGATGTTGTTCTTCCTACTCCTAGGATCTGATAACCACACTAGTATAGCATACCCCTATCTCAATGGCTTCATGGATGTGATCAATCAATTTGCATTCAATGGTGTCATAAGTATGAGACTTTCAAATATTACAGTACATTAACACCTTCTTCTAGATCGCATGTTGTAAACTAGGGAAATCCTAAACATCATGGTTTAGGTGACATAATTCACAATCTAGTAATAATGCATGCACTGACTTGTGTGGGAAATTTTCCTTAGTATGTCCCTCTACTTCACAATCTATGCACCATATTCCACTACACATCTCATGTGCTGAGTTGGCAGAAATATTCTCCAACTATTTTTCCATGGTTACAATATGTGCCTCTAAGAATGGGATTACTCCAAAGATCAACACTTCCAATGCTCTACGTGCGTGGATGCTTCTAGAGCCTCCCGTAGATCAATATATGTCTTATAAGATAAATTTCTATGGATGGAGTTAGAAATCCTCCAAAACCCATTACACATGATGAATTTGATGAATTTCATAGTAAAAATTTGACAATATAGTCTTAGAGTGCACATCATATTCCATCATGATTTCAAATAAGCCCTACTTGATATCCTCAAGCATGCTAATGTTCTATTTCTCAAACTAGGGAATGTGAAACTCTATCGAAGTGCAATGGACAAAGTATTATAATCTAACATGGTATGATGTGGGTCATATTTCCATATACCACATATGTGCTTTCCTTGTAGTGTAATGAAAAATAACTATCCTCATGTCTAAAAATATAATTCCCTTAGTGTGCCATAGTAGTTCGCAATCATGCACATTCTTTGTTGCATCTTCATAGTAAACTTGAGGTGTCAATTGCACTAGTTACTGATGTGGTGGCTGATTTGGTGTGGGTTATGGTCCTTAATCACCATACCTAGAACCAAAACCTCCTCCTTTGTGTAGTGGCTAAACTAATCCACCTGCTCCTCCCACACCCATACTACGGGTCGCGGTCTAGTTGATGTACATCCTTGTGTCCTAATGGTAGTACTAGATTAGACACCAATGGCCTACATGGTCATAAATCCTACTGAAGTACTTCCAATGATCTATAAACAAACCCTATGTCCCGACGATGCACCTAAAAACAATCCTACATAGGTACTCCCAAACAATGGCACCGAATGTGATGCAATGGGCATGCCACGACTGATCACCTAAATGTTAAAAAAATGATATCTACCCATATATACTTGCTTACTTGCACTATCATGTTTCTTAATGACCACCTCTAGATCTGGGCACCAATAGCAAGGGCTAAGTGAATATTTGGGATTAGTTCCACACCTACGGTTCCTTATTCTCTCTTATGATGCACTCTCATCTAAATTTGAAGGTGATTATCTACTACGCTTACTCAAAGTTGGGAGATCCCGATGATGTGTCTCCTTGTCTTCTACAAGAGCTTTAAAACCTTTTTGATCCTTCATACTCCTCAAATATAATGCCTCCTCAATATCCCGCTTACACGCCATGTCCCTCTCTCCGCTTCATTAAACTTGAGTCATCTTTCTTCTCTCTTTATTTTTTCCACTTGGGTCCAACATCTTTCTCCACACTGTTCCTACCCATGCTCTTGCCCCAATTCTATAATAAAAATCCTGATTGAAAATGGTATATTGCACAAGTACAATCCTATGGGCTCATGTAAGAATCTGAACTTAGCTTCCTCTAGACATAAATAACTAGAAGTAGTGTGTTCCAATGTATAATTTTGTAACACTGGGCCACCAATGATCTATATTTCTAGTCCACTCCACATCAGCATCAAAAAGATTTTGGTAATCCTTTAATTTCCAAAGTATCAACTTGTATCCCTAACACTTTCCTAATGCATATGCCATCACCACTCATACAATTATACTGGAAAGAAGCTGAAAAATGTTTCATAGAGATTGTGATAAAAATTATCTTATACCCAATGTCATGCATTGAAATCAGGTCCAATGTTATATTTCTCAAAGCAAATTGATCATGACCATTCTCTACCCAGCTTTCAATTCTCTCCAGAGCCAATAGATGTGCCATCTGTAAGAAAAATCCTAACAAACAATTCAAAAAGATGTCCAGAAATGGAACCAAAATGCGATATCTTATTTCCACTTAACCTGTTATGTGCACCGACACCTCATTAAGATAGATCTGAATGCTCACCCAAAGCATGCAAAGTTACTGTGTCCATACTTTGATATTCTTGTCAAGATGTTCGCATATATATACATGATGATATATTAACCAAGTTTTCATTCAATGGCACTAAAACATTGCATGCATTTAATTGGAAACACATGTAATAAGGAAACATACAGATCAAATAAAAATTAATATCAATTGCACCATGTAATCACCATATTCAGACACATCAATAATCATAATCCATCCTCCATGATCCATTAATAACAAAGTCTTACATAACAGAAGCTGAATACATCACCATAACTAGGTGTTAGAACATACGCAAAAATTAAAACCATAGGCCAAAATCTCACATTCGGATACTCTCAACACTTAGACATGAAAAAATGACGTGGTAACAATCATGGTACCCAATACAAAGGGATATAATAGATATATATAAGGGTAGGGGCTTTCCCTTCACTTCCTATGCACTCTCAAAATAGACTGCATGCTCAAAATATCCATGCATACATTACATATGTTCTTTACATGACATCTAATAATAAACATCAATATAAATAGACTCTACTTTAATCCTATTATTATCTCGATACATGGACGAATCTTTATCTTCATGATTTATCCAAATATATCCCTTACTTAGCTACTAATTATCCTTTCTTTTCTCCTTTGCTTGAGCCGCACCCAAGCTTGGCTTTCTATTTTTAGCCTCGTAACCAAAAAATCAGCTAACTCTTGGGTTATATCTTATTGGGCATGAGCCTTCCTCGCACCACTTTACTATCCCATGCACATATACACGTGCCCCAATTGCACACCCCTTTCCTCTGTGCACTTTTTGTACTTATATATTTTTTCAATCCAACATCTTTCCAATGTGATTAAGCCAAATGATGAAGAAGATGAAAGCATATGATAGATTTCCTTTGATGGGTTAAGCAATGAATGACAATGGGCATGAGGAACTCGTGGTTCTTTTCTCCTTGAAGGGTATCAAATATTACTCATCTTTCAGGTTCCATCTTAGTTGTTCTAACAACACAATAGAGTATGAGTCTCTCATCCATGGCTTATAATGGGAAATGAAGAAAAATATCGAAAACTACAACCCTTTAGAGATGGTGAACTGATCGTAAATCAGGTCAAAAGGTTGAATGTAGTTAAGATTGATAAACTCAATGCCTACAAGCATAGGGTGTGGGATCTGTTTGAGGATTTTTAAGCCTTCAACATCCATGCAATTCCAAGAAAATAAAATCAGGCCTCTAATAGGTTGGCTGCAGTTGGAGAAAGGTTTGATGTTATAAAATACATAAAGAGAGAAAAATTTCAAACTCATATAAAGGTGATAGCAAGGCCTATTGTACCAAAAAATGTCACAAGTTGGCAAGTGTTTGAGAATGATCAACAAATTGTAAATTTCCTTCAAGAAGAATATGATTTTTCCTAAAGGAACCAGGACAAGTTAGAGAATCAGTATGAGGATCAAGTGGTTAACTTAGAATAAACAAGATGCCTAAGGGCCTAGTCATGTTGGAGTCCATTTTCAACCCCAATTACCAATTCATAAAAGAAAAATATAACATAATAGTCAAGGGGGAAGATTCAAATCTCATCTCAGTTGGTGAGGGAAAATACCTCAACATTGAAAAACTAAGAAATGTATTAGAAGAAAAATGGAATGAGAGGGGGCTGAATAATTCATTATAAAACTTTAAATCAGATTTTAGATTATTCAAACAACCACAAATCCACTTATCCAATAATTAATGTGTGCACACTATCAAATATCAAAGATGCAAGCAACCACGAAACATAGAATCAACACATAAACATAAGATGTAAGTGGGAAACCCTCAAGGGGAATAAAACCCACTGAAAAACAATCCTTTTATTTATATATTTAAAATTTAGTGAGGAACCAACCCAACAAGGAGCACCAATCCCTAGTTTAGTAGAGCACTAACCCTACAAGGAACACCAATCCCTAATTTTGTGAAGCACCAACTCCACAAGGAGGATACGACCACCGAGATGATCAAGACCCCACTCAACCACCTTATTAAGATATGCTCTCTAAATTTTTTTCCACAACTAATGAAACAAAGTATTTATCTCGCACTTCTTCAATCAAACCCTAGGTGACCAATCTTCACAAAACAAGCTCTTCCTTCACTTCTCAAATCCTCAAACACTTACACACATGATTTTTGATCTTCCTCAACCTGAATCACACTTGATTTAACCTCAATTCATGATTCAAAACCTATAAAACACACTCACCTAGGTCTTACACCTTACACACACACAACTAGCTTGCAAAAGCACCTAAAACATGCTTTTATAAGCTCCTCATGATTTTAAATTCAAACACAAACATTTTACCTCATTAATATTGACCCATACATCAAGGAAACATCCCAAATTTTAATTAAAATAGTGACCATTTACCCAAGTAGGTAGGCCTATCTAAAAACCTCATTACATGTGCCAAAATGGCTCAAAACCCCATGGGCTCAAAGTTAAAATTTCCCCTACATCAAAACCCTACATAGTCATTATACATAATACATTACACATTATTAAAATATCATTTAACATTCATGCATGGTCCAAATTTAGCTCAACCAATTAAATTATTTCATTTAATGGGCCCAATTCTCTTTGTACATCTCAAAAATGTTGTTTCCTACACCCTTTAGTACCCTATAAACTGCATTATGCCACCAAATAACTTCCACTCAACCAAAACATTCCATGTGATTTTTTTTTGGAATTTCTAGAACTTGTTGAATACTTATAATAAATTCAAAATCCTTTAATCAACCACTTGCTCAAACCACAATCACTTTTTTCTTCACCAAATGAAGCTGCTAAAATGTTATTTCCAAAGGTTAGCTCATAAAAAGAATTATATGAACATTAAAGACATCCAAATGGATTAATTTTATTTTAAATTAATCCCTCTTCACATTCCTGGTTATATCAAGCATCACCCAATCCATCGAATGCTTCAAACAACTCCACACTTTCAACAAAACACATCCTGTTCTACACTAACAAAAACCTTCTTGTAAAAATAATGACCTGTAAATTAATATAAAATGACATAATCCTGAATAAAAAATCATATAAATTTAAATATATATGAATCCTCTTTCTAATTTTTTTTTAATCATCTCAAAATTCCACTTGTAGCTTTAGATATGACCATTTCACTAAACCCTACTTTTAGGGCCTCAAAACTACCTTTTGACCAGTAAACTTGAATGGAGCTCATTTAACCATGTAACTACATGAAAATCTACTAAAAATTCATGTAAATTAAGATCAGCTCACATACATTCAAAAACATCAATTTAACACATACCTCATTTGGACAACCTTGTCCCAAAACCTTATTCTTCATAAACTAACCTATTTGAGTGGAGCCCACTCATCACCATGACCACAACCATACATTTTTAGAAATATAAGAGTGTCATATGCATCATAAAATTATAAATTGTGATTAACTAGTCAAAACTAGGTCACTATACCTCTTCTTCTGTAAATTGCTCCTAGCTAGGGTTGAACTAATATTTTAGACCACTTTATCTTCTTAACATTCATTCATAAAAACATGAGGATGAAATGACCTCACTATTTTTGTAAAACCTTATAAACTCACCATAGAAACATACCTGAAATCTAAAATGTCACATGCAAATAACACACTTCATGGTGAGCATCAGAAGATCAAATTTGAGCTGGAATTTCACTTGTTCTTGACCCTATCTCACATAAACTGTCATATCTTGAAAAATTCACATCCTAACAACCTAAAATTTTTCTCAAATAACCATGAAACATCAAAATAACATCTCAAATCATAAGAATGTCAATACCATAGCTCAAAATCTCCATCCATTAAGACTTACCTATCTATTTCTCATTGAAGAAGCTAGGATCAACTGAAAAAATGTTATAACACATCATAAAACATCTGAAAATGACCCAAAAATACCTGATATACCATGATATACCTAAATATATGCATCCATGGGCTCATATATCTCCAAAACTCAATCTTGCACCTCTTATCGACCATGCCTGCTCCAAATAAGCACTTGTAATATAGCCAAACACTTGTATCTACACTATACCACCATTGTGAGTACCTAAGCACTCTTCAAACCTGATAAAATTCATGTAAACATGCTTCTCAATCATTTAAGAAGCTCATACCATCATGCAACATCACCTAGGCACCTAAATAGGCTTGCAAGAGTAAACAATCCTCACTAAATCTCACTACATCACCATAAACACATCTGAACTAGTATGTCAACATCATATATATCATCATATGACCCTAATAAATCATCCAATTTGTCATTAATGTGGTTTTGTATCAATGAAAACACCTAATAGGACCACATGCCAACAATCTCCCCCTTTGTTGTTGTTGGAAAACACCCGAAATTATCCCCCTTTTTCATTAATGACAAATACATACCTGTAGAAGCATATTCTTCACTTTTCTTAGCTTCGTAACATCAAATTTTTGTTAGAAACATCAACCATAGATCTCAAATTACTTTAAATCCTTAAAATTTACCTTGAAATCTTAATTTTCCTTGATTTCAAACATGTAATCACCATGCTCCCCTTAGGATAGGCATATACAACATCTTGAATCATGCCAACAATCTCATAGATAAGCATACAAACTATCACTATATATTTCTTAACCATAAATCATCTTGTCTAGGATTACACTTAGCTTCTTCAATGCATTTTCCTTGCTTTCATACCTCAAGTAGGACTAAGATCTCGAAATTTTCCTTTTAGTGCATTTATGATCAACTTTTGCATGCCCTAGAGCGTCGTACATACTCTAACAAAGAAATTTATAGCTGCCCTTGGACTTAATACCTCTCTTTCTAGCTCTTAAGTATAAAATTGAGATACTAAACTTGATATCTATACTTAGAAGCACCTTAAAGAATATAGCTCTTCCCCAAACAACTTTCTTAGTCTCTAACAGTCATCATTGAGTAAAATCATAACATTCAAGCATAAAAATTTTCTAATACAAGAAGTAGAAACCTAATTCATACCTTCATTACCTTGGGAAATGTTAATGCAACTAATAGAAGTTCACACAATCACTCCCTTGTCTTGATGAGATTATACACACTTGAGCAACAACTTGAGAACAATTTAGGTAATCGTAACAGCTTAAGCTTGGGTACTATAATCAACAATTTTTTCTCTACATGATCATATTGAGCCAAAAATACCCACTTCTTCACAATTTTACCATCATATTTTTTTCTCTTATAGCTAAGAAGGACAATGAATCTACGATCCGGACTTCCATCATACCTCATTAGATTACATAGAAATTCTTGGATAAACCTGTGATATTCTTACCATACTTGAATCTTTTAACCCTTATTATAAGTGCTTAATCACCATTCTTGATCTTCATATCAATCAAAAATGAAAGTTTTTAAGTTCATACTTGTGGATGCATAATCCGACCTATAGCATGAATTTATCATGTAATTTTTGATGACCTATCACTGTAACTTATCATTTTAGTGAGAGAACTCATGATAAAATACTTCAACCTTGTTTGGTAAGCCATTTCAAATACATTTCACTTGTGCTCAATCATATTTGAAGATTCAAAGATAACAAATGAATACTTACATGTTTATAAATGGTACAAACACACTCAAGTGTAGTTGAGATGCACCAAGAGACCATAGGAGTTAATTATTGCTCCTTTTCATGTTATTCCATGATTACAAACTTATCCATAGAATTCACATTGCTATTCATGCCATATATGCTCAGAAAGTTCATCAACATCTCACATTATCTTCTTTACATCATCACATCACACACTTAGTCTATTATCCCTTGAATAAGGTGAAATCACTCCTAGCCTTTTGTGTATGTACTCTCACAAGAATATCATGCCAATTTTAAACACCCATTTTTATGGCCAACATCAACTAAAAACGTTATAAGCACATTCTAAAAGAGACATATCCATATTTCTAAAAGTTACCTAACACAAATTTGTTCTTCTAGCCACCACACTGTCAACCTTCAACACCATCGGGAATTACAGGAAATGCACAAATCTTCATGCCCTAAAACTACTTGAATCATATTATTCATCATGTTTACATTAAATTTTCAAAAATTTAACATAGAATCCATCATTTGGTCATCTAGACCCTAGTTTCAATTTGTACCGCTCATCAACACTATGAAAACATGGTCAAGGTTAGAGAAGTCTCCAATAACACGTTTTCTTTTATGATGACAATATCACTATCAAAACATTACTCAAAAAATTTAGCACTTACATACCTGATATGAAACCCTAAATGACGGTTTGCATACCTAAAGGCTACCTTAAAATCTCTCAAGACAACAATGAGATTAACTGTATTTTGGCTATCCTCCATTTTTAATAGCATTTTACTAATCAAGTTATCACTTGACCACATTAGAAATATTCACAAAACTTATTCAACACATTTAGAGATATAATCACACCTTTAGATCCCATGATATGTATCCTACTAACCCACACAAACCTGATACATACTCTAAAAAAATTTGAGATGACTATACATGCACATTAAGACATATGATGAATTTTACAACCTCTAAGACACTTTCACAACTTTATACACATCATGAACCACTAGAAACATTTGAAAAATGTTGTTACTATTAATTACTAATCCCCATGACACCATTAAAATGTAGATAAGATATCATGATCTTCACATAACTCATACACACTCAACATTGTCAAACTTCGATACCAAGATAACGAACACACTCTTTAGGAGTTTTAAACTAGTTACACTCCTTTTAACACATCAAAAAAACTCATTAGCCTACACAACCATCTATGAATGACCACATACCATAATGACATAAACCACAAACCTTGAGGAATTTATACTTGTACATTCAATGACCATAAAATTGAGAGCATGACTTCTTACACAACCATCATCATGAACTATCATGACCATAAACAAGAGCAAGAACAAACATACCTTGACCTTATGAAGGAGACACACATTGACTCAGACAACTCCCCCTTTCTTGAATGCTTCATATGCATTGATATACCCTCAAGAAGCATAGTGAAGGTATATTTGTACCATAATGACCTAAAATAAGGTCTTGAATAGGTCCCAAGCCTTCTTGGGCACTGCAAAACACTTTCATCCTCGGCCTTCTGATCCGAGCCCTACAAAACACATATTTTTCCACTTACGTCTTCTCTTGATGAGACACCATGGTATCTATTTTCATTTTTTACACCCCTTGCAAAAATAGAACAAATTGGACTTCCGCGTACTTAGAATGAAGACCACAAAGAAATTTAAGTATGTTGTGGAGATAAGTCTAGAACCACGGGAAAAGATTAATGCCATGGAGTGAAGGATACATCTTAGAAATCCAGAGCTAAGGAGGTTAAGTGACAAAGTTAGAAAATATTCACGGAAGATTTGGAGCATTCTACAAAGGTCAAGGAAGCCACGGATTGAAGAAAAAGGGTCCGCGGATGTTCTAGCAAGTCGTGATAAATGAAGTAGAAAAACGTGGGTAAAAGAAAATCAAGAAGACCACGGATTGAAGGAAACAAATCTCTAGACATCAACATAAGTCCACTCTTTGAAGGCTATAGAATGAAGCAGAGAGGTAGGAAAATCCATAGCACACAAGGAGGAACTGCAGAAATCAAAAGCCGCATATCAAAGGAAAATGATAGTTTTCTGTGGGAGACTAAAATCACCATATCTTTTGATCTGATGATCCATTTTTACAAACCTTATATCAATGGAAATCTCTCAACATCCTCTATGCAATAGAAATTGGATTTCTTAATTTAAGTGAGGATAGATATATGTAAAGGTGGAATAATTCTCCAACATGTAAAAGACATAGTTCTAGGTGGCACAACTACTGTCATTTCATGTGGTATGGGTGCCTATATTTTCTCCAATAAAGAAATGGCATGTTGGAGTGGATAACCAGATGTTCCTAGATAATTCAAGGAATTTATTGATTTTTGTGGGTGGTTGGAAATTTGATTTCAATTTCTCCCCTCTTTATCCTCTTTCTTCTCTCCATATTTTTCTATAAATGTAAGAAATATTCTCATTAAAAATATCTCTCTTTTGTTGTAGTGGAATGATTTCAAAATGGTGACTGACTTCCCACGGGTTTGAGACCTTGATGTTTTCCTTTGCAGTGTATTTTCACTTTCTGCGATGAATGTAATCGACTATGCATCTTTTGATTAATAAAATCAGATTTTGTGGCTATCTCTCTACCCTGGTCTCATGTTTTATTTCTCCTTGCCTCTCTGTTTATATTTCTTGGCATGTTGTGTGTTCTCCTTACTTGCAGGATCCATTTCATGTGTTTTTGTGTGAAGAAATCTAGATATACGTGGTTCTTATTTGTGGCACATATTTTCTTCCCTCTCACCCACATTTTTCTTCTTTTCTTCCACTTGTGGAGAGTGATCGACCTTTTCCTTGGTGTTATCACCTTCTTAGTTTAGGATTTCTTTTTTCTACATCTCCTTCTATCCTTAGTCCCTTGACATGTTTAGGTTAGGATTTTCTTTCAGTATTAGGAGTAGTGTTAGAATTATGATAGGTAGAGGAATTCAGCCTTCTCTCGAGGTCTCTCTTAGTTCACATGTCCCATAACTAAGAGATAATCCCATGTTGCATCAAAATATTGAGTTTTCTATGACTTGGGTAGGGTGTAATTTTGAGCTCCAACAATTCTAGCATGCCGTTGGGACTCCATATGAAGTCAAAGTTCTATTTTTGGAGGTATCACATTGAAAATATTAAGCCAACATGCACTCAAATAGTTTTGGCATGCCCGATGGGATGAGAAATCCAAGCTATACATTTGAAAAGTGTGTATTTTGGTCTACATATTCATTTCATCAAATTTGATATGCTCTTGGTGAGATCTTAGCCTTTGGAGGTGGTTTGAAACATATCTAGCGACTCCACTTATTCAGGTAATCCATTATTTTTGAGTTACACACGTTCCCCTCTCATTATGTTCTATTTTTCCTTCCATATCTTTCCATTTTCATTCGTTCATGAAGTTGTGCAATCATGGCTTCATTTTCTTGTTGGGATTCTCATTTGTAGTAGTAAAACCATTCCCCTCCATCCCCACAGTTTCAAAATCATCCTCTAAATCTTTTATATGAACCCCATCATGAAGAACATCCACATAACCCACCCTCTACTGACCCATATGGTTATTCATCTAGCCAAAATGTTTATCAAGAACAAAGTTATGTAGATGATGGTGGCATTCCCATGAAATTTTTTTATGTCGAGAGGTAGAATTAAGAAATGGAGATGAGCATGGCATAGGCCAAAGTTATATACACAAGTGAAGGTGGCCATGATTGGTTTCATGAATCCTTGCCATCGAGAGGGTTTACACAAAATTGGTTTAGCCCTCAATAGAAGCTGCAATTTTTGGTGAAATGATGTCGTAGATTACAGATTGGGTTGAAGAAATGCAAGGCTCACAAATCTAGTGTTAAGCGAGTCTTGTCGGTGGGGTTACTCTAGACCATGTTATAAATATCTCATTCCTCCTCCCCAACCTATGCCATCTCAATGTATTTTCCATGTTACTAGTTCTTATCTATCTAATCTCATTAAGAATTCCCCTTCTCCATCTTATTTCTTCACATGCCACCTTGATTCTCTCATTAAAGGTTGTCTCATACCTTGAAGAATTGGGTTGCCTAATAGACCTTTTTTCACATTGTCCTTGATGGGTGTCACCTTATTTTCTTCCTTAATAATAGGTACACCTGATTCCTTGCTTGAAACACCAACCTCTTACTTTAATTCTTTGTCTTTAGACTCCTCTTTGAATCCCAAAACAACCTTGTCATCTGATTCTCTTTGTTTGTAAAGTAAATAATCTAGGTCTTGAACACTTTTCTCAATTTTTTGTAAAGACATAGTATTCTTGCTGATCTCTAGTAACTCAACCCTTAAGAAATATATATATTCTTCATATTTAGTGTAAAAATATCTTTATCTTGCAGATTAGAAACATGATACTTTACCTTTTCTTCTAGCAACTTATTTTGTAACATCTCTAACATGACTGGTATTTATGATGACTTCTGTTAAAAAAGGTTCAAATGTTGACAGGTGATTTTGTCTTAATGTACTCTTATGACTTATGAAATCATGTTTGTATTAGGTAATATGTTATCCATAGAAATAGGTACATTACTAACATGTTTTTCTTAATTTATAATGATGTAACCCATCTCTGTTTGTGTAGAATAATTTACTACTTGGGATTGAGAAATTGAGTTTTAGTTTTCATAATTTATAAGATTCAGAACAACAACACCTTGGATCAAATTCATTGATCCAAGGTATGCTTATAAATTTTCAATCTTGTTGTCATGATGTCCAATTTGGATAGATGGAAGACTTCTGGACCTTGAATGTGTGAAGGCCATGAATGATCCTCTCCTTGGATATCTGCTTCAAATTGGAACAGGGTTAACAATCTGGTTCCTCTTTTCTATTTAAGGTATGATGTAAATTTCAATAGGGAACTTGTGACCTATTTACACCATGTTCCTTAAATTTGGAACCTTATCCTAAAAGGAGTAACCTAACCTAAGTTACTAAGTTTATTGTTATTTTGATGATTAATGGACCTAAGACTAAAGACTTATACCTATGGACCTATGTTGGTTCCTAAATTAATGTTGAACCAAACTTAAGGGAGTGGATAACCTAAAGGGGCCTATGGAACGACATGGGGAAGGGGTAAGTGGGAGGCAGTGAATCCTAGGAATTAATGGTGAGTTATTGAGTCCTTATCTCTTTTAATAGCCAAATTTGGCAAAGGCATTGGGAAACATTAGATGAGTGAGTTGGCATCTTCACCAAAGTTTTGGATGCATGTATTTTTCAAAATAAGTCTTCGCTAGAATTGGAGGTGGCAGTGGCGGAAGAAGATAGGGAGGACTGATAGTCCTACTCTATATTTAATATTTTTGAAATTGGTGAAACCACCTAGGAAGAAGATAGAGGGGTTTTGGTTTTGTTGATTCATTCAGTTTTGGAGCTTGAGATCTGCATGTGGTTGTTTTTTCTTCGAACCTCTAGTTTGATTCTTGCATGCAAGTTAGTTGTGCATGAGTTTTTATTCCTTGCATGGTGTGGAGGGGAGGAGTTGGCACTAAGAAGCTATAAGGATGAGTTAGTGAAATTTTTATGTGTTGTTTGGATTTAAAAATAAGGATTAAAGCTCTACTTGGATATTTTGCGAATCAGAGAAGGCGAAGCGCTATCAGGCATGATAGGCTCTATCCATTAAGTTTTATGCTTTTACTTAAATGCTCATAAAAACAACTCTACTCTTAGGGAATAATCTGGATTTGTTCTATTGATGAGATTCTTTTGCTTCGTATTTTTGTTGTTTTAATGGAATACTTTATCGACCTTGTTTGGATTATGGAAAGTGTGTTCTAGGTTTTCGGTTTTCATGTTTGGATAGTTGGGTTTTGCTTTAAATATTCTGCATAGGCTTGAAAACAAAGCCAAAAATCTATAGGGGATCATAGTTGAAAGTATTTGAACCTTGTTGGTATTTTGGTTTTCTCAAATCTGGGAAATCTGGTTCTAATCGATTTTGTGGCTTCACCATTGGTAAACTGTGGTTAGGGAACTATTGGAATGTCTGGTTGTCACTTGGATCTTGCATAAATTATTTGAGAAGATAGATTCGGTGGATTTTTCTTTAATTTTTCCTTTTGGTTACTAATAGAAGACTTCAAAATGAAGAGCTTGTCTTGAATCTTATCATTGTCTATGATTTTGTGGTTTGGTTATTGCATGTATTCTTCTTGTTACAAACTTTTTGACCCTATTGTTGTTGCAGAAGGATAAATTTATTGTGGGTTTTTCTTGGTAATCGAATGTACATCTGTTAGGAATTTCATGAATTCTTTTGGTTATTATTTGAAGATCTGCAAAGGGCCTCTTGTGTTAACCTCTTGAAATGAATAATTGTTTTTATGGAAGTCTTTTTTTGGAAGCAAGTAAGAGGATATGATATACTGTTTCTACTCTTCTAGGTCTTTAGGTAACCAATGAATTTGTGGCACTTGGTGCTAAGAGGGGAAACTCTCTTGAGTATTGGTTAATTGTAGCTTGTTTATTGTTGTTACCTAAACTTCTTGACTGCTCTGTCGACCATGATATGATGTTTTTGTATAGGCATGATTCTTAGACCCCTTGGGCCAATAAACTTGGTTTTAGTTCTTTTAGAACTAAGGAAAATGTTTTCTTCGTGAAAATGGAACGTTGGCTCTGTCTTGGTAATATCGTAATGCATACTTCTTTTCCTTTAAGGATTTGAGTTATAGGAAGTTTGTTTCAGACTTATCCTTCTATTCATATCTTTCTTTCCTCTCTAAGTCTTTTGGGAAATGAATTACTTGTTATCTTAGTGGGAATTGAGGCTATCAAACCCATCTCCTTGAATGATGAAAGGTAATGGAATGATGTTTCTCTTCATTTCTCTTCCTTTCTCCTAGATTTTTGGTGTTCATATAATTCAAACCTTGGGTAAATATTTGTTTGGTTTTTGGTTTGAGTCGTTAGTAAACTAAAATTTGTCATTATAGGTTCTTGGTTACTTAATGTTATCTTTTAATCATACAAAGAGTTGTGAAGTTTACAACCTCTCTCTCTCCTTCCTTTAATATTCTTACTGACTTAAGAAACTTGGTAAAGTTGTTGTCCCTTCTTTGGTCTATTACGTTTATGTAACTTCTTGACTATTTGATAAGACTGAATGTAGAATGTTCTTAGGGTAGTATAGCTGAATTTGAAAATATTTGGATGGATTATTGAGTTTGGTCTAAATTATAAACTTAACCATTCTACTCACTTAAAGTAATGATAGAAATGGTGTATCTTTTTGGGATTGAGCATTAACTCGTTTTCTTGTTAAAAGGAACCTTACTTTTGATGAGGTCTGATGTAGCTTGTTTTGGATTTTAACTTGAAATTGGTTCCTAATTATGAGCTTGAGTATTAGGATACTACAATCAGGACACATTAAATGTTATGATGATTTGGATTATCCTAACTTAATTCTTATGATTTTTAAATTCAATTGATGGCATCTCAAACTTTAGGATGAATGTAGGTTAATGAAATATTTAGATGGAAAGTAATGTTTATAAATGTTCCACTATTGAGTTATGCCTAAAAGATAGTTTAGGTAGTTACCTTCTTTAGATAATAAAGGTTTAACTAAGTGAGGAACTTAAAATGAAATATAAGAAAGTAATAGTGAGGATCAGATGAATGTTTATTTCTCTTAACTTACTGTTTAAATTATTTTGATAAAAGGAAAATAGGAAGGAAGGATAAATTTGTTTTATTTCATGACCTAACCTTATTTTGATTTGAAGTATATATCTTTCTCTCTCTTTTAATTGGAATTGTAATCTCCTTTTTGGTTGAGTCTTTCTGTTTTTGCTTTCTGGACTATTTCATAATAGCAGGTTCTTTTTATGAAATAGTTAGCTAAAAGCACATTGTTTTAATGATTTAGTGTTTATCATGCTTATTTTAATGAAATGACCCGTGATAGCCATTTTGCAAATGGACTACAAAAAATATGAAAGGAGAAAGACTTATTTTAAGTTACATTTGTTTTATTTTGAAGACTGAATCTTTACTTTGATAAAAGAAAGGGGGTTTCATTACTAAGATGTACTTGATGAAAAGAAAGTTGTAATGGGAAAATAATAGGTGATGTTGTTTTGACATTTTGTGATATCTGTGATGTTGTTTGGAAATTTATGATATATGAATTTTTGGACTCAGTAAATGTATAACTCCTCCCTGATGAATGAAAGTTGTGTGAATTCTGTTAATACTTGTAGAAAGACTTTCTTGGCATGAATTGGGCTGAAATGATAAGTATTACTCTAATTAAGGAAGGTAGCTCACATACTTATAAATATTATGCAATGGCTGGGATAGGAGTCTAAGTTGTTGGTTGAATAAGTTTCTCTAGATGAGATGCAACTTATAAAGTTAATAATATCATGACACTCTATCATTACAAAAGGGTTTGTAATTAATTTACATGGGTGTATGTGTTTTAACCATGTTTATAATTCTACATATGTAATTTGAATTTATTTAGGGACATATGAATTCTGATTTTCCTTATTGGGAATTAGCCCATGAAATAGGAAAAAGGGGAAAATCCCTTGAGGGTATACATTAAGATTAAGTTATGAACTTACTTAAATGTCAATGAACAAAAAGGTGAATGGGTGCAAATGTGCTTCCTTATGCATATTTCCTCAATCTAAAACTGGAAATTAATTAGCTCAATCACCTTTATATCTAAAAGAGACTTAATGTCCCTTTTGGTTGCAAGTGGTATCGGATAAATGGTAAACTAATGCAAGAAAATAAATAGGTTAGGAAGTATATTTTATCTTCTTACCTACCTCAGATATAGTTATAACTTGTAACCTGATAGGTTAAAGAACCTACTTGAATCATTAAGGATGCCGACATTAAATTTTAATGAAGAATTTAATATAACATAAACTTCACTTTAAGTTATGTTTATCCAGTTGGAGATACTCAGTTGGATGTTGACACATGCCAACTGCAGTGAAGTACCTTCGTAACTACATGAGTCATTACGAGGTTACTACGTTGTAGTTGACATGTCTCAATACCCTTTAGAGTTTGTTCAACTAGACTAACATAAGTTCTTGACTGGTTCACTATTTTTCCCTATGCATGGATAGGGGCATGACCTATTGTCGATTCAACTCTTGTTGAATTAGGATAAATAAACAAATTTAATTGATGTAATTCGATCGAGTATGTCTATGTACCCTTAGTCACCATGGGCAGTCCCCACACTAGGGCATGTTTCTAACCTTATCTAGGGTTATAATTTGAATCATGTGGACTGACAGAGATCAATAAAGACCAATCTAGATAACAGATCAAGTGTAGTGAAGGACTTATTATGTTTGATGAGTATGTCATCTAGGAATGCAAACATGATAAACATGTGTAAATATTTGGCCAAAGTATTGCAAGTTGCTAGTTACATTTTCCTATGTCACTTAGTTTAAGAAGTGGGATTTCAGATGAATATCAGTAACAAATATTCATATAGGCTCTTAAACAGAACACTTGAGTACCCCTAACAGGGTAAAGAAACTAAGTATACTTTGTATACACATTACTGAATAACATGAGAGATTAGTTTGCACCGAGTCATGAAATGAGAGATCAAGTGTTTCACCGAGTCATTACAATTGCATATGGTTTTCTGTTATGGGATAGTTTGGAATTTGAATGTGTGTTCTAAATTATGATTTAGAATAGAGAACATTGTGTAAAAAAATTCCTTGTTTCTAAAGTCTTAAAATGGGAATGTTACATATTTTCTTCACTTTGCTTTGTAGACTCAACCACATATTGTTGTTCTAGCTTATAAAAATGATTCTCGTATTATTTAAATTGAAAATTCAACTTTTGATTCTCTTATTCCACTTGTTTTAGTTATATTTTGATGCTCTCAAAATCATCTTTGTCATCCTCATCATCTTCATCAGAATAACTGCAATAACCTGAAATAAAGTCTCCCAACAAAGAAGATCCATCACCTGAAGACCTCATATCTTCTTTAGTCATGAATAAGGCCTCATTTCCAATGTTTTCACAATCATATTCAGATTCAGAATCTAATACACCACTACTTGCATCAGAAAACTCATCATCTTGGTTTTTATAAAATATTATTTTATCCTTCTTATGATTAAACCTCTTGAAGTTATTCTTACCTTTGCCAAACTTGTAGTTTTTATTTTTAGGTTCAACCTCATGATCTTCAACATCATCATTTTCTTTCTCATTCCTATGAGGACACTTGGCAGAAAAATTTCCTACTTCACCACAATTAAAGCACTTGAATGGAATTTTACCACTATACTTACCAAATTTTTTTTTAATCATCTAGCCAACATAGCAAAGAGCTCTTCATATTCAATCTCAAGAGTAGCATCATCATCCTTTACCTTCTTTCCTTTAGCCTTCATTTCAGATTTGAATGAAATCTCCTTCTTGGCTGGTTTGGAGTCACCTATTCTCATTTCATAAGCAGTCAAAGTACCATGTAGATCATCCATCTTCAGCTGAGTCAAATCCTTAGCTTCTTTTATGGAAAACACTTTGGAGTCAAATTTAGGAGTTAAAGATCTCAACACCTTTTGAACAACTACTTCTTCTTTCACTTCTTCTCCTAACCCTTTCATACTATTAACAACCTTGTCAACTCTAAGAATATATGTTGCAATAGACTCATCATTATTCATCTTAAGAGATTCAAACTAATTTCTAAATGTTTAAATTTTTACAATTCTTACCTTTAAGTCTCCTTCATAGAGAACTTGTAATTTTCCCCAAGCTTCCTTTGTTGATTTGCAATGTATTATTTTTCCCATTTTAGATTCTCCAAGGCCACTTATGATGGCATTAAAATCTTTTGAATTATTGGTGTAATCCTTCTTTTGGTCATCAGTAAGTGGAGAAGTGGTAGGAGTATATCCACCCTCCACAGTATCCCAAACATCAAACCCTTGATCCATGATGTAGGATTTCATTCTAAATCTCCAAAAATCATTGGTGCTTTTCCAATAATGGAATTATTCACAATATTTTTCTTCAAAAGATCTCGATTCAAGATATCAAACCTCTCTAAAAGGACTGCTTTGATACCAATTATTAGAAGAACAATGGACTAAGAGGGGTTGAATAATTCCTTATAATAATTTATATCATATTTTATATTATTTAAAAAACCACAAATCCACTTATCCAATAATTAATGTGTGCACACTACAATATCAAAGATGCAGGAAACTATAAAACATACAATCAACACATGAACACAAGATGTA
Source organism: Taxus wallichiana var. yunnanensis (assembly GCA_018340775.1). NCBI lineage: Eukaryota > Viridiplantae > Streptophyta > Pinopsida > Cupressales > Taxaceae > Taxus > Taxus wallichiana. The sequence continues at coordinate 13,389,149 of CM031244.1, forward strand.
AGTGGGAAACCATAAAGGAAATAAATCCAGCTGAAACACAATCCTTTTATTGATATCATTCAAATTTAGTGAGGAAAGAAACCCCACAAAGAGCACCAACCCCTAGTTTAGTAGAGCACCAACCTTACAAGGAGCACCAACCCATAATTTTGTGAAGCACCAATTCCACAAGGAGGATACAACCCCAAAATATGATCAAGAACCCACTCAACCAAATTATGAATTTATTATATCTGATTTTTTTCTTCCACAACTTATGGAGACCAATTATTCAGCTCACACTTCTTCAATCAAACCCTAAGTGACCAATCTTCACAAAACAAGCTCTTCATTCACTTCTCAAACCTTTAAAAAATTGCACACATGCTTACTGATATTCCTCAACCTACAACACACTTTATTAAACCTCAATTCATGCTTTAAAATATGAAAATCACACTCACCTAGGTCGCACACCTTACACACACACAACTAGCTTGCAAAAACACCCAAAACAATGCTTTTATAAGCTCCTCATGATTTAAAATTAAAAAAAAAAAAACATTTTCCCTCATTTGGCTCAACCCATACATAAAGAAAACATCCCAAATTTGAATTAAAATAGTCACAAGTTACCCAAGTAGGTTGGCCTACCTAAAAACCTCATTACATGTGACAAAAATGGCTCAAAACCCCATAGACACAAAGTTAAAATTTTCCTTACATCAAAACCATACATAGTCATGACCCATAATACATTAAACATGATTAAAATATAATTTAACATTCATACATGGTCTTAATTTATCTCAACCAATGAAATTATTTCATTTAATGGGCCCAATTCTCTTTGTTCATCTCAAAATTGTTATTTTCTACACCCTTCAGCACCCTGGAAACTTCATTATTCCACTAAATAGGTTCCATGTAACCAAACCATGCCATCTGATAAATTTTTAAGAATTTATAGAACCTATAGAACACTTATAATAAATTCATAATCCTTGAATCAACCACCTACTCAAACCACACTCACTTTTGTCTTCACCAAATCAACCTGCCAAAAAACTTGTTTTTAAAGCTTAGCTCATAAAAAATTATATTAACATTAAATACATAAAAATGGATTCATTCGATGCTAAATGAATCGCTATTAACATTTCAAGTGATATAAAACATCACCCAATCCATCTCATGCTTCAAAAAATTCCACATTTTTAGTAAAATGCATTCTACATTCCTGCATTAGCAAAAACCCTCTTGTCCAAATAATGAACTATAAAAATAAAAAATGACCTCATAATGAATACAACCTCATATAAATGTAAATATATATGAATCATCTTTCCAACACATTTTTAATCACCTCAAAATTTCACCTGTAGCTCCTGATATGACCATTTCACTTAACCCTACTTTTTCAGGCCTCAAAACTACCCTTTGACCAATCAACCTCATGAACCTCATTTTACCATGTACATGCATGAAAATTTTCTAAAAAATAAATTTAAATAAATATCAGATCACGTAATTCCAAAAATCAATTTAGCACATACCTCATTTGGACAACCTTATCCCAAAACTTTCTTCCTCCGAAATAGACCTATTTGAGTGGGGCCCACTCGTCACCATGACCACAAACTTAAATTTCTGGAAAGATAAGAGATTCCTATACATCATCCAATAATCACTTTTTATTAACCGATAAAAAATGGGTCACTATACCTCTTCTTCGCAAATTGCTCCTAGCTAGGGTTTAACTAGGGTTTTAGACCACTTTATCTTCTTAAAATTCGTTCATAAAAACATGAAAATTAAATGATCTCATTATTTTTTTAAACCTTTTAGACTCACCATAGAAAAATAACTGAAAGTGAAAAGCTCCCATGCAAAGCACACTCTTCAAGGTGAGCATCAGAAGATCAAGTTTGAGATGGAATTTCACTTGTTCTTGACCCTGTCTCACATAAACTATCATATCTTGCAAAACTCACATCCTAAAAACCTAAAAATTTTCTAAATCACCATCCCACATCACTATAACATATCCAATCATAATAATGTCAATACCATGCCTCAAACTCTCTAGACATTAAGACGTGATTTTGCTTACATGCCCGTTTCTCACTTTGAAGAAGCTAGTATCAACTAAAAAAATTCTATAAATCATCATAAAACATCTATAAATGACCCAAAAATACTTTATACACCATGATATACCTAAACATATGCATCCATGATCTCATATAGCTCCAAAACTCAATCTCACATCTTTTAGCAACCATGTTTGCTTCAAATAAGCACCTCTAACATAGTCAAACACCTATATCTACACCATGCCACTATTGTGAGTTCCCAATAACTCTTCAAGACTACTAAAAATCATGCAAACATGTTTCTCAAGTATCCAAGAAGCTCATGTCATCATGCAACATTACCTAGGAACTTGAATAGGCTTATAAGAGAAAGCATTTCTCAATGAATCTCACTACATCACCATAAACACATCTAAAATAGTATTTCAACATCATATATATCATCATATGACCCTAATGCATCATCCAATTTGTTGTTAATGTGTTTTGCATCAATTATAACACCTAATAGGACCACATTCTAGAATAAACAAGTGGTTTATCTTGGAATAAATAATATTCCTAAGGGCCTAGTCACGTAAGATTCCATTTTCAACTCTAATGACCTTTTCAAAAATAAAAAGAAAACATAACAGTCAAGGGGAAGATTTAGATCCCATCTCAGTTGGTGAGGGAAAATCCCTCAACATTGGAAAGGAAAGAAATGAAAAAGAGAAGCATAATTTTGTAAAACTTTTTCATGCGTTTGTTGATATATTTGATTAGACATATGAATACCTCAAAGGTTTTAATTATAATTTGGCCCACCATACCATTGAGTATGACCCAACGGCTATGTCTTTTAGGTAGAAACAAATGTCTGTCAATCATCAAATAGAACTTCGATGAAGAAGGAGATGAACAAATTAATAGAGGCAAGTATCATTTTTCCCAACAAGCACTCATTATGGGTACCTAATTTAGTCCTAGTACAAAAAAACAATGAAGATATCACATTGTGTGGTGAATTTAGAGACTTGAAAAAGGTTTTCTTTAAATACCAGTACCCACTTCCCTCCATGGAATTTTTTTTACAGATGGTGGTTGGTTCTAGAATATTTTCTCTCCTAGATGGGTATTCAGGATATAACCAAATCATGGTGAAAGAGGAGGATCAATTCAAGACTTCCTTCACCACAAACTGGGGAACCTATGCTTATAGGAAGATGTCATTTTTCCTATCAAATTATGGAGCAACATTCCAAAGATCCATGGACATGGAATTCATAGGGTTGATTAATAAGATTATTCTTTTCTACCTTGATGACATAACAGTGTTCTCCAAGACTGCAGTTGATCATCTCCTTCATCTTAGAAAAGTGTTTAAAAGGTGCAGAGAGTTTGGAGTTTCTCTTAACCCTAAGAAATGTATTTTATTAGCTCATGAAGGTAAAATCCTTGGTCACATTTTCTCTAAAGAAGGGATAACCATTGATCTAGAAAGAGTCGAGTGCCATTATGGAATTTCCATTACCTAGTCATAAAAATATCTCCAAAGTTTCTTGGGGAGAATTAACTTTGTTAGAATATTTTTCCCAAAATTTGCTAATCTTGTCAAGCCACTAACATTGATGTTAAATAAAAACATGGCTTTCAATTGGACTGCTGAAGGAAAATAAATCTTTGAATCTATAAAATAGGCCATTACACAGGCCCCAACCCTTATAAATACAATTTTCTCAAAGGATTTTAATTTGTATACCTTTAGAGGTGCAGAGACAATATAGAACATACTAGTCCAGTTGAATGGAAAAGGACTGGAGCAACTGTTGTTTTATTTAGTTAGAGTCTTGAATATTATGAGGTAAGATACTATTTTATTGAAATCCATGTCCTTTTTTAATTAGAATATTGAAAAAAAATAGACATCGATGTCTAATAACAAGATACATCTTCTAGTTTCACACATTGGTGTGAAGGAATTCCTCTTAGAAAAGGATCTAAATGAGAAGAGGGATGGTTTTGTTACAAAGGTAATGGAATATGATGTTGATATCAAGTTGAATAAGCAAGGGCTATGTGAACAACTAGTTTCAAGTCAACATACATATGAATAAGCCATTTTTGTGCTTTAAGATGATCAAGAGCGGGTAGCTAATGTCATACCTACTCATTGTTGGACTCAAGATGTGGTGCACTTTCTCCAAAAATCCAATGCACTCAAGGATTGATACAAGATAACATAAGGTACTTTAGACTTCAATCTATTCTATATGTGCTTTTTAATAGCATTTTATTCAAGAAAGATGTGAATGGATTTCTCCTTAGGGGTAGTAGAACATACCAAATGGAAAAAGTGTTACATAAATTCCATGATAGAGAGGTAGGAGGTCAATTTGTGTTGGAATATAAAATATTGGCTAAGTAACAAGAGGTGCGTGCATGGAGGATCAATAGATAGAAGGGTTCTTAGGGAAAAACATGTAGGGAAATGGGCTTTAAGAATGGTTTAAGTGAAACTAGGATGCACGCGAGAGGAAGAACAAGGGTTTATAGGACTTAGTCGTATCCGGTATCATGATTCACTTGAGGAAAAATGTGAGGACCCGACTAGGTGTGATGAGTGGATAAGGTGCCAGCCTAGAACCTTGGAGGTCAAGAAAATTATATTCCACATAGGGAATATTCCTAGAGACATCATTATAGTTAGTGGAAGGTTTGTAAAGAGGATAAACATTCACTAATGGAGGACCACATCGACACTTGGAAAGTGATCTACTTAGGAGAGAAGTCATGGCGGTGGTCAATGATCCTATTTAAAGAGGTACTTTGGTTAGGAGAGAAGACAGATAAAGAGACAAAGAGGAACAAAGAGAATGTAGAGAGAATGAATAGAGAATGCAGAGAAGAGAAGGAGGGTAACCAAGTGCTGCATAAATATTAAGGGTTTAGAGTTCATGGTGTTAGGGTTTAGAGTACTTAGTGCTAGAGGGTTGTAAGGGATACCATTAAGCATATTTATGGGTACTAGGATCTGTAACAAGGGATAGAATGGGGAAAATCATAGTTAGGATATTTGATCATTTAAACTTAGAGGAGTTGAGTGCATGTCATTAATTTATATGGTCTTAGATGACCCTTGTGAATGTAATATGGCTATCGAACTCTATTAAACTAGTATACATGAAACTATTAAGTAAAATTGTTTATGGGTGTAAACCCTCATGTTCTATGGCTTATCATGACTCATATCTAGTTTTTTGTACTTCTTACAATGTTATTTAGCTTTTGTGATGCATTAATGTGTAGATCTATTAGTTATACCTTCTACATTTTAAAGTAGATGAGTGTACTCTGTTTCTGAAAATAAACCTCCATTAATGGAAGAAATCTCTTGTAAATATCAATAAAAGAGGGGCTCAGTGCATGTGCATGCCTCAGGTGAGCACCCAACGTATGTTGGATGATAGGCCGACACGATTGGGGTTAGAAAGAAGTATTGAGAAAATAATGACTACGTCTTGATTCCGTTTTGGGACCTCTTTTAAATATATTGTGAGAGGAATGTGTGATGAAGGAGTGCTTGACCTTGGATAGTATTGAAGCATGGCTAAAAACATGGAGGATGAGTTTTCTCAAAGGTTCGATATGGGATCTGAGTTTGATGCATGAAAATGTGTGGATGAGAACCTGTATCACGAACTCTATGAGACATTCTTATGATGTTTTGCAATAGATTTTTATGAATGAATATCAACATATAAATCAAGGATGATTTATTAATATAGACCTCATGTTTGGACCTAGGAGGAATATAAACAGCTACATGATGTTGATCTGACATGGACCTATGTTGTTGATCACTAGTGGAGTATAATGTTGACTAGTTATACTTTAGAATAAGTTATATCTATGTATTCTTTCTTGTAGATTATTGAGTTTGAGTTCTGAGGGAGCCTAGAGGATCATTATTGCATGGTATTCTACTAGCTATCAAGATATTGGTCATTACTTTGAGTTTAGAATCCTTTCCTATGGTGGCTAAATTCTGCTAGGCGTGAGGCGTGGAAACTAGAATGGTAAAAGGATGATAGATCTTGCGGAAGAAATGGAGAGAGAGGAGAGGTAGATCGAGTATAATGAATCCCGGGAGAGGGAGTTAGCAAGACAACGTGAAGTGTAGGAGTGATCGATTTATGGAGGCAAATGTTACGGGAAGGATTTGAGGTTCATGCAGAGGACATGGAACCGAGCATTCTAGCACTACCCCATCTTGGAAAGTACAGAAGAGAAACCCCCTCGGCTTCTAGAGAGAGCTTGTCATATGAAGAAAGGAGAAGATTCATTGGCACACATCTAAATCCACCTAGTGACCAAACCTTGGTGCTTAGTTTTCCAAATCCAAAGATAAGTATTAATAACCTAGTTAGTATTGGTGGAAGTAACCGATCAACACCTAGGAGGTATAATTTTTCATTTGGTACATCCATGGTTGCACAATCATTTCTTGTGTTTGGAGGTATATTGTCTAGTACAATGTTTAGACAAAGTATGGGTACACAAATTTTGGGTATCACATACTATTGGCACACTGATTTAGCATGGCATGACAAGTGGGGACACAAGGCACAATCACTTTAGGACCTTACCAACTATGAGAGGTGGATTTTGTGGGATAGGTGGAGTAGGAACTAGCAGACTTGGTGGACCTGGAGGGTCTAGAGGATATGATGGGTTAGGAGGAATATCCGCTAGTGGATCTAATGGATTTGGTGGTGGAGGCAACACCTGGGGGAATTTAAATTATGGATCGGGTGAACAAGGGCCTCAACCACCAAAGCATGTGTTCTTTAACATGTCTTTGCATCTCGCTGATTACAAAGGTATTGGGGATGTTGCGGAGAATGTACAAAATGTGAGTTTCTATGGCATACAAAGGGATCACTACCTTGGAATAGAAGGCAAGTTAGTTTGCAAGTGCGTGTGCATAGTTGGTACCAAAAGTATGACACTTACCAGATAGTAGTAGATTATACCACTCTGCATAATGCCTTCTTAGTTGAATTCCATATTCCTGAGTTTCAACTGAAGAGAATTAGTGTGCTAAAGTAGATTCAACAAGGTATGGTAGAGATTTTATGGGAGTATGACGCACGCTTTAAGACTCTCTTATCAAAACTATCTTATGATATTCATCCTTCTCAACATGCTCAATGGTTTTTTGGAGGATTAATACACCCTTCAAGAGAGAGTTGTCGCATAAGACTTTCATAGACCCATGCGATGCCTTTGAGGATGCCCTACATGCTGAGGTTGTGGGAAGCATGGATACTAGTGTTAGTCCTTTTCTTGAAGCTCAAATTCTTACCATGGAAAATCAACTGGAGAATATATCTGTGAACTCGAGCCATGAGACTCATAGTGGCTTATGGTGCTAGATTGTGAGGTAGAGAGGCATACGAAGGAAAGTTGTCCTCAGAGATCGATACATGCCATAATGGTAGATTGTGAGATTTTCCATGGAGATCATGATGTAAGTAGGTGTCTACTACTACAATGCGTGATCCATAAGAATGTGTCTTGCTATTGCAAAATTTGCACCTCTACTACTTATGACACCAAGTATTGTAGATTGATTGACTAGATACATGATGCCATTGATATTGGTGTGCACCAAACCAACATTACAACAATTCCAAGGATGATGGTTGTCACTATAAAGGACACACAAATGGAGGATCTCATGGAATAGGATTTTATGGAGGATTTAGAGGTTGTGGTAATTACAGAGGCATAAGAGTTGATTTCCCTCATGGAACTTGTTATAACTACGGGTCCACATATCATTACAAGTGTGAATTTCGACCGACCTACTACGGTTCTCAGTGTAGGAAGAAGCATGAGTATGAGGTGTTCCAGAGCTATTTGAACACATGAGCCAATAACAACATAAATACAAGGTAAGCGTAGAGAAAGAAGACTTGTATTAGATGCCAAGGGTGGCATGTGAGTCATTGTTAGAACCTATACTCATGATGACGCGAGCTGAGGCTGCGTGCACCAAGGAAATACCAAAGTAGAGACCACTAATTATAAGATAAGAGGTGGTATATGGGAAGTATCTGGACCCTACCCATCAGAAGGAAGTCTATCAAGAGACCATGGATGTAATCATAAGTCTTCAAGGGGAAATTCAGTGTCTAAAAGAGCAATCTAGGAAGTTGTAAAAGAAGAAAAGCATTGAAGACTCTCTAGTTAGATATAGATGATTTTAGAGAGGTATGTAAGATGTTGCACCAAGAGAATACGATTCCTCTATTATGAGAATGATTGAGGGATAAGATACCAAGCACTGGAGGAGAGTGCGAGAGGAAGGTTTTGCATGCTAACCTTTCTCCCCACAACCTTGACTACAATAAAGAGATTACCTTGAATATAGTTATGTATGAATGAATCCTAAGTAATATTTCGATTGACATGGGCGCAGAGGTTAATGTTCTCACCCTCAATTCCTGGAAGAAAATGGGAAGGCCCCATTATAAACATCTTTAAATGTGTTTTATATGGATAATAAGACAAAGGAAATTCCCATTGGTGTTCCAAAGGATGTTGCTATCACTATCCAAGTGAAGAAATTCACTTGATACTTCAAAGTCTTAGTGCTTGTTGAGGCAGAAAAATTTACGGCATTACTTGGGCACCCCTAGTGCTATAAGAACAATGTTGAATTACATTTCAATAAGGGGTTTATAAGTTTTGAGAACAAATAGGAACACGTTATCATTCCTTTTATGGATGGGAAGTCAACACCCTTTATTGAGAATTTAGGATAAAAATACCTAGACAAAATTTATGTGTACACTATCTGGGACCCTGAGGTTGTGCAACCAACAAAAGAAGGTGTTATTCAATGAGAACACACTTAATCTATAAGTGATACAACTAGTGTGGCATGTGACAATTGGGTGCACGAGACATATGAGTTAGTTAGAAGGAATTTAAGAGGCTTTGTGATGAGAGTAACAAAGGCATGCTCAATCAAGCACCTAGGAGGAAAGAAGTTTCCAAGTTATTTTGGGGATGTGACCCCGATGTTTTCTGTAAGAAACAGAGACCCAGTGGAGATGTGAGATCGAAAGGAGAAGGATGCTTAGCTATACCTTTCTCGGGACCACAACATGTTGGTGGGTGACCCATCATGATAACCTTCTAGAGTGGTGTGAAGTGAGAATCACGTTCTTTGTTAGGTTTTTTTGGAGCAATGCACCTACTATCATACAAATTATCATGGGAAGGAACCTACCTCATTTCATGTCCAAGCATGTGAGAACGGCTGGATGGAAGGTGTGGATGCTTTTCTGCCTTCTTTATGGGTGCATAATCTTTACTCCACTTTATAAGGTTGCACGTACACATGGTACATTCACTCAAAGATGTGTCATTAGACAAGAAAATGGTAGGAGTTGATAGCTGATCTCCTTCAAGATTTCAAATATTGGAGTAATAAGCCATTGGTGGATAAGGTGTTGTAGGTTGTTAAGTGCCTAACTATGGGAGATAGTGCCATGGAGGAGGATAGAATACTAGAATTATTGGGTGAACCTGACTTAGAAGCGTGCTTTGATGAGGAAGAATAAGAGGAGATACAACTTGAGTGTGCATGTATGGAAAAAGAGAAAGGAAATTTGGTCTATGTGATTGATGGTGAAGAGGTGGAAAAATTGGATGGTAACCATACTATCAGTATGTATGAGGTTATGGATAGTGCTGATGAGAAATTGTGTGCCTACCATGAACCCCGAAAACCAATAAGGTTAACATTGGTTTAAAGGAGGAACCTAAGTAGGCTTCTATTGGAGATTATTGGAGTGAAAAGGAGGTTTCAAATATTATTGATATGTTGCATGAATTTTAAGATTTGTTTCCATGCAGTACCACAAGCTTAAAGGAGTTCACCACCGCTTGCGAGAAATAAAGATCAATTTGAAGGAGGGTTCCTGCTCAATTCGAGAAAAGTCCTTACTAGATGAATCGAATCTATGGGTCAAGGTCAAGGAAGAGATTGACAAGATCATCACTTTGAGGCATCTTTGATGTTGTTAAAGAATTAGAATGGATAATTCTAATGGTAGTTAGCATTAGGAAGGATGGGATAATAAGGATTTGTGTTGATTATAAGGATCTGAATGTGGTATGTTTTATCGACCCATTTCCAACCCCCTTTACTAAAGAGATCCTGGAAGGAGTATCGAGCACGAGATTTATTATTTCATGAGGCAGATTCTTAGGATATCCCTCAATATTAAGAAATGGTTTTTCATTACTTAATTTTGAACCTTGTTGTAGGGCATATCATATGTAATGAAGGCTTGCTAGTGGATCTTTCCAAAAAAAAATCATTATTGTGGGATTAAGGGAACCTAACAACCAGAGTGCGGTGTGTGGATTCCTTGGGAATATAGGATATTACCAACAATTTATTAAGGGGTATGCCAATATCTCTACACCATTGGAAATGTTTCTAAAACACAAAAGTACATTTCACTAGGGAGAGGCGCAACATATGGCATTTGATACATTAAAGAACAGGCTTATCACTGCACCTATATTATGCTTTCCTTCTTGGGATAATCCATTCCATGTACATGTTGATGCTTTAGGGATGGAGATTTGGGAAATCTTAGCATAACATAGAGAGGGAATTTTTACCATCCCTTGTGCTTTGCTAGTAGGAAGCTAACCCTAGCAGAACAGAACTATACTACTACTAAACTCGAGGCATTATAAATGATCTACGCATTGCAAAAATTTAGGCACTACCTATTAGAAAAATGCTTTATATTATACATGGACCACATGGCATTGAAGTACCTAGTAAACAATTCTACTTTACAAGGCCGCATATGTACATGGGTCCTGTTGTTTCAAGAGTTTGAGTTTACGGTTGTTGTGAAACTGGGTAAGAGTAATTTTAGACTTGGCCATCTATCAATTATTGACTCAGGGGAGGACACACAAAGCATTGAGGATATAATGCTAGATGCACAACTATTTAGATTACGGTGTGCACCCTCTGACTTGGAAAATATTGTTGTGTTTCCCAAAAAAGGTGTGGTACCAGAGGGAATGAATATTTTGGAAAGGAAGCAGTTATCCATACTCACCATGCCATATATATTAATTAGTGGAGACTTATACAAGCTAGGTCATGATGAGGTTTTGTGTCAGTACGTGTTAGAACATGAGTGCATTGCAATCATGGTGGAAGAACATGGTTGAATTACAGGAGGACACTATGCAGGGAATACAATTGCATGCAAGATCCTTTTAGTAGGATTTTGGTTAGAAATAATTTACAAAGATTGTGTCGAGTATTACAAGGCATGTGATCACTACCAGGTGCCTTGGAAAACCACATAAAATAGATGAAATTCCATTAAGATCGATTGCAGATGCAAAACTGTTCAAGAAGTGGACGATTGACTTCTTGGGCCCTATTTTTGCAGCTACATAAAGGATAAGTTTGCACTATATCATTAGATGCAAATAATCCCTTAATATGTGGGCGTATAGCACCTATAAGGGATTCGCATAGTGTAACAATAGCTACATTCTTGTGGGAAAATATAATCAATAAATATGGATGCCCCTAAGCTTAACAATTTATAGGGGTACTCATTTCTTGAATGAGACAATGAGGATCTTGTTGGCATAATTCATGGTAGCCCACCATAAGACTTCCCTTATCACCCACAAGCTAATGGTATGCTTTGAGGGTTTAACAAAATTGTGAATCACACGTTAACTAAGATTTGTGATGCAGAAAGAAAGGATTGAGATGATAAAGTTTTTGTTGTGTTATGGTCATATCAAATTACTTATAAGAAATCGAATAAGGCCACACCTTTTCAATTGGTGTTTGGCATAGAAGCAATGTTACATGTTTAATTTATGTTACCATCATTGTGTATAGCGTGCATAAGAGTATTAGATGATGAAAAAGTGCTTGAGGAGAGGATTGATAAGCTAATGCAGTTAGATGAGAGGAGGGATATTGCTCGTTAGAGTCAAAAATAGAAAAATCCAGTAGAAGGAATGACATGATAGACACATCAAGAAAAAATATTTTGAGTTTGGGCAGATGGTTCTATTGTATGATTCCAAGTTTCTACGCCATCCTAGGAAATTCAAAGTCCATTGGATGGGCCCGTACATTATATTCTATATACTTGATTTAGGCACTTTCTATTTACAAGTGTTGGACGGAACACAGTTTTCAGGACATTTCAATGGGAGTAGGCTAAAGCCCTATTATAAACAAGTCTTCTTTTTGTTTGTAAATAATGCAGTATTACCAATTAGCCTAGGTTTTGCTTTGTTGTAGTTTCCTTTCTTTATGTTTCCCTTTCTCATTGCTTTGTGTTGTGCATGTTTATGCTACTGGTAGCCACTTATCATTTTCAAAAAAATTATATGTGAATAGGACCACACATCCATTTTTGTGTGGGGTGGAGTGATGTGACAAGTACTAGAAGCTATGGTTGTGGATGGTCCAGGTTGAAAAATAAAAAACATGTGGATTGGAAGATCGTGTGTAGAAAAGGTGAACATAAGGGAAGATTGGTGTCAAAAGGATTTGAGAAACCATGTAAAAGGTTAAAATCATAGGAGCAACATGAGATAGGAAGTGGAAAGAACTTGGTCTAAGAAATAGTATAATAATTTACTTCGGTGTGGGAGAAAGCGGGAAGAAATCTATGGTTGAGGAAGTTACATGCCAAAAGGTTGCAGAAGTGTTCACATAGGATTGAGTGTAGAGGAAAAGTACTGAAGGTTGGCATTGAAAAAATCTACCTTTATTACAAAAGTACATTGGTAGGTGGCATGTCATTTATTTTGGAGAAAAGCAAAAGATATAAATAGAATATCAGGGGTGCGTTATTTTCTACCTTGTGTTTTAAGTTATTAAAGAGCTCTCGCAAACTAGGGAATCCTTGTGAAGAAATTTTGAGAAGAGTTGTGAAGATTTATGTGTATAGCTAGTTTGATAAGAGAAACATAGTGGTAATAAGTACACGACCATAAGCGGAGAAGGTTGTGTGGAAGAATCTCACGAGTGTTTTGTCATCTTGTGGAAAAAGGGTTTTTGAGGTTAGGGTTACATAGCTAGGGCACGGGGTTTGAAGGAAGTTTCTTAAAGGAGTAGATGCAAAAATTTAAGAAAATCCTAGACCAAGAGAGGGAGGAAGAAGTTTTAAGGACCCGAAGAAGGAATGGTACTAAGGAAAGTATAAAATGTTTCACTAAAGAAGGGAAAGGGCAAGGAAAAACAAGCTATCTCTACCAGTTTCAATGAAGAATAGTACGTGGAAATGCAATACCCGGATGATGTGTTTCTTGGTAAATAATGGGTGTCTCACATCAAGAAGATGGCCATCAATGATTACAACCATCGAACAAGCACCACAGAAAATGAAATGACACTATAACTAGTTTTCCCTACAAAGAAGAGGACACCAAATGGAATGCCCATCTATGATAATGAGGTAAAGGTAAAAATGGAGAAGGTTGGGTTGTTGCAACTCTACAAGTTTCCCTATTTTGGCAAGCCCGAGAAACTATACCAATGGTTGATGTTACACATGCATGAAGACCAATTCTATCTTCATCACTGGAGGATGTACATAACCACCCAGCTAATTTCTAGGTTTGCCACCTTATCTATGAGGGAGATTCATTAGATGATGAATTGGAAGACAAGGAATCCATTAAGAAGACCATTGAGGCTTATGAATATAATAAGGGTTCATGCTACTTCGACATTTATGTAATTACTGACCCGGTGATGAGGATGGCAATGCACTTGGTTATAAATCATGTATGGGCAAGACAGATGGACACATATCAACAAGGCCTGATTGAATGTGTGTTGCAAGATCTTGGAGGGAACCATTTAAAACCTCTTATATTTTATTGTAGAGGAGATCATAGATGTTGCGCATGATGGAGGGAAGATCATGTTTGGTAATGTCCTCCTCACCATTATATTTTTAGAGATTGGAGTGCCCGATGGGTCGGATAAGTTTGTTTGGGAATACCAGATGAGAAACCCTCCCCTGCCAAGAGGTTTAAACAAGTATACCTGTGACACCATGATGGCCGCTCATAAGGTGCACCTAGAAAAATGGTATAAGTGGATGCACAATGCATTCGGGGATGAATGGAGAATACCTAAATAGTTACCTTCACTAGTGCAAGGAGAAGATGAGTTCACCATATACCAACATTTTTGCATCAACAAATTTACTTTGGTAGATGGCACCAAGAGTCCTTGGTGTAAATTTCCTTTCTCCTTCATAGCGCAGTACTTCTAGGCCAGGGTCAATCATTTCAAAGAGGTGAAGAAACTCATATTTTATTTGAGTGTAGTGGATCAAGACTACCACGAGCTGTGTAGGAAACTAATATACCCAAGAAGCATGCCTATGTGGAGAAGTATGTCTCCCATGATGTGCACATGTTAAAACTAGTAACATTACCTATTGTAGGGAGGACAATAATGAGGGTGTATTTACACATAAGGCCTAAGTATGAAAAGGGTGCTTATGTCAAAGATGACATCTCCGTTCCTGAAGACCCCACCGCATGGAAGAATACTACACTAAGGAAAAGAGACAGAAGAGAAACTTCTGAGAAAAAGGCATCAAGCGCGCGAGACAGTATGGGCATAGGAGTCTGTGCATAGGCACCGATACTTACATTTTCTAGATAAAGTATCCCATGAGAAAAGACTCAACGCAAAAGGAGTATTTGCTAAAAAGGAAGAGTCATCGTTAAGGGAAGAGATGCCTAAGATATAAGAAAAAGAGAAGTTCCCTGAACTGGAATCACTAGTAAGGAAGAAGCAAAGGGTGACAAAAGGGTTGGACTCAAGTGAAATAGAAAGCATGGAGGCCGACAAGGGTGATGAAGATAATGAAGAGTGTGACGAGGCTCAAAATAATCCTGTGTATGATGTACACAAGTCAGAGGAAGAAGGAAATGAAAAAAATAATGAGAATTAAGGAGGCACTCATGACAAATGGGATACTGAGGAAGTAAACATGAAGCATCAGAATACCCCGACCCCAACCAAGGAGTAAATGGAAAATACCATATAGAGGGAAGTGGTAGGAATTATCCAATATTTGGTGAAGAATGAATTCAAGTGAAGCACCGAGGAAGTATTAAAGGAAACAGAGGAAAGCATGAGTGTGGGAAAGGAGTATAGAAGCATGGGTGAAGACCTTGGCTTAGTAGTATGCTTCCCAAATGCAGCGCATATAGGAGGAAAGGGCATAATAGCGGTGTAGGAAAAAAATGACTTACATTAATGATCTAAACAAGGTCCTACATGCAAACTTCCAAAGTATTGTGCCCACAAAATAACTCCTTGCTTGGTATTCTTTAGATGAAGAGGGTGCATACCTATGCACAAGGAAAATGCTATCTTAGGATTTTGAGTCCCACGTTAATGAACCCAAATTTGAGGCAAACCATGATGCATTAATGAATATAATAGATGCCAAGGGAGAAACCTCTGGTGAATTCCCAAAAATTGTCCGATGAAAAAATTTCAATGTGATCAACAAAGTATAGATGGAGGTAGAGGCAAGACTCTTCAGCAAAAATGATAGAATAAGGATCTTGGAGGAAGAGCTTGAGAAAACTAATGAGGAGATCATTGAGTGGGAAAAATAGATAAAATAGAAGGAATTGATCAATGCATATTTAAGGTGTGAGATGAGGGATGAAGAATAAAAGGTGCGTAAAATCCATAAGAAGATAAAGGCCATTTTAGATGCCATAATCTTGAAACACCTAGACCTGGCCCTTCCTAAGAAAAAATATGATTCAACCATGTAATTCTTGGAAAACTTGACTTGCATCCTCACCACGGAAATACAACCACTCACATTAGATTCAGTAGAGGAGGTGATGACACACTACAAGGAGGAGGAAAAGATAAAGATTGGGGAGACGGTGACTTGATACTATGATCTCCTTACCAGGTAAATACCACCACATAGATGGATGAATCATGTATGGAAAGCTGTGCTAATAGGGACAGGATAAAAATCATATTGGTTGCTACACATGAGGTAGATCTAAAATAATTTTATTAAAAGCACAAAGGTAATATGGTGGAGCGTGACAAGATCCTAGCTGAAGTTGAGAATAAATTAGAAGTAATGAAGACCTTGCGGGGTTCGATTAAGAACAAGCTAAAGGAACTATACCCTCAAGTCACTCGTAGGATGGATGTTCTAGGAAATATTAGCAAGTAGATGGAAAGCATTATTGATATGCTAAAAGATAAGAGTGAGGAACTTAGTTTTGATGAAGTCAACCTATTAGTGGGAGACCTACTTTAGCAGGCACATGGAGAAGTAGACGCATGGGAGAAGATTGAGGCATCCATGAAGGAGTTCCCACTCCTCATGTAGTAGTAGCACATTCTTCTATTCTTCCATTTCTTTCATCCTTCCATTCTTTGATTGTTTTGAAACCTCTATTCTTTATTCTTTTAGGAAGTAAAATCTTTCGAGGATGGATAACACACATAATGTGGGGTGATGTTGGACTCTAAAATATTGGCTAAGTACCAAGAGGCATGCACACATAGGATTAGTATATATAAGTGTGATTAGGGAAACTTGCACATGGAAAAGGGGTTTAAGAAGGTTTTAAGTGAAACCAGAGTGTGCGGGAGGTAGAAAAAGGGTTTATATGACTTAACCATATCTAGCATCATGGAGTCACTTGAGGAAAAATGTGAGGACCCAAATAGGTGTGATGAGTGGATAAGGTGCTAGCCTAGAACCTTGGAGGTCAAGAAAAGGATATTCCATGCAAGGAATATTCCCAGAGACATCATTATAGTTAGTGGAAGGTTTGTAAAGAGGATAAACATTCACCAATGGAGGACACATTGACAATTGGCAAGTGATCCTCTCAAGAGACAATTCATGGAGGTGGTCAATGATCCTTTTTAAATAGGTTCTTGGGTCAAGAGTAGAAAGACAGAGAAACAAAGAGGCACAAAGAGAATGTAGAGAGAATGCATAGAGAATGTAGAGAAAGATAAGGAGAGTAACAAAGTGCTGCAGAAATGCTAAGGGTTTAGAGTTCATGGTGCTAGGGTTTAGAGTACTTAGTGCTAGAGGGTTGTAAGGGATACCATTAAGCATATGTATGGGTATTGGGATCTGTAATAAGGGATAGAATGGGAAAAATCATAGTTAGGATCTCTAATCATATAGGCTTACGGTTTGAGATGACCCTTTATAATGTAATATGGCTACCAAAAATTTGTTAAACAAAATATATATATATATGGATATATTTTGTACAAACTACTTACGTGTGTAAACCCTCATGTTCTATGGCTTATCATGACTTAGATCTACTTTTTGATACTTTTTACAATGGTATTTAGATTTTGTGATGCAATAAAGTGTAGATCTATTAGTTATAACTTCTTCCTTTCAAAGTAGATGAGTGTACTTCTTTTTCTGTAAATAATCCTCCATTAATGGCATAACTCTTTTTCAAAGCCCACATAAAGGAGGGGCTCGGTGCTTGCATGCGCATCGGGTGAGCACCATGTGTATGTTGGATGATAGGCTGGCATGCTCGGGGTTAGAAATAAGTATTGAGGGTAAAATAATGACTACGCTTTTCCCTAAGATTCAAAAATATCAGAATTATGAAGGATGGATATTATTGTCATAACCTCTTCAATGAATGTTATTCCGAGTCAAAATATGAAATAAGTGTGACTTATTCTCAAGAAAATAAATATTAGTAGCCCTTCCACTCCACCCCATCTTTGTAAATGAACCATTCATGCAATGGGGGTTGGATTTAATTGGATTAATAAACCCAAACTCAAGCTTGGGTCACAATGGATCCTCACAGCCACATATTAATTCACCAAATGGGTAGAGAAAGTTACACTCAAGGAAGAAAATGAATCCAACATTCTATATTTTTATGAAGGTATTGTGATAAGATTTGGTGTTCCTTTCAAAAAATTTGATAATTCTCTATCTTTTCTTGGAGTAAAAATATTTGATTGGGTTGTGAAGAATGGTGTATACTTGAGCACATCTTCAAACTATTACCCTTAGGGAAATGGGAAATTTTAATTCACCAACAATAATCTCTTAAGGATCATTAGAGGAATCTATATCAAAATCAGAGAACATGGCACACAAATTTGAAATCAACCTTGTGGGCTGATAGAATCACTCCCAAGAAGTCAACTGGTAATTCTCCTTACAGGATAGTTTATGGAAGAGAAGAAAAGCTGCCAATATCTATTGAATTTCCTAATTTATAACTCATCAAGAAGCTGGAGTTGTTTGAGTTTAAATCCCTGGAGGTCGAGATATACAGAGCTCATAGAGCTAGAGCACTGAGAATCCAAGATATATAAATAATGGAGAAAGACCATGCTCAAATCAAGATGATCTTTAATAGGAAAGCTAAAAAAGCTTCCAAGAAGGGGACTTAGTATTGAAATGGGATGCAGAAAAATCCAAACAAGTTAGACACTCAAAATTTGATGCAATATGGAGTGGTCCCTACCTCATTTTAGGTTGTAACTCAAATAATGCTTTCCAGTTATCCAAATTGGATGGAGAAGAGTTGTATATTCCAGTTAATGAAATCTACATAAAGAATTATTATTGAAGTAAATTTCCTCCCTTATACATTAGTATATTACATTTTCAATTCCTCCGAGTTCTTTCAACACATTGTATTATTAAAAGAGTAAGTTTCATTTCCCTAAGTGCCTTGCATAGTTTCATTGCATTTGTTTCATGAGGATCTTCAAAGGCCTCGGTATGATTAAAAAGGTTGAGATTAGAAGAGTCCCTAGGTATAAAGGATCAAGTGTAGTACTTAAAAATTCTAAATGTAGAGTAATTAAAAATAGAATTGGGACAATTCTATATTTTCCATTCATTCATTCCAACAGATCAATTACAAGTAAGGTTTACATACATTCATCATAAGAGTTGCTATTGTTTTCAGTTTCTTCTTAGCTTGCATAGGAATCATGGTGAAGACATAAAATCTAAACAATTTTCCAGTCTCATATAACCATATTCAGAAATTTTTATAATGTGAATGGTTAATTCGAGCTTCAAGAGAATACCAAGCCAACTCTAGTTTCAGTTTGAGAAGTTAAATAACATAAATAGATAGATGGAGAAATTCTACGAATAATGATAAGTTTTTTTGAGCTTCATATAGATTAGGGGTAAGTAAATTTAATGTTTTAAATCATTTTTTCAAGATTTGGGCTCAACTCCATGCCCAATGCTTATTATAAAGGCCACCAATCTAATCTAGTAGGTAGATTACCACCAGTGTTATTTTGGATTTAACAAAGTTGAAAAATGGATAGTCATTTTTACATGTCTCAGTAATGCGTTAAAATGGATTTCAAATTCCCTTTCCCAAATGTATTGGTCATTAGTATTCAAAAACCCATGGGAGCACAGTTTAAAACATTGGCGGGTTGCTTAAAAAATCGACTGATGTTCATTTGCTCATCAAATTCAACGTCAACATGAGTGGGTCACATGGAAATAGATCAATGAATGGAGGTAAACTATGTGTCAAGTATTCTAGAAATTCCTAAGTCTATGGGTTCATATAGACTCTAAGTCCGTGGAATAATCCACAACTCATAATTCGCTTCGGGCATGGCCGAGGTCAAGCAAGGTCAAAGGGGATAGGTGGAAACCAACTTCAAAGCCAAAATTTTTCTAAGTACCTCAAGGTAGCAAGTTTCTACGTGAAGGATAGAAACTTTTACAAATGTGAATTCGATAGACACATGGAGCATTTTCATTGGTTCTCATTATGCAGGTCTAAAAAATGCAAAACCTTAAGGCAAGTCTGACAAGTGTGACTAGCTCGAAGCTACATGGAGCTTTCCCATTAGCTAGTGTTTTGTAGCGGGTAGAGGAGTTCAAAGAAAATACTGACAACATGAAGTGTGTTGAGATTTCTCATTGGATTTTACTTTTCAATTATTATATGAGGCTATTAATATTCTAACACGATGCAGGGGTGTGGAATGATCCCATTGGTGATGGTTCACAGATGTTAGAGGCAAAAATCAAAAATACTAACATGAAAAGTACGTGGAGCCTTCCCATTAGCTCATACTTTGCATTAGTCAACCAAATGGATTTGAAAGGAAAATTATGAAGAAATTTGTATCCTTCTCATTGGCTCACATTTATAAGGGACTAACAAGCTAAAAGGACAGTTTTACACCCCGAAGGTAATGTGGAAAAGATTTATTAGCCCATATTTCATAAAGGAAACCAAAGGAAAGGAAAGAAAGGAAGCATAGACCTATACTAAAAACCAATGGGAGGTAGAAACTTGGAAAAGGGTGAAGAAAACACACATTGGTAGAGGCCAATCCCCAAACGAATTAAAGACTACCATGTTTCAAAGTATTATGATTCACGAAAGGAAAAAAATTAAGTGGAGATATCTTTTAACTTAGAGCTCTAAATATTGCAAACTCTATATTGTTAGAAATGTCTCCTTGAGCCCTTTAATTTGATGCAATAAAATTTGAGAATTAATGGAATTTAATGGGTCAAAATGGTAAGCATGGATTATGAGGAAGAAAGGAGCAATCTAGGCATGTAAATGATCAAATCAGGTATATCAACCACCCAAATCAATGAAGTATGGATCTCTCTCTTTCTTATGTAATAAATATAGCATGTAGAAATTGTTTTCACAGTGTTCCCATGGTAAAATCATAGAATTAATGGATGATTGAAGTGATTCAAAGCTTAGAATATGTATCACAAGGGGATATAAAGATGCTCATTAATAGCAATATCAAATCAGATTTGTTCCCTTTTCTTCCTCTCCTCTTCTCTCCCTCCTCTTCTAAAAATAATAGAGTAATGCTCCTTGGAAAGGGTTGGAAATTTATTTTAATTCTTGTGTACTTGATTTTAAGGTTTATATATGCATATATGGGTCTCAAACCTCATATTTGAGCTTTGCGTGTGAATATTTCCTTTCTCCCTCATTGTAATACATTGTGCATCTTTCTAAAGCAATAAGACATTTGTTTGTGGCTATCAAACTTTCCTAGCTTGTGTTTTGTTTCAAGTTCATGCCTTTCATTAAATTTGTGGGAATTATGTGCATATTTTTTTTTCTTAGCAAGATTTAAATCTGGTGTGTCCTTAGAAATGGTAGTTTGAACGAGTTTTTGACCGTGACACTTATGCCTATCCTCTCTTATCTCAATTTCCCCCATTTTCCCTTATTTAAGAGTGTATTTCCACCCTCTTCTTTGTGATATCACCTCCTTAACCTAGGATTTCCCATTTTTATGCACTTATCTCTCTCTCGGTCCCTTAGATTATTAGAATAAGGATAGATAATCGCATTTTATTCATTAGGAGTAGTTTAATATTAAAGTTAGGTAGAGGAACCAACCTTCTCTAGAGGTTGATCTCATTTTGCAAGTCCCAAATTTTTGAGATCATCCCATGTTACCCAAAAAGTAGGGATTTATATCATAAAAATACTATGGTGCTACTTTTTTGACATAACAAAATTTTACCATTAAACCCTCACATAACTCACAACAATATCAATTAGACACAAATTTCTTTGGAAATACACCTTCTTCTTATTCAATTTCAACCATTTTCACACAATGAACATTCAATAATCTCAACAAAAATTTTGAAATCTTTAAATTCACGCACAAAAATTACAATAGCTTATTTCCAAAATTTCTCCTCCTTGGCCCGTAGACCTATTGTTATATTTATAGTATCTAGAAAGACGATACAAATAGAAGAAAATTATTATGCCTTCTCCATGTTCTTAGATATAAAACTATGAGAAGTTTATAATCCTTCTCCTTAAATTTCTCCACATCCGGAATGAAAAGGTTGAGGTGTGGTATTTGAACAGTTCTACAATTTAAATCAAAATCAACTACTTTGCATGTAATGCCAAACTATTTTTAAGTAATTAAATTTTTCAAAATAACTTGAAGTAATGGATTTCAACCAAATTACTTAAGTTTTACAATTCCATCTTAACTACTCAAACTACATTTCTCGAAGAAATGAGATGAAGGAGAAGAAGAATGATAAGAATTTATTCCAGCTGATGGACTTCATTCTTGCACTTTTCTTGGTACTTAATGTGTTGATCCATCATATATTGCATAGCCTCTTGATCTACTTTAGCAATAGCTTGTACTTTTATTTCAAACCTGAGGAGTTCCTTTGCTAACTTCTTTCTAAGCCTTTTTATTCTTACCAAATTAGGTTCAATATTTTTAACATCACGGTGAAGCTTCACCAATCTCTCTATTGAATCATATGTAAAAGGAGTAATGGCCTTATCAATTTCTTGCTTGAAAAGATGAAGAAACTCCTTAATAGTACATGGTGGCTAGGTGAGGTCATATCTTGTAACATAAAAGAAACAATCATCAAGTTACTCCATAGATTCATCCAATTCCTCCTCTATAATTTTCATCTCTTGTATCATTTCCTTAAGAATCTTCATGTGAAAAGATATGGTTAACTCTTCTTGCTTACCCCTATTTGTTGATCCTTCTGGCACAATTTTTTCTTCAACCAATACCTTTTCTAGCAAGGAGTTTATTTTCTCAAGACTCTCAAACTAAATCTTAGAAATCCAATTTTCATTTTCCATTTCCAATCCTAGATTCTTCAATTGAGTCAACTTGTTTTGAAGATCATTCAAATTTCTTGGCACTTCTAAGTATTCTTTCTTTTCTTTCTTAGTGATTTGATTTACCCATTCATCCACAGCTTTGGATTTTCCCCAATTTCTTCAATTTCTATTATGACCCTTGGGTCAAATTTCTCACCGATAGTATGGGTTAAGAAGGATTCTTAGCAAGCTTTGTTATGATTTCACATATCTTGGAAAAAAATTCATTTACCTTAACCCTATCTTCCTTCTCTTTATCCAACTTGAGAAAAAGTGTATCAATCAAAGTCTGTGTATCTTGCTTCAATCCCTCAGTAGTGACTTCACCCAAAGGTACTCTTGTCACAATTATATCTCCTTCAGTTAACTCACTTTTTTGTTTTCATGTCACTGGAGTTGATACCTCAGAAAAATTCTTCCTTGATGATTCTATTACCAACTTTGAAGTTACCTTGGCAACTTTAGGCTTCTTTCCTCTCTTATCAAGACTTATCAGAAGTTGTAGATCCATCTCCTCTAGATTTATTACTTCCTTAGCCTCTGGAACCGTTTGCAATGCTAACCAGGATGAGAAATATTGACTTGCAAATGCAGGAGTACCTAAATGCACTACCATCTCTTGGTTTCTTCCTACTGCACTAGAATGCAACACCATTTCTTGGCTTGTCATAACTCAAGTATATTGAAATAGTACCTTATCAAACTCTTCCATATTTTGAATCAAACTCTACTTTTATAACTCTTGTTCTCTAGGAGTATTACCAACTATATTTGATTAATATTTCTTTCCCGTCTCTTCTTCTTTTCCATCCTTTGAATGAATCTTCGTTTTGTGTTCCTCTTAATCTATCCTTCTTCCATACTTTTCATTTTTATAGTTTCAATTTCAGCTTCTTGGTGACGTGTACTTTTGATACTTCATGTGATGAAGGTATCTCTAAAGTAGTGTCATATTCATCCCGGTAGTGAATGTTAGGTTGATCCTCTGTTGGTTGAGGAGAAAAAAATTCCTAGTGGGGAGAAAGGAGGAGGATGGGGAGGTGGAGTCTCTATACTCATTTGGGGAAGAGTGAAAGTAGTAGGCTTAAGAGGTGGCATACTTAAAACCATCTTAATAGAGAAAAATTGTAATGAAGAGACCATCAGGATGGGGAAACAACTTGTGCTGATGTAGGAGTAGTTCCTCCAACAAGAAATCCCCGAGTTGTTTCTTATGTTGTAGAAGAAATATCTCCATATTTCAGTTCTATGCCTTTTTTGTTGTACTGGTGTCCTTCAAGGTCCTTTACTGCTTTCACCTTGCACTCCCTTCCTTTTCATGCTTACCTGACTTATCTGTCTCATTACTAATTCTTCCATGCAATAACCCTTATCAAGAAGCCATTTTGAAGTGCATGATAAGACCATTGAAGTTATCTCCTCAATTGTTTTCACATGATTTTCTTGAAATCAATTGGTGGTAGTGGGGCCTTATATCCTCCCATTTGATTATAGGAATCAAGAAAAACTTTCCCATCATCAGGGAGATCTTCAGGAATCTTCTCTAGTCCAAAATCAACAATTATTTTGATTGTTAACCTTCTATAATATCTTTTTCTGAACTCAAATTCATCGTTATAGTCTATCCAAAAGTTTTCTAATGTAGGGATGTGCATGTATTCCATCAATACTATTTTATGTCATGATTTTATGAAATAAAATTTTTCCCTAGCCTCAAAGAATTCATGTCTGTAGTGGTGCAACATCTCTTTCTAAATATTATTTTCCTTATGAATGTTGACACATTAATAGTTACCAATTGTAATAGGGAAGTAAACTACTTCCCTATTGTTGAGGTTAACACACCGGTTGTACATGAGATAATATATCAGATCTAAGCATACATGCAAATAAAAGTGGATATTATACCAGAAGAAATATACAAAACAAGAGATATAAATCAACACTTGATTTAATGTGGTTCACCCAGTGTGGGCTACGTCCACCAAGAAACAAGCCAATCTATTATCCAAATCTTTCACAAGATATACAATGAATATTTTCAATCTTCCATGCTCTCGTGTGTACAATATTGTCTTACTCTCAAGCTTTTACTTCTTCATCAAGAATTCTCTCTCACAATTATTCTCATAATAATCATCAAATTTTGTAAGTTCTTCTTAATTCTTAATTCTAAACCCTAGGTTTCATGCTTATATAGTCTTATGAAAACTTAGGTGCTTATCCATGTAATTAAAATCAATAGATCTTCTTTAATACTAAAAGTAGATCTAATTCCCTATAGTTAAATAAAACACTCTCGCACAGTAACGACTACGATTATCCCTAACCAATGTCGGTTCCTCCTTACCGACCGATGCTAGTCATAGGTGATTGATTTTGGTCCCTCCATAAATGATGTCGAGTTCATTGTGTTTTCCAACAAGTTTCATATGCACAACTCAACAATATCCCACTTGGAGATTAATTACTACACCATACTTGTACACCATCATTCTTGGATCCTTAGCTTTGTTTCTTCCTCTTCAAGTCTCAAAATTGAAGACCAATAGAAGTGGAGTGTAGCTCCAACTTCTCCTTTGTTAATGGATTCATTAGCATATCCATAGGGTTCTCACTTGTATGAATCTTTTCCAAATTCAATTTCCCATCCTCCAATACATTTCATATGAAGTGATACCTCGGATGAATGTGTTTCATTCTTGAATGAAATGCTAAGTTCTTTGCAAAATGAATTACACTATTACTGTCACTAAACATTTTGTAATCGTAGTTGTAACATAATTTTCCTCTGTAGTAGACAAAGAAAAAACCTTCAAATCTTGAATACTAACTAAATGTTGTCCCACCTACTATGAAAATATATCTAGTAGTGCTCCTCCTACCATCTAGATCTCCACCATATCTAAATCAACATATCCATATAATGGAACATATGAACCTCCATATCATATCTGCATGTTAGATGTCCGTTTCAAATAACTAAGTATACATTGACTGTTTTCCAATACTCTTTACCCGGATTGGCCATATATCTACTCACAACTCCTACTACCTATGTAAAGTCCTGGTCTAGTAAAAACCATAACATACATGAGACTCTCAATTGCTAAATCATATGGCACTCATGTCATGTATTTTAGCTCCTCATGTGATGAAGGACACTGATATTTTCTCAATTTGAAGTGTCCAGCCATAGGTGTACTAACAAGTTTTGCATTTTGCATCTTGAACCTTTCGACACCCTGTAGATATAATCCTCCCGAGATAAATACAATTTTTTGATCTTCCTATCTCTATGTATTTACATGCCAAGGATTCTTTTACAACTCCTAAATCCTTCATAACAAATGTGTGAGCTAGATTTCCCTTAATGTCACCAATGTCATGCATACTAGATCCTATAATAAGGATATCACCCACATACAATAAGAAAATAATAAATAGCTCCCATTTTCAAGCTTTTGAAATATACACAATGGTTAGATTCACATCTCAAGTAACCATTCTCATGCTTAAAACTATCAAACCTCATGTACCCTTGCCTTAGAGCTTGTTTGAGCCCATATATTCTCTTTTCAACATGCACACTAATTTCTCCTTACCCTTGACTTCATAACCAAGCGGTTCTTTGCATATAAATGTCTTCATCCAAATCACCATGAAAGAAGTTCATATTCACATCTATTTACTCTAAATGCAAATACTCTACTACAAATTAACTCAATACAAAGATGGATATAATTCATATTTACAACGGAGAAAATATTTCACCAAATTCAATACCTTCTTTACGTGTAAATCCCTTTACTACAAGCCTTGCCTTGTACCTTTTCTATTCACCGTCTTCTTCCTTGATCCTGCAAACCCACTTGTTCGCAATGTCTACCTACCTACTAGTAACTTAGCCAAATCCCAAGTCTGGTTATGTTCCAAGGATTCCATCTCCTCATTCATGTCACGCTCCCACTAGGACGTGGCTCTCATCTTGCATTGCTTCTTCAAAGCTTTCTAGTTCACTATTATCAATCAATAATAAATAAAATAGAGAAGGTGTAAATATTTCTAGAGGTTTACTTACCCTTTATGACCTTCTCATAGGAGTTTTGGGTACCGAAGGCTCATTCTGGACCTCTTGGACATTTGTATCCAAATATTTCGGTGAATGACACTTTGGTCACCTATAATCGACTTGTTCGCTCTTCTATAATCGATGCAGTTCGCTAACCGATGTCGGTTAGGGGTCAATCGACACCAGATTACTATGTAACCCTGTCAGTATTAATTTTAAATTTGAGAGTTCATTTTCATTCACAAACTTCTCAACCGGTTTTTCGTTAGGTACCAAAATTTTATATCTATACATTCTCTTTTCATTTCATTCAATATCAAGAATCCTAATAATTTTAGAATTCTCTAAATCCCAAAAATGGAATCCAAAATCACTAGATCCATAACCAATGAAAGTGCATCTCTTAGATTTTGCATCCATCGTTTTTCTTATTTTCCTTATCAATATGCAAAAATCTTTGAACCAAAAAAATTTAAGAAAAGAAAGATCTACCTATTTTTCGGTCCAGAGTCCTTTGGTATTCCTCCATCTAGTGAACTTAAAGGCCCATAGTTAATCAAATAAATTGTTTTATCAACTGTTTCAACCCAAAACTGCAAAGGAAATCTAGAATGTATTCTCATACTTCTAGCACATTCCATGACTATCTTGTTCATTCTTTCTCGCAACACCATTCTCCTATGGTGTTCTTGGAACCATTATTTCTCTACGTATCCCATTCACTGATAAATAATCATTGAAATCCTTACTATAATATTCACCACCATTTTTAGATCTAGAGCATTTTAGCTTTTAATTTTATTCATTCTCAACAAGGGCTTTCCATCTTTTAAAAGTATCAAAAACATCATATTTATGTTTAATAAAATAAACCCATACCTTTCTTGTAGCATCATCAATGAAAGTAACATAATACTGGGATCCTCCATGAGAAGCTACTTGAATTGGTCCCCACACATCTGAGTGTACAAGATCCAATTTCTACTCCTTAGTTTCCCAACTTTGAGAAATCTCACTCTCTTTTTCTTTCCAAAGACACAATGCTCACAAAAATCAAGATCTAAATCTTTCAAATATGATAACTTACCCTTAGCCTTTAAGATCTACATTCCTTTTTGAATCATATGGCCCAATCGATTATGCCACATGCATGCATCTAAATCTGAAGTAGATAATGTAGAAAAGGAATCAATAACACATGTAGATAAATATAACATTCCTACCTTCTTACCTATTTACACAACAAAATCACCCTTGGTGAGTTTCTAAGAGTCTCTCAGTAAATGTAACCATACAACTAGTTTCACCTAGTTTCCATATAGAAATAAGATTCCTCCCGAGGCTTAGCACATGCCTCACATCTTTTAATATCCATGTATTTCAATTTTTCAATTTTAGATGAACTTCCCTTTACCGGGCATTACTACAAGGTTCATCACCGCCCAAATAAACATGTCCAAAATTTCCCTAGACATAATTTATGAAATAAACCTTATTAGGGGTTGCATGGAAAGAAGCTCCTGAATTTAAAACCCATGATTCAATTTTGTTATCTAAAGAAAGAATAAGATCATCTTGCATTACCTCTGTTGTAGCAAGATTTACTTCTTTACCTTTGTCTGGTTGTTGGTTCTCTTTATCCTTTGACCAACAATATTTCTTTGTATGTCCTTTCTTTCCACATTTCCAACTAGTAATTCCCTTACCTATGGATTTAGATCTGCTATCTGTTGACTTTAATTTCCCATTACTCTTACTCTTGGATCTCTCCTTCTGCCTACCCCTACTTTCTACATTCAAAGAATTTCCAGATGATGATTCCTCTATAATTTTCCTATGAATTTATTCATTCAAGATTATACTAACCACATCATCAAACTTCAAAATATTATTAGTAGATGTTGTATTACTAAGAGCCATTACCAAGTTATCCCAACTATAAGAAAATAACATAAGAATAAAAGTTCTTTCACTTCATCATCAAATGGTATATCAACTAATTTTAAATTATTTACAATAGATCGAAATCATTCAAATGACTAGATGCAAATCCACCTTCATGCATCTTAGAACTAAATAGTTTCTTCATCAAATAAACTTTATTTGAAGCACTAGGTTTTTCATATAGATTGGCAATAAATTTCATTAACCCTACCGTAGAAGTGGCTTCTGTAATATTGGAAGCCACGGATGCTACTGTGACTCAATATTATAGATCTCAAAGCCTTTCTATCAAGAATCTTCCATTATTCATTAGTCATATTTGTAGTTCTAGAATTCTCATCCAATGGTAAATAAAAATCTCTTTGATACATATAATCCTCAATCTACATCTTCCATAATTGATAATTTTGGTCGTCAAACTTCTCTACCTTGTACTTGTTTTCTTCTACCATTGTTGTAGCTCCCACTCAATTAGAAAACCCTCTATGAGTAAATATGTCAACACAAAAAACCCTCAAACAAAGCTATGATATTGGTTATTGAGGTTAGCACACAGTTGTACGAGATAATATATCGATCTAATAATACATGCAAATAAAAGCAGATATTCTACTAGAAGAAATATATAAAAAAAGAGATATAAATCAACACCAGATTTAATGTGGTTCACCTAGTGTGGGCTACGTCCACCAAGAAACAAGAAAATCTATTATCCGAAGCTTTCACAAGATATACAATGAAGATTTACAATATTCCACACCTCTCATGTGTGTACAAAGATCTTGTCTTACTCTCAAGCTTTTGTTTCTTCACCAAGAATTCTCTCTCTCACAATTATTCTCACAATAATCATCAAATTTTGAAAGTTCTTCTTAATTCTTACTTCTAAACCCTATTTTTCATCCTTATATAGGCGTATACAAACTTAGGGCACTTAGCCATGTAAATATAATCAATATATCTACTTTAATACTAAAAATAGATCTAATTTCGAGAGTTAAATAAAACACTTCTCTTGCAGTGTAACCAACATTGGTTAGCTCTAAATGATGTATGTTCCTCCTTGTTTGACCAATGTCGGTCCCTCCATAACCAATGTGAGTTCTTGGGTTTTCTAGAAAGTTTTATATTACATGTTAATCTGAAGTAATTGATCTACACAACTCAACACTTATGAGACCTTGATTGGATATCATGGAGTTCTACCAGCTACCTACATAGTTCCATCAACACCCACTTGTCATTTGGGTACCTTGGGAGCTTGAGTGGTGGTCTTGAAAAGCCAAAAATCTAAGATAGGTGAAATTAGCAAATTGAATGAAGACACATCCATACTTGGGAGATTGTTTCCCATGCCACATTTTTCACCCTCTTTACCTTTATTTCATTGTTGAGCTTGCAAATGATTTTGTAAAAGAAACCATCATTTACCCTTCTATACTTTTTGAAATATTCAGATAACACCAATTGAGGATAATATTCATATATTGGATCCGCAACTAAGATTCCTTTACTATACAATCTGGTAAAAGTTCCATTTGAGGCTGAAACATATACCAAGAATTCATTTTGAAATTGAAAGTTTTTCATACCTCTCTTAGTTGACGATCAATATTGTTACTTATCATCTGAGCCCAATTAATCAATGCATTAGTCTTGTTGACATCAATTGTTCTTATGAAGGAGTACATCCATGTGGAGAAGTGTTTGACATTCTTTTCCCCATTGATTCTACATAAAAATTGAGTAATTTCATCTGCTTCTTGAATTAGATCTGACCTTAATGTAGTTTTAGGGAACTTGGATGTTTGCTTTAGTTTTATCAAGTATCTTCCATTCATGATCTTAATGTAGTAAAATGTATTCTTTTCCCATTTCTCAATGGATTTCTCCATGGTCACCTCTAGAAATTTTTCTTTTGTTGAAATATTCACACATGAGTTGAAATACCGCTATCAAGTCTTATTACCACATTCCCTGATATGTCCTTCATTGCTCTAGTGAGAGGATAATAAAATTCAGCACATTCTAAGACAAAATCAGATAACTAGGCAATACATGGGAATGTTGCTATTTGTATTATCCCATTGTTAGTCATATCTTTCATCAAAGGTGTTTTACTTAGCACTTTGGATTTATCTATCATCTCGATTCTGATATACATGCCCCATATTAGTATCATTAATTTCTATAAGCTTAGATCCAATGCATGACTTAATTGGATTTCCTTTGTATTCATAATTCATTTTCTCTACTTTGGGATCATTGACTTTCTTATATTTAGATATTCCCTTTCTTCTTAACCTAGAAGTATCTTGAATCGCAAGACTAGGATCTTCTTGAATTATAGCTACCCCTTCTAGTTTCGATGACTTTTCTTATGCTTTAGACATTTATTGGGTTTTCCCTCTAGTAAGACTATGAAAAATAATAAGATGTAAACACTTGATCTTTCTTAAGATGTAGAATTTGAGTAAAAACTTTGACCTCTAAATTGAAAACATATGTCCCCTTTTATTATAAAACCTAGCTCAACTTCATTATCATTATGTATTTCCTTCTTATTCGAATATAAGGGATTTCATTAGACTCGTAGATGATCCTTGTGTATATATAAATAAATATAGAAATTTCAAGGTCATGTACATATTCTCGTGTCTATCTAGTTATCTCGAGTCCTCAAAAATCCTTTGCAAGTGATGTTTTAAGCTTTTGGTAAGCAAGCATACAAGACAACTTATTTGTAAAACGTAGTTTGGGTTTGCAAGGGGTAGTTTCTTAAGTGCTTAGTAAGTAGTAGAGGTGCGGGTTCCTATGTAGAATTGATAAGTAAAGACATTTAGAAACCCCGCTTGGCACTAGTCTTTAAGTAATGAGGGGATGGATTTCGCATAACACCTGGGAAGTACTAATAGTTCAACATCCCACTTAGCATTGGTTTTAAGCAATCATGGGTTAGATATTCATAATTTTGAGGAGGAATTAGTGAGTCTTAGAGGAAGGAAATTCAAAGATAAGAAAATGTTAGTGAGAATTCCACATAGTACAGGGGATAAGTAATGAGAAAGGAATTTCTTGGAATGGTCAACTCGACTAATTTTCATGATGGGTGAAAAATTAGGGCTCACAAAGTTGCAGATTTTTATAAGAACTAACATGTATACAATTTTCCTAAATAATTCACAAGTTTCACAATAATTTTGAGTTCATTTAGCATGATTGTTGAGGAAATAAATTGATTTTCAAAGAAGAAAAGCGTAAATGACAGGAAGAGTTATTGACAAAGAAAATTACAAAAAAACACAAGGAAAAATTGAAATTAGAGAAGGGAAAAATTCTCTACATACCTTTTCTCTAGATGAGTCATAAATGGATTTCTTGAAGATCGCTTTAGTTGACTAATTTGAGGTAGCTCGGGATTTTTAGGGTAGACGGATTTCTTGGACAAATGAAAAACTAGTTGGAAATGACATGGATTTAATTTTTTAATACTTTCCACCTCATTAAATGCACTTAAAAGATAAACGGAAAAAATCCACGTCATCATTTGCTTGGTGGGTGGGTTTCACTATTTTCTTTACTAGCTTAATTTAGTGTAATCAAGCACTATTAGAAACCCAAGTGGGTCTAGACTTAAGAGAAAGGGGGATTCGACTCAACTTATCTTAACTATTTGTTATTGGGTAGTAAGTAGAGTAGTTTGAAAAGTCTTATTAGGTCTTTTCTTGGGTTGCAAATTTTCAAAACAACTTTTCTTGATCGCTTTAGAAAGTAAAGCAATATTAAATTGCCACTTTACTTATAATAGTATAAATTGGGCTTTGGGACTTACTTCACTCAACTATTTTTATGAATTAAATTAACTGTGTAAACCCATCTAGCATTATATAGTGTGAATTAGGTTTTATTAAGGACTTACTGCAAATTATAAAGTAAAGTAACCTAGAAAACCCGCATAGGTCTAGAGGTGAGTCCAACACTTATCTTTTATGGATTTTTGAGAAATTTGAGCAAGTGGGTATTTTGTAAATGTGACCAAGAAACCTTATTAAAGAATCCTAAGCAATCCTACAATATAAAAGAGTTAAGGAAAAACATTAAAGAACTAAGTATTATTCCAGGGAAAAAAACAACATGACCACTAACTTTCACAAGGCAAAAAGACCAAAATTTTAAAGGGGTATCCCAAAATTTCTAAGTGAAATCTTAGGGACACTCGGTTGAAACCACTTCTAAATGGGTTTTTTGAATTTCTGAATCTCTGAAGATTCCAACAAATCACCTGCGATTATAAATAGGAGCTCAATTCTTGAATTCTTGAACTTGCGGATGAAGTTCTGTCACTCCAGCGATCTCCAAAGACCTACAAAAAGACTCTTCCACTCCAAGGATCCACAACATATATGTTTTTACATCCACAACCCCTCAAGACCCTCTCCACATTATCAGACAATCATAAGATCAACACCACAAAATCGATATGTCCTTATGAGAACCTTTGTAGTCATTTCCACGTTACAAGGTAATCTCATATTGTTTATTATCATCTCTAATATAGTCATATATCAAAACAAGAGAAAATAATCATTTTGATCTTGTTTTTTAATCATTTTATCATTTATCAAAGAAATCAACCTTTTACAAGAATCATCCATGATTCCCTTAGAGATTCTTTTGAATTGCCTATAATTTTTGTTATTCTAGATTCCTTTATCAAATCATTACATTTTATCAATCATTATCTATATCATTGGATGTAATATATATATTTTGTAAGCATTTCTCTGATGTAGATGACTATCCTAGGTCAACTCCATTCAAATAAAATAATCTATGATCTCCCAATCATTTAAAATCCATTCGTGTGAGAGAAATTCAATATCCTCCAAGAGATCACTTTGTGTGCCATCATATTTGCACTAACCCACGAAGATATTGAATAATAATTTGAGATCCTTGACAAGATCTGACAAGAAACTAAAGACTATTGGTATGATTACTTTGAATAACTTCAGATCACCACCACTCTAGCCTAGGCCACCTACGAGGCCGAATAAGATCTTCACTTTCATATTAAATTCTAACTTCCTTATCTCATCGTCGAGTTATCTTATTGGCTTTATTGACTCACTTACTTATATAAAAACAATCGACATCCTTCAAGGAAGTCCCTTTAGATTCCTAGAATCCACCTTGGTGAGCAACTCGTCATCCTATTTGTCTAATATCTCTTGTCTAATTGTCTATATTTGAAGGTCTCTTCAATCAAAAAAGGAATAATGCTTGTTTATTGTCTATATCCCATCATCCTAACATTTTTACTATCGGTGTAGGTATCTAAAACCTTCCATATTTCATTTTTAGGTATTTTCTACACTTAATAGCATTTATCAAAAACTACTGTAGATAAAAATCACACACTTGGGTACATTTCTAGGTCCAAAACATATAATACACATTCATATGATTCCTAAGAAAGAATACTAGTAATTGATGATTGTCCTTGGCCTCTTTTATGTGTTTCTTGTTTTCTATTTAGTCTTACACACCATATGACATAGTCGGTATTTTAATTATTTATCTTTTATGGATCCAAAACTAACACTTAGCTAGGATAGGAGTGCCCCTTATCACCTTTGGGTGCCCCTGAGACTTTTCTATCTTACTCACTCTTTTTTTGTCTCTTTTATCTTTTGGGAATCTTTTTCACTTATGGGTTAGCCTTCCAGTTGTCAATTACAAAATTCAAACAAGGGAATCATATAAATACATAGTCATGTGTTCAAAATAAAGGACCAAACTCTAAGCATTACTACTATCACCTAAGCTTGCATCCAAAAGGAACCTAAAGCACTTTAAAGCATTCATATTGCATCCATTCAAGGGATACGGGATAAAATTTACTGCAAACATTGCATAAGAGGGGAAGTCTAGTCTATTTCATCGACATATTTTCATATTCTAGCAAATCTATCCCGCTATGTAACACATCTTGCACAAGGGCATCTTAGGGCACGATTTTTACACATAATCATAAGAATTACATGGATTCTAAGATGTATTGTAGTGATTCGTTGTAAGTTCACTCTGTTGGAGTTATTTTGACTCCCCATATTGCATCTTTATTTTTTAGATTTTATGCGGTTTTATGAGTTTTGTAGATGAACATCTCTTTTATAGGTTACGGGGTAGCTTCGGTGATCAAGGGACAACATACGGGTGATCAACAAAGAATATTTATGACACTTGTGTGACATTGTAAAAATCAATTTCTGACCACTTTTGTAGTCATGAGAACCTAGTAGTAGTCTATGGTACCTAGATGCCCTTGCCCCAGTCCAAGCACCCTTGTTCGGAATCATCCATGAGCTCCAAGATTTATCCTCAACATTTACGGTACTATTTACCTCAGGCTCAAAAAAATTCCTAGTTCAAAACACTTGAGGATCCAAAGTGTAAATCAGCTAATTCATCTTCCCTATGTATCTTGCTTAGGGTGTTCACTTTGTATGCTTTATTGCTTGCATCATATTATATTCAGCAATTGTATATCATAGTATACATTTAGTTACTATATATTTAGGTTTTAAAAAATTATTTTTTTGTTAAATAACTACCTAATACATTCCTAGCATGCCTGGTGGGACCTTATTCCCTTTATTTTCATTAAAATTAACTTATAATCATTCTTGGGTTCTATTATTTATGATTGATAACAATTCGATAAATTTCCAATGATTTTGGTGAATCACCCATGATTCCTAGAAATCATTGACAATCTTTATTGATTGTTCCCGATTACTTAGTCAGCTTTGCCTTTGGATATGTTTCATGTTTTGTTTTCTATTTTAATCCAACCAATACGAGTTTCCTTCTTTGGAGTGTCTATTTCTAGATTTCAATTAAGCTAAAAATTAAAAAATAAAAATCAAACAAGAAATTTCTAGGTATGATTTCTTTGTTCATTATTTCCATTTTTTCCTTGCGTTTTATTTGTCTATTGTCTTCATCGAAATAACATTTCTTTTTGGATCTAAAATGAACCTTTCATATCTTTCAGGTCATATAGTATAATTAGGATTTAATGAATTGCATTTAATTCACTCCCCTCACACACAACCAATCACATAAAACACAACTTGCATTAAATAACTCCTACCTAGATGTAGCTATTTGGATTTATCACCAAGAGGATAAGTCCGCTTAGTGTTCTCGTTGAGTATAAATAAGTGGTGGGTGGTAGTTTGGCTATGCACACGACACCCTTATTAGTGCAATACCATGAAGTGAGGGGGTAGGCCCTAATACCACACCTCATATTGACACCAACATAGATTAAAACCTCATGTACCTTTTGTTCTATCGAGGACTCCAACCTTTAACATCACCTAAAACCATCCCTAGATTACCATTTCCTATGACCTCTTAGCCATTTTTCATGTTTCATAGTTTTCTAAATTAATCAAGATAATTAAAATTATCTTGTGTGACTTGTCTATTTTATTTTAATAAACCCTCTAGATTATTTTCTCTTTTTTAGTGATTGTTTTTTTCATGGTCCTAACCAGACAACAATCCCATTTACAAAACTCTAAAAACATGACTATACTTTTCCAACGATCCTTATAAAATGTCAAGAC
The DNA here is from genome assembly GCA_018340775.1 of Taxus wallichiana var. yunnanensis. Lineage (NCBI taxonomy): Eukaryota > Viridiplantae > Streptophyta > Pinopsida > Cupressales > Taxaceae > Taxus > Taxus wallichiana. The sequence goes on from CM031244.1 coordinate 13,425,658, forward strand.
TCACATTGATGATGACACATGTCCAATTAACCAAAACAAATCATATTCATCACCTCCAACACATGATCAAGAACCCCTTAATTTACTAGTAGTCAATTGGCCACGTTTAAAATTCTGATCCACCTAGTCCTCACTTTTTTGATAGTGGTGATTCAAACAATGTGGAATTAAATGCGTATATTTATATTTGATGATTTTTCCTTCAAAAATCCATAATTGAATAATGACCACATGTCACCAATGTCACTTAAGACTTTTCCCAACTTATTGATCCTAATTATGAGCTGATCATCTAAAAAATCCATCCCGATTCCATTTACAATGGGTCGAAATATCTAGTCCCGCTTCTTTGACCCCCATCATCACTTTCAATCTCAATGTTGTTTCTTCACAAGACACAAATAATCAACCAACTTCCTCACCAGATCTTTCATCTAGATCCACCTCATCCCAAAACAACGTCAACACATATTCATCTAACTCTATTACTTGGTATTCTCTACTATCCAAAAACCTCATGTGAATTTAGTATACATCGCACTTATCATGTCCCAACCTACCCCTTCTCAACAACCCACGTCATTTATCCAAAAATTCCTCATGTCCATCCAAACATCAACACCTTCCATCACTATAGGTTCTATTTCTAGTGTTTATCCCTCTTCATAGTAGTCGTCAAATACTCTTGTTTCACAAATTCCCTCTTAGCACACACCTAAACATTCCCAACCCATTTTCCACACTTCCAAAGCATATACCCCAGCAATCCCAATATTTTATCAACACTTCTATCCCATTTTAATATATACCCCAACACACACAACCCATTTTTAACATTTCCATGCCTATCCAATATCAATACATACAACCCTTAAAACCCTTAGTTCTATAACCAACATAAAATATCCCCATATGTACTCCCCTCTAGAACAATATCCCTCTACAATATCAGCATCTAAGTCCACTTACGTAAAATATATTAGGCCTTTCATCACCCAATCTTCAATAATAACCATCACAAAAGGAACCCTTGAAGGAACTAATAAACAAAATATGTAACCTTGAAGTGGCCTCTATGGGTCTCAAGAACACACTATCTTATGAATAGATTTGTAATGAACCCATCCATCCATACGTATTATACAAAGCATATCCTCCACATTAGTAAATTCCTAAGTTAATTAAATTCTAAGAAAATAATACCCTCAACAACACATTCATGCCTTTCGATATGCTTTTAACCTCATTGCACATGACCGGGATGTCATTTTGAGAACATTACCAATGTCCTTAGTTGGAATTTCATTAGATTAGTACAACAGTATCCCCCAATACTCAATTTTCTCATCCTTATAGCACATGTAACTCTTCTTGGAACACTTCTCAATCAACATCACCCACAAAGTTACCATCACTGATTTATACACCATAAAACAATTTGAAGATGGGTCTATTGTAGATTTTGTCAATCGTTGGAGGAGCATTATTAATCAATTATAAGTTTCCATCCCAAATTTAGAATTAATCAAGTTATTTTCTTTCTCCTATGGCAAGCATATATCATCCACACTCGAAATCAATCCTTTCAAAAAAATTATGAAGCCTTTACTATCATTTATAAACTCAAACTTTATGCCCTCAAAGACGGTAGGGTCAAAATAAGATCAAATAAGCCTAAACTTGAGTCCTCATTCAAACCATCCTCCAATCATGAAAAATATAACACATCAACTAATTTGGTCATCATAAATACTACTTCTAAAGAATGTTTGACCTCTAAACACACTGCACTCAATGAAACTATTCACACATTGGTGAATATTATAGTTTTTCATAAACTCTTGGTTGTTTATATGATGGCCCTTCCTCCCATTTAAAAACATTTATCTCAAAACCCTCTTGGTATTGAGAGAATGATTACTAAAAATACCATAGGGTCAAAGGTCGCGATCTTGAAAGATTTCACTCATTCAAGAACGTCCATCAAGACCTTATCGAAAAGGTGAGTTGTAACTAGATAACCCAAATGCACCTCCAAATAAAAATCTAGACATTTTAAAGAAATCTTTTCCAAACCATGATCCATCTACTAGTCAACCAAAATCTAATGTCATTCACTCCCATCACACCATTAACACAATCAAAGATCAGTCATCTTTGTCTTCAACATCTAGTACTCCTATCACGGAAGAACAAACCAAACTATCCATATCGGTAAATGATTACGTCACAAAAAAAAAGGTATTTGGATCAACCACAACATCCAACCCCTATGTTTCTACTCTAGAAGAACCTATCAAATCAATTTATTATTCTAGTCTTTCCTCTGCGAAGACCCTAAATATATCCAAATACACTCCATATACTTCAAAATCATCTGCAAGCACTTCACAAGCTCTAGAAAAGAAACATATCTTACAATATGTGAAAATCTCCTACGATGACCATATTACCCAACATTACACACATAATCTAAAAATCCCATTACACGATCACCCATCCCTTAATATAAGAAAGCACCAATTATGTCATGTGATCATTCAACCTACTCAAGACAAAATCCAAAATATATGCCCTCTATCTTGGGGTCACACCCCTCATTGAAATTTTCATTCACTAGTATAGAGTTTAAGATCATTCCCAACAAAGAGAGATTTGTTCAAAATTTGTATCATAAAAAGAACACCGGTCCCTTCAATCTCTGCTTCAAAAGGACATTATGCACTAATCCTTTAAAGGCTCATCCAATGGTCCATCATAACCTTGCATCCTCTTAAGTCATTTGGATCTTGAGGGTGAAAACCATCCTGGTATAATTTCAAATCATTTTGTGATTATCATCAAACACTAGGACATTCTACATAGGACTGTAAAGCCCTTCATACAACCATTCAAATCCTTGATAGTAAAATTAATTTCCTAGATATCTATAATCATCTAATCCATTCAACATAACCCATCAGACATCTAAGACCACTACATCCAAACCATCACCTGCTACTACATCCACATCTAACAAAGGTGAGAATTATTTTAGGAAAACCTCAATTCATCAAATTGACGTAGTACATATCACTACCATAGCTTGTACACAAGACCCTAAGACTTCAAATCAAAGAAATTCCAAGGTCTCCATCCCTCTCACTCCTGAATCACCCAACTCAACACCTCCTTAAAAGGATAATATATCCATCCTTTGCACTCCACATACTCAATCTACCACTTATGTGGAGAGAACTATAATCAAGTTATGGTAAAGATTTCCCTTTATGATCTTGTAGAAAATTCATCACAACATCAACAAACCATGATCAAAAAAATTCAATCCATATTAATACCCTCATATAATCCCTATTTGTTTTCCAACTTATTTGGTACACTCGAAATTTTGTTTCCATATCTTTTTGACAGTTCTAAAATCCCGTACTTACATCTTGGAGACCACGATATTCCATTATTCATCACTACCCAAATCAATGATACTCTTGTTAAGAGAGTCATAATCAACAAGAACACCAACATTAACATCATATCATCATCTTCCTTTGATCAACTCAATTTCACCTAATTACCTTGCACAGCACTACAAACCTTTAATGAAACCGTCACTCCCACATTGGGTACGATCATCTTCCTAATCAAAGTCAGCATCAAGACCCTCCACAAACTCTTCTATCTGGTAAAAGGAGAATTTTAATATAACATGTTATTAGGTTGAAACTGGATATTGATTAAGTAAATATTGAAATAAATGCCTAAATCTAATTGATATGTATCAAGTATATGAATAAGAAATTACATAATAACTATACCCAAGAAAATTAAGTAATTAAGTATTAAAATCCTAGTTGAAAAGAGGAGATAAGATGACTTAGATATTTTAAAATTAATCTTGAAATTTTCTGAAGTGATGACGAGGTGAATAGAGAGTAATAAGTGTCAAATATCCTCAAAACAATGTGTGAATTGACGATCTTCCTAGATTGGGGCACCTGGAGAGGGGCAAGGGCACTTGTGGACTTCCTAGACCTATTTTTGGGCACCTATTACTGCTAAAAATATAAGAAAATCTCCTTCTTATAGTCGCAATATGTTCATTTCCCTTCACCTTTGGTCACTAGTGTGTCACACAGTGATCACCAAGGTTGTTGATAACCTACAATGAAATACTAACTTGCAAAACCCTCAAGAGTGTATCAAACCCCAAAAAATAAAATGATGCAAAGGAGGGGCCAGACTCTCCTCGGATGTAAAATGAGTGAACTTATGACTAAATTTTGCACTACATTTTAGACCCAATGTAGTTCTGTGTGTGTGTGTGTGTGTGTGTGTGTGTGTGTGTGTGTGTGTTTAATTGTGCCTTAGGTGGATCTTATGCATGTCGCACTTGATAGTAATAAAATATCTAGATGTAAGAGATGTAAATATATGTCTGCATGGAATATAATGAACTTCTTCTCCTATGAAGTGTATACCGAATAATGCATTCCCTTTCCCCATAATGGATGCTAGAATGGATACTTAAATGCTCTTGAATATCCTTTGGATGCAACCTTAGGTGGTGATAGCTAATGTTTAGTACTTGGTCCTTTAATATGGTCACCTAACTTTATATTTATATAATTCCCCTACTTGAATTTCATAATTAATCCCGAAAAGGCTGACTTCCAAAAATATAAGATGTTCAAATGGATAGAAAGGACCCAAAAGATGTAAGTAAATTGCAAAGAGGTTAGGGAACCTAGAGGGAATAGGGTGCTTAGCACTAGCTTCATGGCTGGGCATTAGTTTCCAAGATGATAAATGTAGAGGTGTGAAAAGATAGACTAAGTTATAAAGAGTGTAAGACCGAAAGTGGCAAAGCGAAAGAAAGAAAAGATGGCCAAATACATGGGTTAATTATTACTTTTCTTACTTAGGAAATGTAGAAATAAAATCACGCACTTAATACTATTTACTATACCGCAAAGTATGTTGTTTTATATATGTATCCTACGTAAGAAAATTAGTCACTCATGACTATAAGAAATAAAATCAACACGTGACCTTATTCACACCCGACTTCTCAAGGTCATGCCGAGACAACTGTGTTAAATAGAAATGGATGTATGTGTGGTGATGATGAACAAGCTAATGAGGAAACCTTATACCTTCAACACGCAATATCAAGATCTGCAAGTCTAAGGTAAAGAATTTTGTCCTAAGCTAAAGTGGTGTGATGGATTGATATGATAAAATATCTACTTGGAGGCTCCAATCAATATCGAGCTCTGCTGATATTTTTTCCACTGGTTGTTGAACATGTGGAAAGTGACCTACTGGGCGCCTCATATAGATTTCCGAGAAAAGCTCATGGAAGTAATAACGAAAGGTGTAATTAAACCATAGGGACTATGGGTGATTTTACGGTCTAGTCTAGAAATTCCTAGCCTTGATCAGCTGCTATGTTCACATTGAAAATTTTGCAATGATATCATGTGGAAGTGGTGATGATCTAAAAGCAATGCACACAAACTAGTGTCGATCTTTAATTGGTTGTGAGACCCCTTGGGTTGCGGGACCTTGGGATCACAACTAAAAACTCATGGAGGTTGTGGTCCTTGTATGGTCATGCACATAATCAAACCATGTTGCCAGGAGAAGTCCAATAATCATAGGCTTGATTAGATGCAATGTTTAACATGTTTAATTGTTCTATCTTCTTAGAATACCTAGTAGGTGTGCATAAAAATAACAAGTGTAAACTGTATCAATTTCGGTCAATAATTCGGCCCATTGGGTTATGGGACCAATGGATCAAAACTAAACATCTTTTCTTGTTGTGGACCGTTGATGGTCATGCGGAATGAATTGAATTGATTTTGATAAAACAAGCTAACTACCAAAGGAAATTTAATCTATTTTTTTGGTATTTTCACAAGTATATCTGAACAAAACAATGGAAGCAAACTAATCTAATAAAAGTAAATATTTTTTTATCTTTTCTTGTTTTTTAAGAAATGCTTCTAATCTAATAAACAAAACTAAATACAAATAATCGGTGGTTGTAGCTAATTACTTGAGCAAGTATGTGAATATAAATCTAAAACAACTAATCTAATTTAATCAAAACCCTTCAAACCCTACCTCAAAGGTGGAGAAAAAATCATAACCCTATAAGAGCTATTGTTCCCCACTACTTCCCCGATAATGTCAAAGAGAAATCTTTCTAATGATTTTCTCTACTTGTAATTGCTTAATCAATTGAAATGAACAATTTTTATACTCTATTTGATATGTATTTGAAATGAATGATTCAAAATTGATAATTTGACAAATGAAGCAAACAAACAAGTAATTCCAACCTGGATAAGCAAGATCTTTGGAAAATCTGGTTATATCTATATCATTCCTCTCAGTTTTTTCCTTACTTTCTCTATGTTTCCATATGAGTCCAACGAATTGGTAATACAAGAACAACATCAAGAGAAAAGGCTTGAGAAATTGAAGCTTGAAGATAATATGGTTACAATGCATGTGGAAGAGAGATAATACAAGTGAATGAGCTTGTCTATGTAGTTTCTAGCATGATTGTGGCAGAAATACTATGCAAGATACACAAAATTCTCAGGACCTTTTCTTGAATACAAGCATGGAATATATATGAATTAGATGGGATGTTCCTTCATGCACAAGGAAGCCTTGGAGTGCCAAATCATTGGGTGAAGAGGAAGTTCAAACTAATTAAATCTATTTAAAATAGAATAGTGAAGGAAAACTATGCAATCAAGACTATTTTTAGGCAATTTGGTTTACAAAAACACCCTAAAAGTCAAGTTAAGTGAAAGCGCTTGTGTTAAAATTATGCATGAAGGATTCTGGAAAAAGTGCACATGACCTTTGCTCGAGCAAGGTGACATTCGGCACTAAAGGCCGAAACATGAATAGAATAAAGCGTAAATCTAGAAGAAAGCATGGAAAATTTGAATAAGGATGTATAGGCTACAAATATACACTATGAATGGTTGTAGGAACTCGAACACCTTCTGAAAGGGCATGAATCATCATTGGGGACTTTTGTAACCATTTTTTGACAATGTAGCACATGCAATATTTCCCCCTTGGAGAAGTGTCTTAGCCATGAAGAGGCATAAAAGGTAAAGTCCAGTATGGCATTCACGAAATGGGGGTTAGAAGCTATACTTGACATGCCCATGTGTCGAAATGTCATCGTGTAAACTCCTGCTACTTGCAAAAAGAGAAGAATCAAGTGCGAGATAGATAAAATATCAAAAATAAATATTAAATCAAAATGACAAGAGGACTTACCATTTTTGTGGGGATATAGAAGTATACCAGCGCTCTAGTCCTATGAACATATGCACTCAAAACAAAGTTATAACAAATATATATATATATATATATATATATATATATATATATATATATATAAACAAACTCATTTTCAAATTCATTTGTGCATATCGACTTGGTGATTTTTGAGCTCTAGGCCCATGGTGACCATTTTTGTTGAGAGAATAGTCAAAACATTTGTTGTGAGATCGTGATCATGCCTCCAAGAGTGGGAGATTGAATCATGTGGTGCGAGGTTGGTTTTCTCACTTTTGTGTTTTAAACCTAAAATGTAAAAAATGTTGAAAATTTTACCTATGAGGGGTCATTTTCAAAATTTCTTGTTTTAAATTAGTCTCTAGGGGGCACCCATAAGGTAGTCTTTTAGTCTATTTTTGGGTGTTTTCTAGGGTTACGAACCCATTTGGAAAATCTGTCCAAGACCAGGCGCCCTACACGAGAAGCGGTTCTAAAAGAATGACCAAAACCTATGCTTAACTTGAATTTTTTTGAATTTTGATATGTTGTCATCTTTTTGTCAAGATTAATTCTTGAAATACGTTACTAACTTGCTCTTTCTTCTATGTTTTTATGGATGTAGAAGAAGGAAGAGTACATTTGTTGGAGTCATGAGAGGGAGTTTTATTGGCTCCCGGCAGTGTTGGACCACGACTCGGGATGAGGTAGATACCCTCTAGAGATCATGGATATGGAGGATTTCACAGGTGTCTCATGTTACTCCTGGAGGATGTGCAAGTAATATATCCTACAAGGATCCAAAGCCATGATGAATCTATGCACCAACTATATGTGGGATCTTGTGGCCTCCTTCGGTTTAAACAAGGTGATCAAGGTCCAATCCATTCCTACTACTCCCATCCTTACTATCCACAAGGCCATCATGGGTATCTTGGCCTTGCAGTTGATCGAGGGATAAAGGAGGTGATACACTACTCTACTATTGCTCTCCCATCATTACAGATTGATGCATATGGCCATATCTACGCCGGGGAGAAGACATACTTGGCAGCACTTATCATGACATGTATCACGTTGTCAGATTATAGGGGAAATATTTGAGTCACCCCACATTAGTTATGAGCTTTGTGTACGTGTGGATTATCTCCTATGGGAGGAGTGCGGTACGAGGATCCGGGGCCATCAAGGCCGCCGGGTGGATAAGGATGATAATTACGAGAGTGCCACATCGGGGGTATGGTGGTTAGGTTGAAAAGGCATCTCACATGGAGGAGGAGAGAGACCCTAAGTGGCATGATACTTGGGATGTTCTGAGAGTGGAGCGGGAGGAGGTAACCACATAAGAGGAGAAACTTGTCTTTGAGGGACCAATATTTTACAATGGAGAGGGGGATGATGAGTCCATGGTGGGATAATGTCTTACCTCCAATTTTGGGAGGCCCTGTAACCATTAGCAACATCATTATCAGCTCACGATCCTAAATGGATGCCTAGAGATCGAGTATGTTGATATTATTCTCTTGACTTTGTTAGTCGAAATGTTAGTTGGTATTTTTATTTTTGTAATTTTCTAATTCATCGTTTCTTATTTGTTTCCACTTACTGCAACAACTACACCAGATTGGCAAGAGATTATTCAACAAGTGTTTTTAGACACCTTATTGATCCCTTTGGGGAAGACCTAAGCTGAGTTGACCGAGGATATAGGACAACCACTTGCAGCCGAGAAGACACGAGATGTGTTTGTACCCATACGGAGGGTAGCAGAGGTTATGACCTCTCTCCATACTCGAGTGACCACGAGATGAGATGAATAATCATTTGATGAGGTAGAGTAACTCTCATATTAATACCATATCTAGTGGCTACCACCATGAGCATTCCCACCATTCTCGTACATTCTCTTCATTGTATTCGTAGCGGGAGTTTTGGGACGCATCCGTGCACCATCTCAGGGGTCCCATAGGGATTGATAGGATGATGGGCCTTTTATTATTTGGTTGTGATTTTGTCAAGCATTACATGATTTTTGTATATTTTAGGTTCATTGCAAGTTTTTGACCATGTCTAGGGCTTGAAGGAATTATATACAAACTTGATTTATTATGATATATATAGACTCTTCTTTTTGGTTCAGTAATTCATTATATCTAAGTTGAATTCCTCTTAGATCACTTCACATGTGTACTCTAGATGTTTAGAACTTTGTTTTATATGATTTTAGAATGTATGTAGTGGACATGAATGCTAATATAATGAACTCTTTTTTGTTTTGTAATGCTAATATATGATAATGTAATCACGTTTTAATGTTGAACTTTAGTTTATCTAAGAAAATATTGGTACTTCGTATTGTTTTGGAACAACTGGTGAAAGATTGATATGATAAGTGAATGAACTTGCCCTGCTCCTAACTCCACACAACTAGTAAGATGCGAGGATCAATACCAAGATATAGAAAGGGCACAAGTTATAGAAATATGTTGAATGGTAATGATGAGAGAAATACAAGGGCTTGGAAAAACCAAATTGAAACACTACTGACCTCACTCTACTCAAGCTTGCTTAATAGTTTAGAATGTGAATTGATTTCCAATTTATCTATACTTAAATCCATAGATGGCCACTTGGTTGAGAAAATATGGTTTTGAGGCTTGAAAATCTTTTGGAATTTTGGACATCTAATTCACTTTGTTTTGGCTAATGAGTTCAAATATTTGAATGAACTATTTCTAACTGTCAATTTTTTCAAAGCGACCCACTACACCTTGCCCCATGTTACTAGTAGGAAGTATGGGCTCATCACCATGGACAAAGTATAGGTGAGTAAGGGAATTTCTCTCCTTTCCCAACCCTACATCACTAGTAAGAGATACAGGCTCAACATCGAAGGTTGGTAGGGAAAAGAAATGTGTAAAATATTTTTTTTGTGTATTTTCTTTTGAGTTATTTATCTAGGAAAATTTTCTATAATGTTCTTATTTCCGAAGATATGTTTAGGGGATAGATGAGACACAATGAAGCTTCTAGAATAGACTATAGGTAGATACACATAGCCTAGAAGAAACTATAAGAAGAACCAAGTATGTAGGCCTTGGTATGGTTACTATCAAAGCTTTGTCTTATCTTGCTTGAATTGATGCAATGTTTGAAACAATTGATGACCTTTGTGGATATTTGTAGAGGTATGATTTGAATGTTTTCCAATGTTTTCAAAAGTTTTTAGGAATTTCTATAAGAATAAGTCCCTTGATCACAAATTTTATGAAATGAACTGGTAGATGAAAATGCAATGTAGATGCAGTAATGTACATATGGAAATGATAATAGATCATGTGTAGTACTATTTAGGTTAAGAGAGTTTACAAACTTTCTAATCTCCTCACCCTCTCATGTACATAGGTGAAATTCCCCATTTTTGTAGTATTTTATTACTTTATATGAACCCAACCACCTAGTCCTGAATTTCCTTCCTTCACCGGTCTTTTGGTCTATTCGATTGTCAAGTATTAAAATAAAATATCCATCATATAGTTCACGCTTGTATACTTTCTTGTTATATTATTGAGCCATCTAGTCAGCATAAACGGTATGTCATTGTTTAGCATTGAGCCTAGATTCATTAATACTTTTTAATTGAGAGATTTGTGCCTCTTGATAGCCCTCTTCTCCTAGAATTACTTACAGTGAGATACAGAGACTAGGTATTTCAACTTCGAGTACTAGAACCACCTCTCTGCACAAAATACCAAATAAAAGGGGTTTCCCCTATGGGCATTCTTACTAATGTCCGATAGGCCCACAAGGATGGAAAAATATTTAAATGCCAATATCATTTGTTCTCCTTGACCATTTTAAGGAGAATGGATTTTAATGTCTTGTTCATAGCCTCAGCCTATCCATTGGCCTGAGGGTAATAGAGAGAAGCCATATGGTGATTTATTTTGAACTTTTCACATAATTCACGTACTTCCTCATTTTTTAAATATGTGCCATTATCAAAGATAATGACTTGTGGGACCCCATACCTACAAATGATTTGGTTCAAAATAAACTTAGTGATTACACATACGGGGACGGTGGTAAGTGGCATGGCTTCTACCCACTCGGTAAAGTATTTTTGGCCATGATTATGAAGTTAAGACCATCTATTGATGAGGAATAGAACTTCCTTTTAAAATCGAGGACCCACATGGAAAAGGGCCATGGTGTTGCAATTGGTTTGAGCTTGTGCTAGTATGTGGATCTCATGCCATAACTCTTTACATTTATGTCATTTACACATAAAATCTATGCATCATGTTCTAGCGTGGGCCAAAAGTAGCCCATTCAATGTATCTTCCGAGTAGTGGCATGGCCACTGAAGTGACCTCTAGAAACTTCACTATGTGATTCATAAAGAATCTTATCGGATTCTTCTTCATCAACACATCTTAACAACATTCCATCAAAGGACCTATGACAAAGCACCTATTCTAAGATGACATACTTGGTGGTTATAACATGCAACCATATTCTTTGCTACGATTTCACCCCTTCTAGATACGTATGATCCACTATGAAATTAATGATGTCAGTGTACCATGGGCACACAAAAATGGGAGGCTTGGTTTCAACAAAATACACACACTCATCGAGGAATTCCAGATTTACTAGATCACCTCCATCTAACGGGTTATCAACCAACCAGTCCACAATGATTTTTCCTTTGACAAACTTTTGATTAACAAATGTTAACTCAAACTCTCCCATCAGAGTTATGAAGTGTCCAAATTTCTTAGATAAGGACCCTTGTGTGAGAAATGTACGTAGATGATCCGATTTAACGATAACCATTGTTTCTTTGTTTAGTATGTAATTCCTTAATCGCTTTGTCATGAAAACTATGGCAAAAAAATCCTTTTATACTGTGTGTAATGTGTCTCATAGTCAAGATATGTTTTACTAATAAAATATCTTTGCATGTTCTCGTTTATCATCATCTTCTTGAGATAACATGCAATCTAATGAGACATCTATAGCTCGTGAATACAAGATCAAGGGGAAATATAACTTAGGTGGCATGAGTGTGGGAGGAGACAATAAGAATCGTTGAGTCGAATCAAATGCTTTATTACACTCTTTCATCTAATCAATGTTGTAATACGTCTTTAATAAATTGTTGATTGGGTGAATAGAAAGCAGTTAGATCATGGATAAAACTTCAGATTGCATTGAGTTGTCCAACAAAATATCTGATCAACACTCATATGATGGTGGAGTCATTTCTAGTACATCTTGGATTTTTACTGGATCTACATCAATCCCTCGTGAAGATATGATGTATCTTGACTTGCCTCCCATTACATTTGAATACGCATTTTTACGGGTTTAATGTGTCACCTTATTTGATTAAACAAGAAATAATTAGATGAAGAAACTCAAGGTGATCATGAGTTCTTTACGGCCTTATCTAGAAGATCATCCACATAGGATTCCAAAATCTTATGGATAAGATCATGGAATATATAAGTCATCACCCATTGGTATGTGGCACCAGCATTCTTAAGTATGAACGACATGACAACATAATAGTAAGTTCCCAAGGAGTGATGAATGTAGTTTTGGTCTGATCCTCCTCGAGAGATTTTGATTTGGTTATATCCGAGAAAACCCATCCATGAGAGACAAAAACTCAAAACCTGGATGTTGCGTTGACAATAACATCAATGGATGGTAATGGGAAATCATCTTTGGGACAATATTTTTGATATCCCAAAAATCTATGGAAATTCAGATTATTCCCTTCTTCTTGAGAATGGGGATGATGTTAGACACCCATTATGAATAGTCAATTGGCTTGATGAACCTCACTGTAGGATTTTAATCACTTCCTCTTTCACCATGAGAGCCACCTTTAACTTCATGGGTATTGACTTCTATTTAATTGGCCTAGCATCGACTTAGTGATGAGGTTGTGAATTACAATATGTGGCGCAATTCCCGTCATTTCCTTATAGCTAAATGAAAAATATTTTCCATTATCATTGAGGACTTGGGTATGTATTTACATATCCTCTAGAGTTAGAAAGGATCCCAACTTCAAGATTTTTGGTTCCTCCTTTGTCCCAATGTTTATATCGATTGTTCCCTTGATTAAGGAGGCATTTCCTTCCTCAAACTCAGGTGAGGATGGAGGTAACTCTAAATCCCCCTCTTCTACTACCTCATAAATTTCAAGATCTTTTTCGAGATCATGGGATTTCTAAAATATGAAGAAAATGTGGGATTAGGGAAAAATCAACCTCGTGATGAGAAATATGTAATTGTTATCCAAAATGTGCCCCTGCTCATTTTTGTGGCTAACTCCTTGTGTTCTTACCTCTCTTGTGCCTCAGTCTCCATTTTTATTTTTAGGCACTCAAATCTTTCTAAAAATGGCACCATTGGATAGAGCTCTCTCTCAGCTTTCCAGAAAGGTAAAGTTTTCCTCCTAACTCCTCATATTTTTCAAGTTATGGCTCGGCTGAGTTTTTGTGGGAAATTTTCCCTTAGGAGGCCCACGGCCAATAGGAAGCTGCCATGTGGCACCTAGAGTGGTGGAGCATGGGGAAAATTTGAAAAATTTTCCAAAGACCAAATGGGTAAAAATTCAAACTTTTTCCGCCGATCCGATTTTGGCCTGTTTTTGCCCTAAATTTTCAAATCGCCATATCTTTCGATCCAAAGCTCAAATTTTCACGTTCTTTATATCAATGGAAAGATGGTGAAATTATCTACATGATTCTAGGGTCAATTTTGCATTTTGGTTGAGTTTGGAGAGATAAAATCAAGAAACACCTCTGGCACGTGGTAATGGCCAGAAATGACGTTTCAACAACCAGTTTTAATGCAAAATGGGTCGCATTCTTCTTCAGCATGGCCAAAAATGTCAGGGCATGGGTTTGTAAGGATTCCCATGCTGTTTTAATGCATCTTCATTCAATGGGGAATGGCTTCCACGTTTTTACATGTTTTCTCTCTCCTGGGCTCGACCCATGCATTGTAAAAGCCAGATTTGGCTCATTTTTTGAGGTTGAACATTTTTTTGGATAGCAAGCTTCTTCTTTCACCTTCAACAAGTGATTTTTGTAAGTATCAGACCTTCTTCATGATTGTAATAGGTTTCTACCTCTTTGATGTTGCAAATGCAAGGATTTTGACAGTGAAAATGACAGTGCAGACTCTGTGATCAATTTTCAGTCCTTTGTTTGTATTGTCTTGCTTCATTTCAGACCTCTAATTACATCTTATTAGCCTGTGTATGATGTTTCATGTTGCATTTTATGAAATTGTGTCAATTTATATGAACAAGAAGTGTTCACAACTCCTTTGGTGTATCACCTATTAGTTTAGTTTCAATTTTTGCACTTTCTATCTCTGTCTCCTTGGAATTTAGAGTAGGATTAGGATTCAAACCTCTGCAATTATGCAAATAATAGATCTGATCAGAGGATTTTGAGGAACCAACCTCTAATCTGGAGATTCCTCTCTCATTTTACAAGTCCCACACTTGGAGAGAGGTTTGATGTTGTGCAATCGCACCTTGGATGCTGAAACATCAACTTAGAAACCTGATTTGCATCCAGGGGTGCTGCTGATTTGCAACAATAGTTTTGGCACGCCCGGTGGGACCTTAGAGGTCTCATTTTCATTGTAACAAAGTTGATGTGCATCTGCTGTAATTTTCTTGCTTAAAAGAGCTATAAATTACACATCTGGCGACTCCAAGGGGAAGAATCAGCTGGTTTTCGCAGTGCAGACCTGAAAACTCATGAGAAGAATCAAAACAAGGTCAAGAGCTGGAGAGGAAGAGGTGTTGTTTGAATATCTACAGTTATCTCCAAGAATAAGGTAAAGTGGGAGGAGAATCCAAAGGTATCCATCTCCACCAAACAGAACTCTCTCAACTCCTCCTGGTAGGCCTTTCATTCGGTCAACAAGGGTTCTAAGACCAATTAGAATGGCACAAAACAACCCCTATGTCAATTTCACTGGCAGCAGCCCACTTGCTCTCAATGCACAAAATCCAATCCCAGTTGCAGCATTGAAGAACATTCCATACTTCACTAGAGAAAATCAGACCTCACCTGGTGATCATGTTAAGGATATTGCTAACATTTGTGTAATCCATGAGATCAATGAGATGCGAGTTCTTTGTCAAAGCTTGGCATCTTCATTCAAAGGGAAAGCTTTGCAATGGTTCAGGAGTCTTGCCTCAGGTTCTATTCAAAATTGGAATCAGCTATGTATAGCCCTCCATGAGTAGTTTGGGGAAAAGGGAGACAACTTGTCCCTTTTGGAGCAGCTGACAACTATCAAAAGAGCTCCAATGAGCAGCTGTGATTTTAATTTCAGATTTCAAAGGACTTGGGAGAGAATTCCAGTGGCAGTCAGGCCAACAACAGAAGGTGCTTTTCTTTACTATCTCAAAGCTCTAAATTCTAATATTTCTATGTTGATTCAGTCCATGGGAGGCATAACTATCCCTATGGCTTATAGCATTGCCATTAGGGCTGAAAATTGTTTGATCCAAGCTGGAAAACTAGCCCCTAGACCTCCCATGCCATTGTTTCCAAGTTTAGAGAGCCCAAACACTAATCAAGCACCTAATTTGGCTCCTTCTCCCACTCCTAGAAATCAGAGTTCAAATGAAGCTTCTACTTCATCTCTAAGTGCCCCAAATGAGCTTCAAGAAGGCATGAAGCAATTGCAAGATTTAGGTAATGAGCTAGTTACTCTCAAGAGGCAACAAGCCCAAAGTTTTAGACCTTCCTTCCGGCCTCAAGCTCAGCCTAATAGGCAGCCATATCAACCTCATAGACCTTTGAATCCAGCTGCAAATCTAAATCAAGCAAGGCCTCTGCCTTGATGGACCATTTCAACCCTATAATCCAAATGCTATATCTTCCTCTATGGCATTGGTGCCAATACAAAACAACATTGCTCGGGAGTATGATTGGTGTTTTCCATGCAATGAACCTCATGACCAATCTATGTGCTTCAGCGGTGCCTTGAATCAAGCATTAATGGTGACAACTACTGGTGTGGAGGGTGAGGGAAGTCAAGGAAACAACCAACAAAAACATTCAGCAGAAATCAGCTCAAATGACACCACACTTGTGAACTAGCTGGGCGAGAGGATTTTTGTGGCATAAATCAAACAGTCTTTCAAGGTGTTGCAGCCAACACAAGGTGAAAAAGAATGAATTTGGGTGAAGAACAACCATTAGCTCAACCAATCCACAACCTTTTATGGCCCCACAAATGGTTGGTAAAAAAATCTAGTTGTAAATGCACAAGGGCAGCCAAGAACAGCTCCTAGACCAACTCAAATACCAGTTGTTGCTGCCCACATGCAAGGGATGAATATGCAAACCAAGGGATAGCAAAGAGATCCTTCATCACCATTTAGTATCATTGATCAGATGAAGAAGAAAATGTAAATATATCAATATGGGAATCGCTATCTATCCCAGGCTAGAGAGATTTGCTACAAGCTTCCATGAAGGGTGGCCAACTTGAATCAGCAAGTCCAAATGCAAGAGAAGGTGCTCACAAATGCTCACTTGACTTAAAGAGAATCATGGAGGACAACAAGGTAAAATTTTGAAGCCCCCTCCTTTTTATGTCTCATTAATCATTGGAAACCAATTGGTGCACAATTACATGATTGATTAAGGGCAAGTAGCTCGGTGATGCCCAAGCAAATAGCTGATCGGCTAGGACTTCAATATGAAACCATATCCAAAGCGGTAGTTCAGTTGGATGGGACAGCAGCAACAACAGTTGGGGTGATTAGAAACTTGAGTCTTGCCTTGCATGCATGTCTAAATGTTGTTGTTTTACAAGATGTATCGATTATAGACCTTCCACCACTCTTTCCCTATGTTTTTCAAGAGATTTCATAGCCAAGATTGGAGGATATTTGCCTGCTAATTGGTCACACATCTTTGTTCGAGAATGAGGTATGGAACCAAAGCTACAATCAGGTCTGAACCTATTGCAAACTTCCACATTGAGCCCTACACTCTAAGTCGGATCAATGCCAACTGTTGGCATTTGATCAAGAAGATCACCCAAGCAAGCGATGAAGCTAACACCAAGGTTAGAAGCATCCGGATCTAACTCTTGATGAATGGGCAAACAAGTTGCATGCTTTTGATCCTTATCAAGAAGTAGAAGAATCTGAGCTAGGGGTCTATTGCATACATCAAGAAGATCAGCCCATTCCTAGCATCACCAAGCCAAACCACAAGGATGACAATGAGGTATGGGCAGCTGTTTTTCATGGATCAAGGAGTAGACAAGGTGCGGGAGGTGGAGCTATGCTTATTTCACCTCAAGGAGTAAAGTACTATTCAGCTTTTAGATTTCAGTTTGCATGCTCCAATAACACTGTTGAATATGAAGCCTTGGTGCAAGGGATGCATTGGGTAATAAAGAGAGGAATAAAGAACTTGCAAGTCTTTAGTGACAGTGAATTGATTGTAAACCAAGTTAAGGGCAGCATCTTTGTCAAGAATAATCTGCTCAAGTGCTACAAGAATAGGGTGTGGGACCTCATTGAAGATTTTGAGGGCTTTAGCATAAAATCCATTCCTAGAAAAGAAAACCAAGCTGCTGACAGGCTTGCAGCAGTTAGGGCAGCCTTTGATATTGTGGAAAGCATTCAAAAGGACAAGGTATAGTCAAACATCCATGTGATTGTGAGGCCTTGGTGTCGGATAACAATGTAAGTTGGCAAGTGTTTGAGAATGACCAGCAAATCATCCATTTCTTATAAGAAGAAGCTGAGTTCTCAGCTAAAAATCAAGAAAAATTGGAACAAGCGGTATGGTGACCAAGTGGTACAGTGAGAACTAACAAGCTGCCCAAGGGACTTATCACTTTGGAGTCCATTTTCAATCCCAATGATCAGTTTAGGAAAGAGAAAGAAAACATTAGGTAAAGAGAGAAGATTCAGTATCCATCTTGGTGGAAGAGAACAAACCATTACAAATTGGAAAGATGACAATTGAACAAGAAAGGTATGAGTTCATACTAGCTATGTCAAGAGTTCCTTGATGTGTTTGCTTGGAGCTACAAAGATTTGAAAGGTTTCAATCCCAAGTTAGCTCAACACACCATTGAGTTGGATCCAAATACTAAGCCCATCAGGAAGAAACAAAGGCCAGTCAATCCACACATGGAACCTCTCATGAGGAAGGAATTGAACAAGTTGATTGAGTCAAGAATCATATTCCTAATCAAGCATTCTAGTTGGTTTTCCAACTTAGTTCGATTAGAAAGAAGAGTGGGATCAGATTGTGCGTTGATTTGAGGAGATTTGAATAGAGCATCTCTCGAGGACCATTACCCACTTCCTTCTATGGAGAAGATTTTACAAGTTGTTCTTTGGCTCGAAAGGTTTTCATTGCTTGATGGCTACTCGGGTACAATCAGATTATGGTGAAGGAAGAAGATCAGTTCAAGACAGCCTTCACAACCAAATGGGGAACTTATGCATACAGGAAAATGCCATTTGGGCTGTCCAATCTTTGGAGCTACCTTCCAAAGAGAAATGGAAATGGCGTTCAAAGGTTTGATTAACAACATGGTGCTGATATATCTTGATGATATCACTTTGCTTTTTTCAAAGAATGCGAGACCACCTCTCTCATTTGAGACAAGTCTTCCAAAGGTGTAGGAGATTTGGAGTGTCTTTGAATCCTAAGAAGTGTATCTTCCTAGCACATGAAGGAAAGCTCCTTGGCCATATTGTCTCCAAAGAAGGATTAGCAATTGATCCAGAGAGAGTTGAAGCCATAAGAGCACTACCATTACCAAGCCACAAGAAGGCACTTCAGAGTTTCTTGGGGAGAATAAATTTTGTTCGGAGGTTTGTCCTAGATTTTGCAGCCCTTGTCAAACCTATCACCAAGATGTTGAAGAAAAGCATGGCTTTCAAATGGATAGCAGAAGGCAAGGAGAGTTTTGAAGCAATCAAAGAATCCATCTCTCAAGCACCAACTCTCATCAACCCGGACTTCTCCAAGGATTTCATCCTCTATGCATTTGGGGGTAATGATACCATTTCTGCCATTTTGGTACAGCAGAACAAGGACAATGATGAGCAGCTAATTGCTTTCTTAGCCAAAGCCTAGATGACTATGAGGTGAGATATTCTTTTATTGAGAAGCATGTACTTGCAGTAATCAGAAGCTTGAAGAAATTCAAGCATCTAGTCTCAAACAACAAGGTTCAGTTGTTGGTCTCTCATGCGGGAGTAAAGGACTTCCTCCTCAACAAGGATTTGAATGAGAAAAGGGCAGGTTGGATCACTCGTGTCATGGAGTATGACATTGAGATCAAGGTCACCAAGCTGGTAAGAGGAAAAGGATTGTGTGAGTGGCTGATTCAGGCAAGCAAAAAGGAGTATGCGATAAAGAAGAAGTTGTTTTGATTCAAGACAGCCATGTGCAAGTAGCACTCAAGAATAGGATAATGATGTCCCCACTCCTTGCTAGACCCAAGGTATAATTCACTTCCTAAGCATAGGCCTATGCCCTCAGGAGATGAACAAAACCCAAAGAAGACACTTCAGATTGCAGGCTGTCCCATATGACATAGTAGATGGTGTTTTGTTCAAGAAAGATGTGAATGGAGTGCTACTGAGATGAATTAGCACAAATCAGATTCATAGGGTGTTGGAAGAGTTCCATGGTGGACCAGCTGGTGGTAATTTTGCACAGAAGAGTGAGCTCTAAAAATCATGAAGGCTGGTTATTATTGGCCCAAGATTTTGGTGATTGCTTTGTGTGGATCAAAGGTGCAAGAATTGTGCATTCTTCACAGGTAAAGAGAGGCTTGCTGCCCTTCCATTGCATCAATTTCAGTTGACCAGCCATTCATGCAATGGGGTTTGGAATTCATTGGAGTCATTAATCCCAATTCAAGCTAAGGGCATAAGTGGATTTTGACAGCCACAGACTACTTCACCAAGTGGACTGAAGTAGTAGCACTCAAGGAAGCAAATGAGTCTAGCATCTTAGACTTCTATGAGGGGATAGTAACCAAATTTGGCATACCTGCTACAATAATCTCGAGATAATGCATTAGCATTCATTGGATCCAAGGTAGTAGAGTGGGCTGTTAAGAATGGGATCTACCTAAGTACTTCATCAAACTACTACCCTCGGGGGTAATGGCAGGTGAATCTACAAACAAGAACTTTTGAGGATCATTAGGAGGACTCTTGATGAGAATCGAGAGGTCTTGGCATACCAAACTGAAATCAGCCTTATGGGCTGATAGGATAACTCCCAAGAGATCCACGGGTAACTCTCCATTCGGAGCTTGTTTATGGAAAAGAGGCAATCTTGCCCATGTCACTTGAGTTTCCAACATTGGAACTCATGAAGAAGTTAGAGTTGCTAGAGTTTGGGCCCATGGAGGTGAGATATGCGAGTTGATGGAGCTCAAGAGATCGAGAGATCGGGCATCCCAAGCAATGGAGAAGGATCAAGATTTGATCAAGAAGACCTTTGATAGGAAGGCCAAGATTTTGATCTTTCCAAGTTGGAGATCTAGTGTTAAAATGGGATGCGAGATAGAGCAAAACCGGGAAGGCATTCAAAATTTGATGCCATTTGGAGTGGCCCATACATGGTCACAAAGTGTAAAGACGGAAATGCCTTCCAATTGTCTTCATTGGATGGCAAAGAACTGCAGATTCTACTCAATGGAATCTATCTAAAGCATTGCTACTAAAGGGAAATTCTCCACCTTGTAATTATTAGCTTAGGTTTTCATTCCTCCAAGTGCTTGTGCACATTGTTTTGCTGTAGGTTTTTTTTCTTTCCCTAAGTGCTTTGGCACAGGCTTGTTGTCCCTGGAGATGTTTTGCAGTCCTTGCTTCCATCAAATGATATTCCATCTTCCTCCTTGCAACATTCTAAGTTAGTTGGGGTTAGAAAGAAAATTTTATGACTCCATGCCCAATGGGCTGCTTTAGGCAACTAGTATCTTCATCTAGTCAGGTAGATGACCCCTCTGAGTCGCCAAAATTGTTATCCAAAATGTGCCCCTGCTCATTTTTGTGGCTAACTCCTTGTGTTCTTACCTCTCTTGTGCCTCAGTCTCCATTTTTATTTTTAGGCACTCAAATCTTTCTAAAAATGGCACCATTGGATAGAGCTCTCTCTCAGCTTTCCAGAAAGGTAAAGTTTTCCTCCTAACTCCTCATATTTTTCAAGTTATGGCTCGGTGGAGTTTTTGTGGGAAATTTTCCCTTAGGAGGCCCGTGGCCAATAGGAAGCTACCACATGGCACCTGGAGTGGTGGAGCGCGGGAAAATTTGAAAAAAATTCCAAAGACCAAACGGGTAAAAATTCAAACTTTTGCCCGCCGATCCGATTTTGGCCTGTTTTTGCCCTAAATTTTCAAATCGCCATATCTTTCGATCAAGAGCTCATATTTTCACGTTATTTATACCAATGGAAATATGGTGAAATTCTCTACATGATTAGGGTCAATTTTGCATTTTGGTTGAGTTTGGAGAGAGAAAATCAAGAAACACCTCTGGCACATGGTAATGGCTAGAAATGATGTTTCAACAACCAGTTTTAATGCAAAATGGGTCGCATTCTTCTTCAGCATGGCCAAAAATGTTAGGGCATGGGTCTGTAAGGATGCCCATGCTATTTTAATGCATCTTCATTCAATGGGGAATGGCTTCCATGTTTTTTACATGTTTTCTCTCTCCTAGGCTCGACCCATGCATTGTAAAAGCCAGATTTGGCTCATTTTTGAGTTGAACATTTTTTTTGGATAGCAAGCTTCTTCTTTCACCTTCAACAAGTGATTTTTGCAAGTATTAGACCTTATTCATGATTGTAACAGGTTTCTGCCTCTTTGATGTTGCAAATGCAAGGATTTTGTGATGAAAAATGACGGTGGACTCTGTGATCAATTTCTAGTCATTTGTTTGTATTGTCTTGCTTCATTTCAGACCTCTAATTACATCTTATCATGTTTCATGTTGCTTTTTATGAAATTGTGTCAATTTATATGAACAAGAAGTTTTCACCACTCCTTTGGTGTATCACCTATTAGTTTAGTTTCAATTTTTGCACTTTCTATCTCTATCTCCTTGGAATTTAGAGTAGGATTAGGATTCAAACCTCTGCGATTGTGTAAATAACAGATCTGATCAGAGGAGTTTGAGGAACCAGCCTCTAATCTAGAGATTCCTCTCTCATTTTACAAGTCCCACACTTGGAGAGAGGTTTCAATGTTGTGCAATCACACTGGATGCCTGAAACATCAACTTAGAAACCTGATTTGCATCTAGGGGTGTTGCTGATTTGCTACAACATAATTATGCAAAAGAGTTTACATATCCCAAAGTTGTTTTATCATTGTCAATGTGGCCTAAGATGACAGACTTGTTCTTGGCTTCTATGTATGTAAACATCGGGGTTATTAGTATTTTACGAACCAAAGGTTTAGCACGAACCAATACCATGAAGTTTTTATCTTCCAACTCACTACTTGGAGTGAAGTAGGAAGCAAAAGTTTCTATAGAGTCTATGAGAAGGTTTAATTCATGTGGAATTGCTTCAATCGATATGAATTCAAACCCCTTTGTTATATTTAGTGCTTTGTTATTTTGTAGAGGTGTAGATCCCTGAGATCTAGTCTCATATACCTCAGATACTTGATTTGCGACCAATTTTGAATCACCTAGTACTCTAATATTACAAGCACCCATCCTTTTGGATACGATGAGACCAAGAATTAGGGCTTCATATTCAGCCCCATTATTTGTACATTCAAAGTTTAACTTGAAGGAAAGAAGGAAAAATCCTTACCTTAGGAGAGATAAGGATCACACCTGCCTTAGCACCAAAATGACATCGGCTCCATCAACATGGAGTCTCCAACAATTACTCGAGAAAAATGGATGTTGGATCATTATTTGTATCTTCTTCCTTTACCTCAGTTACTTCCACCATACAAACTTTGTCTGCTGGAAGAGAACCGAGTCCTAGGGTATGTCCCATACCCATAGAATTGAATGGAAGGAGAATAGGTAAATCCTTCTCCAATAACTCAACAATATTTGTTGTGGTTCCTAATGAAATTGTCTCTATGATGATGGTTTCATCCTTTGTGGCAGGAATTCCTTCAATCAAACCCATAGTTTCTAGCTCCATTGTAGGAACCAACTTTTCTTCTAGCACTAAGCTTGTAGGTTTGTTTAACTGATTTGTAGGAAGCTCAAACTCAGAATGAACCCCTGGCCTCTTCTTTAAATTAGCTAGATGTATGTTGAAGGGTTTTGGGTCACCCTGCGCCATGAAGACCTTCCTAAATGTAGGAACCTTACTTCTTGAAAACAAAGTGGAGGGAATCACCTTCATGCGATGAATCCAAGGATGACCGAGGATCATATTATAGTTGGTTTCCCAATATATAATATAAAACTTGGTTAGAACTGTCTTAGGTCCAAGGGTGAATGGCAACACTATAGTTCAATTGACATTGCTTTGAGGTTGTCGTAGCCTCTCATGTGTTTTGTGTTGAGGAGCAATTGGTCTCTCCATAACCTAACTTTTAAAGGAAAGAGAAGGGGACTATGTTAACCACTACCCCATCATCAATCATCGCATGTTTTACATAATTATTGTAAAAACAAATTTGAATCACCTCTATGAGTTATTTCAACATCTGTGGGCATCTTTTTGATGTCAAATACGAATCCAACATCTCTTTCAGGCTTCCTGGAGGATAAACATCAAATTCTATGTGATTTATTTGTGCTTCTAGAGGAGGGGTGACATTAATTAGATACCCAAGACCTAGTGCTTCTAATAAAGTGGCTCTATGAGTAGGGGAATTATTTAAAATATCCAAGAAGGAAATGTGAGAGAAGGTTTTGGTCATGTCATTGATCAAGTCTTAATCTCCTACTGTCTTGCCTAGTGTTTCACGAATGTCATTTGATATAGTTGAGTAGATTGGGATGGGCTATGAACAATAATTTTTTGTTTTAGTGGCACCATTAATATGAGGTTTGGTGTTCAACTCTACCAATCCCACAATTTTTGTTTTTTGGCAACCATCCAAAGGAGGTACCACCTATGAGTTTGACGAGTTTGAGGCTTCATGATTTTGTTTCCTATTGCAATGCCTTTGTTTGAACCATTGGGATCTATTCTACCATATTTTGGGTACATGGGGAGAGGATCACTAAATATCCTAAGTGGTTTGTTCTATGGGGATATCGGCCCCATGTAAGTGTTTTGAATTGGCGTTGTTGGTTTTTCCAAAAACATGTTAGCAAGTAATTTCCTTTGTTCTTCCAACAAATGTTGTAGAATTTTTTTGCAATCGTGGCATGCTCTTGCGTCATGCCCATGAACCCTATGGAAATCATAGTATAAATCGGGATCATAATCTTGAGGCCTTTGGTTTTCACCTTGTTGCGGTCCGAAATTAGAATTATTTTTCAATTGGATATTGTTATAGTTAAAATTTAGGAACCCCTACCCTTTGTTTTTGAATTGGTTTGAATACCCACCAGGTATTAATTAGGCCTTGGGTCTGTACTTGTCTTGGTTGTTGAGGTTTTTTTGTTGTTGTTGAGGATGATTAAAATCTACAACATTGATTGAGGGTGAGAAATTATTATTCCTTTGATTATTGTCATTGTTGTTGTTATTGGTAGTATTTGTATTGGGAGAACTAACAACATTGGGTTTCTTGGGCTGATCGGTAACACCGTCAGTTGTAACCCCATGATTCTTATTAAGGACCTTTGGTCCCTGATTATTGTTTGTGTTGTTGGAGTAACCAGGGTTATTTTGGTTAGGAGTGACTAACCTCCCATTTGTTCCATAAGTCTTATGACCACTATCAATGGTTGTTTGATCAATTTGGAGAGCACCCTCTAAAGCACCTCTTTGTAGCTCCTTAGTAGGAAATTTTTGAATTCTTCCTTTATCTCTCTATTGAGGGAGTGGAGGAACAAATCACAAAGCTTCATCTGATCCATATTTGGAGTGCTTGCAGAGGAATAGAGAACTTGTCGCCACCTTTGAATGAAGTGGGAAGCAGGACTCATTGTGCTCTTGTTTGATATGAAGGAATTATTTGATTCCTGTCCTTAAAAGTTTGTTCATATCAAAATCCTTAATAAACTCTGACACAAGTTTCTTGAAGGAGTGTATTAAATCCTCCGATATCCTATAGTACCAATTGAGAGTGATACCTTCTAGTGTCTTAGGGAAAATATTTACAACAATTGCATCCCACAGAGCAACACTCAAATGGTCATTGTGTGATGATGTGAGTGTTAGGATCACCCTCCCCTTTTAACTTTGGAATATATGGCAAGGGTCTTGGGATCATGATAGTCTGGATGGAAAAATATAACATCTCCTTAAGATATTCAAAATAGGTCCCCATTGCGTATGTTTAAACCATTGAATATCCTTGTTGGGTAGGTGGACAGTTGCATCAGTTGTTGAAATGGTATAGCGTAAACATTTTTGGGGCATATGGAATCCTTTGTGGATTTCCATATGGAAGCCGGGTAAGTGTACATATCCACCTGTGGTGATTTAGAGTACATGTGTACATAAGGGGGTTGACTGATTTGATATGGAGTCCAAGGCACAAAGTCGGGAACATTGCATTTCTAGATTTTATAGCGTTTAAGAATGCACTTCCAATTGGTTGATATTGTAGATATCCATATATGGCGTGAGGGGACATACCCAAGGTTCCCATCCTAGTCACCAAATCTCTAGGGCTTGGAGCACCCTTATAAACTAGAGGAGTCTACGTAGAAGGTACTTGTCCATAATTATGAGGATAGTGAGAAACTCTTACTTGCCTTGGGTATAAATTTTGAGTATTTTGGGTAGGATCTAACTCTTTGAATTTGTCTACCAACATCGAGATGACATCATTCATTAATGGGGTAGTGTTTTGTTTTGGTGCTTGTTATTGAAAGTTTGGAGTTTGTTGAGGAGTATGGTATCCTGTTATGAATTGTTCGTTGTTCAACCACCCTTTGTTAGTGATTTTTTCCATTGTTCAAAGGGTAGTGTTATTTTTTGGAGCAATAAATCAACATGTCCTTGCAACCTATCAAAATTCTAGTTTATATTCTAGAAGTTTTCTTTTCTTTTAGCGTATCATGCTAATTAATCCTCATCTAGAGGCAGGAGTTGGTCTGACTGCATGCTAATGGGTTATCACAACAAAACTAGAAGAGATGAACTTTCCTTCCGAGTGAAATTTATGTTGTTAGAACTTGACTTCTTAAGAGGATGTGTCTATGTGATTTGGTCAAGCTCCTCGATACATACAGAGGAACCAACATTGTTTCCCTGAAGAAGGTGATTTTAAGCTTAATTAATTGAACGGTTATCTGCCCACGTAGAGAGTGAAGGTGATTGTTGTTGTCTACCTGTTTGATAGTTATACATATCAAAAACTAGGAGGGGTCGACTATACTCATCATTCTCGACATATTTTGGGGTATAAGAATACCCACATAATAAAGGATGGATGAAGAATTTGGAAATTTTTAGAGACTAGCTCTTCACGTTGGGTTCACCAATTTGTATGAAATAAAATCAACACGTGACCTTCTTCGCACCTAACTTCTCAAGGTTATTCCGAGACAGCCATTGTAGAATATAAATAGATGTATGTATGGTGATGATGATCAAGCTAATGAGGCAACCTTATACCTTCAACACATAATATCAAGATCTGTAATTATAAGGCAAATAATTTTTTCCTAAGCTAAAGTGGTGTGATGGATCACTCTGATAGAATATCTACTTAGAGGCTCCAGTCAATATTGATCTCTGCCGAGATTTTGTCCACTGGTTGTTGAACACACGGAAAGTGACATGCAGGTGCCTCATATAGATTTACAGACAAGGTCATGGAAGTGAGAATGAGAGGCGTAATGAAACCACATGGACTATGGGTTATGTTCTAGCCTAGTCTAGAAATTCCTAGCCTAATCATCGTTATTTTCAACACTGAAAATTGTGCAATGATATCAAGTGGAAGCGGTGATGATCTAACTACCAATGCACGTAAACCATTGCTGATGTTTAATTAGTTAGCATACCCATTGGGTTACAGGACCTGGGGATCACAACTAAAAAATCATAGAGGTTGTGGTCCTTATATGGTCATTCACGTAATCAAACCTTGTTTCCATGAGCAGTCCAATAATCGTAGGCTTGATTAGCTGTGATTTTTAGCATGTGTAATTGTTCTATCTTCTCATAATACATAGCAGGTGTGTGTAAAAATAACAAGTGTAAACCTATATCAATGTTAGTCAATAGTGACCCATTCCCTCGTTGATCCACTTATCTCATTGGTTTCTATTTCTTTTATTTTTCACACTTTTCACTCATACACCCGGTTTTGGTGAGGTAAATGGGATCCCTATTAGTTAGTCTCCACTCATTTGTCTCCTTTTTCTCTAGACACTAGCACCCAGCGCTCCTATTTATCCGGGTGCCTATGCCCTATTTATTTTTGATATTTGAGGTTATTCATTTCATTATTCCCACTCATATCCCAAGGTACTAGTCGGCATGTCAAGTCATTTGTGTCAAAATTCAAGTAAGAGATCTATATATAAACACAACATACATACCATAATAAGGGTGAGAAAATTCTTATCAAGGGATATCTATCTACATATCTCAAGGTCGTTCATTTTCACACATTACTCTACATACACATTACATAGGAAGGGGAGTTCATTCTATTCCATCCACACATTTGCATTTTATCTAGCTACCGCCTACTATCTTGGCGTATTTGTTGATAGGGTGACCTAGGAGCACTATTACACATACAAGAACATAGAACTACATTGGGTTTGAGATGTAGTGCAACACTTAGTCATAAGTTCACCATTGTGACAATTGAGGACAGTCTGACCCCTCATTTTTTATCTTTCTATTTTAGGATTTGATGTCTTGTTTAAGGTTTTATAGGAGGATATTTGTGTGTATGTGTATAGGTACCTCGACAATCCAAGTGCAACATACATGCAACCAAAGGTGAATAAGTGTGAAACCATAGCTACACCATCAAAACTAGGTTCCGACCATTTTGTAGACTCCAGCGCCCCACTGTGAGAGGTCTTAGGTGCCAGCGGAGTTTCCATGTTCCTACCAGATGCCCATTTCGAGAATTTCCACCTCCTTTGAATTTTTCTCGAGGCTCACTATGATGGTTTATGCTCCTATTGCATCACATTCTCCAATTCGAGAATCACTTTGGGATAAGAGAAATTAAGGTAAGTGCTCTATCTCTTGTATTTGCTTTCATATAAAGATCAAATAAATTTCTGAGCACTTGTATTTCATTGTATATCAGTTATAGCAGATCTTTACATTCATATTTTAATAAAATATTCATATATTATTAAGTCATTTTGGTGAACCCGTAACATAGAACTATTTTCCCTAGGATCTACTAAAACTCTATTGGCTAAGGATATCTCTTCTCCTTTGAGGCTAGTCATGCCTTATGTGAGTGTTAATCCTTTCTATGATGAAACAAACATTGCTAAACTTAGCGCTCTATATCACAACACTAATCTTCCAGATGATACTCAAAGGCAATGTGAGCTCATGAATGCAATGTGCCAACTAGATTTAATCATTAAACTATTAACATTATATCGACCGACAAAATTTTATGGTTTTAGACCTTTTTATTCAGTTATCCACACTCCACCTTCTATTTATATCAAGACTTTAGATGATTCTATTATCATTTTTATGCTTAATCTTGATGACAAGGCTTTAGCTTTAAAAAGGATGAAAATAAACATGCACATGATGTTATTTCTCATACTAGTCAGGATGATTCTATAGTTGCATCTCATACTCCTTCCATTTCTGAAAATGTTTCTAATAATACATCGCATACTAGTTCTCCTCCTCCTTCATTATATGTTGATGATACACTTAATGAAATCCTTGCATCTAAATCTTTTTCTAATATTGATGAGGCACATGATAGTAATGATTCTACTTCTTTGCATACTGCTGAATGTGAATTTTCTACTCCACTTTCATCTTCTTCTTGATATTGTTTCAGGTAACATGCACGATTCATCTGCTTCTATTACATCATCTCCTAATAATACTTATGATGTTATTCCTACTACCTCACCTCCTAATACTTCTTCAACACCTATATCTAGTGTTCCTTTAGCATCAGTATCTTCTACTTCTTCTCTTGACATCCCTATGATCACTCATAATGGTAAGATACAACCACTCAATACACTATCTACATATCTTACTATTCCATAATAAGATATGTTATCATTCATGCATGTTGTTGGTCAATTAAAATCTCAATTCCAATCTCTCACACTTGAAAGGAAAGCCTATTATTCTTCTATCGATAAAAATTATTTACATGGCAACCATTTTTGAAAAAGATTCATAATTCATAATTCCCTAAGGATTTTATTATGCCTACATTTTCATTCCTTGATGGTACTTGAAAATCTATGTTTACATCTTAAGCATTATCATCTAGCCATAGATTCTTATTCTTATGATTAGTTAGTACTAAAGTATTTTCTCCATAGTTTTACCGATGACACTCTCTAATGGTATGCACATTTACCCTTTAGATATATTAGTACCTATTGTGAGATGGAAGAGGCCTTCCTTCAACGCTTTATACTTAAAAATGGTCCTAGAGTCATACATTACCATTTACCTAGCTTACATCAAGGAAAAAAAAACCTATCATTGATTACATTTTGTGCTTCAATCTTTACATACATCAATTATTCTTTTAGCCCATCAACTTAGAAAATAAATTCATCTTTTGTTGTGGCTTGATTCCTACTTTAAAACAGCACTTGCAATATGACACATGTGAATCATTCACACTCTTATGTTATAAGGTCATTGATCTAGAATAGGATCTCATTGCTGCACATGTCATAGATCCTCCTCCTAGTTCTCCTACTACTGCACCATCTAGTTCTTCTCCACTTCCATCTGTTGAGCATCCTCCTAGGTCTCCATCTCCTCCACCTCACAAGCAAGTTCAATATTCTTCATTGCATAAGCATCCTTTATCTCCTCCACCACTCGGGATCCACCTCAAAATTTTACATCTCCTTCACAGAGCCATTACAATTTTCTCATCACACTATACCTCATGATGTGTTGTGTTCTTTACTTGAAAAGAGTTTAATTCACTTACCTTCTAATCAACATCATCCACCTCATCACTTGTAACACCAACATGATCGACCTTATTACAACTATCATTGTATCAATGGCCATCATGATAATCATTGTTGAACACCTCATAATAAATTATAATAATTAGAAGATGCAGGTGTAATTTCCTTTGGATCTCGCTCTCGTGAGAGGTCTATGTCTCCACTTCCACACAAGCATGTTGTTACTCTAGTTGACTTATCTCCTTCGTCTAGTTCTAAATTCATTATTATTACATCACTATAGGTTTTTATTCATGCATGCTATCCATCTCATCCATCCACCACTATACCATCTCATCTGTTACATCATGATACTCATCGCACAATGGCTACCTAAGTTTTCATCATCTACACATCCCATCACTTGCATCTCCCATCATTGGCACCATATCATCAGGCATTCAGTTTGGTACATACGATCATGTTGCTTCCATTCCAAATTCTTCCACCACTCTACACTCACTTGGTCTTTGGTAGGTGATTTTATCACGTATCCCACCGATGATGCACTTGTGTTCTTATAGTTCTTACAGTTCTTACATGACTATTGAAGGATATGTTAAAATGAGAACCTCACCATATATTTGCACTATACATTACATCGATATATTTATCTAGCATACACTATCATATCACTTCTCTATGACGCACTCTTATTTTATGGTTCATTCTTGACTAATGATGGAACTTATCTAAATGAACCTTATCATCTACACACTAGGGGTATCGCTATTCTCATACCCCACTTCTTCATCATAATAACATAAATTTAAGTACACTTTTTTACCATATCATTCTATTCCCGCCTCTTTAACTCGAATTAGCAAAGAAATAAAATAGGAGTAAAATAACCTCGGATGACACAAGGTTTAGTGATACCCATAGATGATGGATGAGATGCTCAATATTTTTCTTCATGGAAGGTTCGTCAAGCTCCTTTCTCGCTAAGAAACCTACAAACCATAGACTAAACAAAATATAATTAGTAATATAAATGGTGAATTACCTGGAAAAGGCCACAAAGGCTAGTCCTTAGAAGCCAATAGGCTTCCTAATAAGGATGTCAATCCACTTTTAAACAATCAAGTGGATTTGAAAGATATATAATATGTGATAACCGATACAAGATAAATAGATGATAAATGATAAGTTTATTAAAAAAAGATAAAATAAATGAGAGTGGGAAGAGGAATACTATGGCTCGAATGCAAGCTTGAAAGGTAGGTCCTCTTCCTATTATTCCTCGAATGTAGCTCAAGAAATCTCATCTTCAATGAGTATGTAGTCAAAGTACGAATTTCAATAGTATTCTCTATCTTGACGGAGTTTGTGAGTGAACTCAAAAACGTTGTTCAATTCTTCTAAAGGAGTACAATGAATGACACACAAGATTAGATCTTGCAAGATATTGTAATGTTCCTAGTAGAAAGGATGTTGAATGATTGGAAAAGAATGAATACTGGTAATTTCATGAGAGGGGCCACCAATTGCCATCTAAAAGTAATCCATGCTCAAAAACTTGTTAGAAGAAAACAATTTTATATAGTATATTTCTAGATACTTGATGAACAATGGATAAAATTACAAGAAAATAAAAGTGGTAGGAATTGATGCCACTTGGGGAAATCATTGACAATTTTGGTGATTTGTAATAAAATGATAAATTCAAATATCTGATGATTAAAACTTGATTTTGCAGAGTGTTCAATGTTTAGAGATGATGAATAAATAAGTAAGAGGTACCTAGAGGTTGATGTGGAGCTAAAGTAAAATTCAAACCTTTCTAAAGAATGATATATGATGGCGAGATAAAATCAGAGACCAGGGGAGTGAAGAGATGATGACAGATGAACCAAAACTACTCCAAACTGATTAATGGAAGTAAATGGTGATTCTTGATTTTTATTTTGATATCCAAGTGTTAAATGATGCACAGGAAGCTACGGAGTCAAGTTGAAAGTAAGATTTTGTGGACTGAAGTTGAGGATCCCTTAGAGAAGTTGAAAAATATCTTAATCAACCATTGGCGATTACCCAAATCACTAGCGATTTCATCTTGTTTGAGCTTTAAATGCAAAATGGTTAGAACAATTTTCTAAATCAAGGTTTTTGTTTTGAATTTCAAGGGGTGAAATTTTTAGACTGTTTAGGGATGTGTTTTGTTTTTTTGGAGGATGACAAAGTAGGGTAGATCATACTAATTTAGGTATGATTTTGATAGGTGTATAAATGATTTTAATAGGTGTGTAGATTTTTATGATAGATGTGTTAAGATAAGGGTGTTAGAAATAGATAAGATGGATTTTTAGGGAATAAATATATTTCAGATTAATTTGGGTAGTTTAGACTTAAATAAATTATTTTGATAATATACTCGTAATTAAACAAAGCAGTGTGTATGATGAAATATTCATATATTTAAGTAATTTATTAAATTACAATGGGATGTGATGTAGGAAGTATGGGATTTTGATGAATTTAATTAATGGGACAAATGTGAAGGATGTATCATATGACTTAGCGTATAAAATATTGATGTTTTTAATTTAAAATTTGGAAAAAATGTGAGGGGTGTAGATTTTAGGTTTCTACATTTTCCCCTTTTTGTCTAGTGGTTTAATGGCAAAGTGTTAGACAAAAATGATGTTTAGTTTTTTTATGGGTGATCCCCCCTCAAAATGGGGTGACTATAACGCAGTGTAGGGTATAAGAATCTGGAAATTTGTAATGAGAAATAAGTGTCATGTGTTTTGTTCAAAAAATTTCCCCAGTCCAAGGGGTACCAAAACATGATGTTCTACTGAGGAATCAAATGATAGGGAAACCAAAGGGCTTAATACCTATAGACATATGATCCATGAAGGTAGGATAAATAGACTAGGAAGTCAAGTGATGGGGGCCAAAGGGCACACATCCCATAGTCATATGACAAATCCCAATGTTGATTTTTTTTGTTCGATATTTAATGTTTCAAGGACTAGGGTCCTTTGAAAGAGACACTTTCATGGGAAAAAGTGATGTTTTAATATAGAATGGGCATGTATGCCAAAAATAGGATAAATCGCTAGTGATTCGGCCAATCGCTAGCAATTTCGATAAATCATGATGATTTGTGCAATCGTCGATGATTGTGTCGGGATAAAAATAAGGCTATAAGTAGCCAATTTTAATGTTTTAGGCTTATTTTTTAGCGAGAAAAATACATATTTCCATAGCAATTTTGAGTGAAAATGTGTTTTTGAGTGGAAAAGTGGAGATTTGGACACCATGGGGTCATCCAATAGAACCAAAACCCACTATGGCAAAGGTAGGTGGTTTTAACCTGCTTTTGTGTTTTTTTGTTGATTTTTAGTAGTTTTTAGAAAATTTTGTCATTTTGGGGGTGTATAGATGCCCTAATTTGGAAACACATGAATCACTGATGATTCATGCAATCACTAATGATTTAGTTGAATCTTTGGTGATTCACCTGTTATGTAGTAGTTTTGAATTTTTGATGATAAAACATGATTTTTAAGGAATGTTTTTCAATTTTTTGTGGTGTTTGTGGTTCCAATTTGGTTATTTGATGTAGGTGTATTAATATTTTGTGATGATGTTGATGTTAATGTTAATGATGTTTTAGATGTTGTTGGTGTTTTTAGGTGATGATGTTGATGTTGATGTTTTAATGTAAAGAAGTTTTGATGTTGTGGATGATATTTTTGATATTTTTGGTGATGATACTAATGTTTGTTTATATGTGTTTGTTCTTTGTAGGTGGATGCATAACTGACTATCTGTGATCGTATTCCACTAATTTTAGATGAGGTGAGAGTTGATATGACAGATGATGACTAGAAGCATATTGAGGCCATTGGTTTCAGTGGTATGAGCAATTACCGATGGATCCATAGGTGTCAGAGTTTTTATTGGCCTTACTAGAGTGGTGGAATCCTTCCACCTATACTTTTGGCTTCCCACATGTGAGAATACTATTACATTGGAGGATATTTATTGCATCATGTGATTACCTATGAGTTGAGAGGGAATTTATGTTATCAGTGAGGCAGAGAGGCCAAATGTGATGTAGAGGTTATATGGTGATGAGGTACAACATGTGAGATATGTATCAAGATCATTTGAGTACTAGGTATTGTATGAGCCTGTGAGAGAGGGTTGTACCTGGATGACACTGATGATGATGGTCATTTCATGTTTTACTTTGCTAGTGTATGTAATGGAAAGTTGAAAAAGCTATGGAATGAGGCTAAATAATCTCAAAGCCTAACTCATCCATGCACCATGAGATAAGAGCTAAATAAGGGAAACTAACATGCAAGCATTATAAATTTGACAAAAACATCAAAAACTAACATGATAAAGCTAATCTCTACTCTTTAGATTAATTAATTAAGAAATTAAACCTAAGAAGATCAACTTAGGAATCAAAGGTGTGATGTTTGATATGAAACTCAAGCTTTCAAGAATGGAGTCTCACCATTAATGGCTTGAGGCTAATGGTTCTCTCCATATTACTCAAAACTTGGATTATGGAGTGGATGGATGCAAGATGGGGAGCTCTCAACAATAGAGTATGGCTGAGATCCAAATGTTCTATAGCTTAAATCTATCACAAATGATTTCTAATGCCTTTCCAAAGTGCTTGAGAGAGAAGGACCATTTGAAAGGAAAGCCTTAGGCTTGTATTTATAATTTTCCAAATGGAAGAGTTTGAACTTTGGGTACATGTGGGACTAAAGCTCAAAAATCACTTTTAGATTAGATTAGGATAAACATGCTTTAGGCTTAGATAAGATAGGTTTATGCTAGTTAACTAGGGTTTAGGCTAGTTAAAATTGATTAGCAAGTGATTAGAGACTCATTGAGAGTTGGGAGGAGTCTAGATAACCAATTGTGACTTATAGATAGCCTATGAAGCCAATAGAAGTGGTCTAAAGAGAACTAAGGACATTATGAATGGTTGAAAGAAGGAATGTTTAGCTAATAAGAGAGATATTAGCTAAATAAGCTGATTATAGGAGGAATACGACCAAGAAGGTGTCATGAATGGGCATCTCGAGAATGGAGCAAAGAATGGGGAATTAACAAAGTGTTGTTAATTGACTGGATTAGATGAAATGCTAAGTGTAAGCATATTTTAGGTGTCTACATTTGCCCCTCTTTGAGGTGGCGTAAGTGATGTCACTTCAAAGAAAGTAGACAAGTACAAATGGGTAGAAAATTTTGAAGGGATAGAAGAAAAATGAGTAGAATGGAGGATGCCCCTCGATTGTCGATGGAGTGATAGAAGAACTTGATTGATGATCAAAAAGATGAAAAAAAGAACATAAGAAAGAATAGTGTGGAGAAGAAGAAAGGGGATATAGAAGAAAAAGGAGTAGAAGGAAGAGGGAATGATCTAACATCTATCCAATGCCTTTTAAACCCTTTTATTTTTTTATCATATTGATAATTATCTTCATCATCGGTCCTTATTAAAAAGAATGAAAAAAGTGTAGTATGACATGAAAAGCCATATACGAACAAATGTCCATTGCTAAAAGCACTAACTCCATGAAATATACAAAATGTAATGCAATCTGAGAAATTAAAATATTCCTAACTCCATGCAACATACAAAATGCAATGCAATACGAGAAAGTAAACAAGCTAAACTAAAAGAGAAACACAATGTTATGTTTTTGTTATCGAGCTCTAGTTCCGACTTGTACAAATTAGCGAAAAGGGTTAGAGATGGTTCCCCAAGAAAGGATACATACAAGGGGAATAACAGAGGACACTTTGGTCCAATGATAAAGCAATGTGCACTACAAAACAGTAGTAGGCAACTCATTGTTCCCAAAGTACATGCACAAAGTAAGTAGCCTAGCTTTTGTTGATGGTGGTAAAACAAGATGATCTGCGAGTCACGTACATAAACAAGTGAGAACTAAAGAGTGATGTTTTGTAAAATGATTTTCAATTATTATAAGTGTTTTTAAGCATATTTGAATGTTTTTATTTTTCTAACGTATTTGAATTTTTTTGATGATTTTGAAAGTTTTTGAAACTATGTACAGGAAGACAAGGAAGTGTGGATGCCCCTAGAGATAGATGGGATGTACAAGGGCATAAGGCCATGTGCGTATGAGAAAGGTGAAGATGCAAAAATGCCCCAGTGATTAGGTGGGAGTATTCAAAGGAAAAATCTTCATGGGTAGAAGTGGGACCCAAGGCCATTATGGATAGGTTTAACATGATGATGAACGTAAACCAATGAAGTTTTGGGAAGGAGAAAGGATGCCCCCAACGTAAGTTGGCCTAAAATCACATGATAGAAAGGAAGGAGAAGATTGTTTTTGTGAAAGGGGACAAAGGTGTCCACAAACATGGAAAAAAATAATCTTATACAAATGGATGTTCTGAATGAAGTAAAAGAACAATGTGAATGATATGAATGTAGCTTAGAAGCCTTGCGATGAAGAATTGATTAGCCAAAGGCACAAATCGTGAGACAAGATGCATACTAAAGTAATAATTTGAACAAGGTCCAAAAAAGACACTTGGTAACATACTAATCCTACCTACTCATAGAGATCTAGTGTGTGGAAGTTGAAATTAATTACCTCTTGAAGTGAAGATTTAATAGACAACAAGTGAAGACACCCTAGCTAATGTGTAGGAATGATTTATTTTGATAGGTGATACGTGATTTTTGAATGAAGGGTGGAAGGGTAGCCGTACATTGCTCCACTAACAGCCAGTCATCCATAGCCCCGATGGAGACGAATTTGAATCTAATCACAACATTTCTCTACTACCAGTTAGGTGTCCATAGCCCCGATAGAGTTTATTGGAAATACCCCAAGAGAGAGTAATATATCAATTTGATTTTTTCTTTTAGCTTTTAGCTTTTGATTTTTGATTGATTTTGATTCTTTTTTCTTTTTGAAAACTTATTTCAACTCTCTGGTTTGACAAGGGTCAAGAACCACTGATGGCTTGATGAAAGGAGGTGGAAGTGATTATGATGACAACATTGGCTAGTGTCAACAAATATGTCCAAAAGTTCTTCACAACAATTTTATTAGATGTTGAATGTGATAGGATCTCTAAGAGGTCATTTGTTCTTTAATTTACCAAGGTGATGAAAGAACAAGGTCAAATAGATACCATAGAGGTAGATGTCGAAAAATTTCTAACCACAATATCATCAAAGGGATGAAAATGGTAGGAATACTTTTGAAGAATAACAAGGAAGGGAAGAAGGAAACATCCACGTGTACGCAATACCTGATTGCAATGTTTAAGAAAATGTACTTTTGATTTTTGTTGTGTTTTCTCATGTTTTCTTGTATTTTTGAATTGTTTTTTATTTTTAGATTTTTGATAGTTTTTGGAAATGTGGGACCAAAAAGTCAGTTTACATGATAATATACAACAACAATGTTTGTGAATTCCTTGATAAGGGAGACTAGGCATGTTTGCTTATCAAGAGTCATGTTATCCCCAATCTCAATGATCTTGGTGAGTTCATACTCAACAAATGACTGTGATTTATCCTGAAACATGGATTTCATATGTGGGCGATTTAATTCCCCATCCAAAGGTTTATGCACTTTGCACCATACTTGATGGTTACGTTGATGTGCATTCTTAAATTACATTTGATTTTTAACGTTAAGATCATTTAATTTGTTGGGAGCTATAGAGCTCGTTACTGAGCTTTTAATTCGAGCTTTATTAAGAAACTATTTGGGTTTCTTATAATATGAGGCATGACTTATCGATCTCGAGAAGTGGGTGTAGACACTAAAATTAGGTCACACTCCCTTTTTCCCTTGACGTAGAAGCTCCCTTTATTACATTTACCCAGCCATGACCCCCTTCACCCCACTAATATTAAGTGAATTAATGCTTTATTATCACTATTTTATTATTTAAATAATATCTACACATACAGTTCACTTAGACACCTCACCAAGCTAACTCAACCTAAGACCTATTCTTAGCAAGTTCCCATAACTAACTAAGACTTACCCAAACCCTAAAAATAAATGCCTACATTCCCTCTAACCACATTCTCACATGCACACAAGAATTTTTGAGTCTAATCCATGGGATAACAACATGAGATCCAAGAAAATCAAGAGGATCTCCCTAGTTTAGTAAACCTAAGAAATCTCGCCTTGATCGATGTCGGTTACCCCTAACCATCGCCGGTTAAGCTGGACCGCCATCGATTACCCCTTTTAACCCAAAACAACCTTATTCTCAAGGTTGGAACTTGGAACTTGGAACTTGGAAGCAAGAAAGTTGACGAGAAAGAACACATCTCGAGAGATAACGCATCTTCAAAGAGCCAATTCCAGCAAGAACTCACATCCAAGGAAGGAGATTGAGCATCTTCTCCTGCACAGCCAGCCCAACCACGTTCTGATCTATCCAAGCAAAGAGGAGTGTGCATGCAGCCCATACAAAAAATTTTCTTCAGTTGGTGATCACTTGCAGCCTTCAAACCCATCATCAAGCACCTCCATCCTTCACACATAGACCACCAGGAATAAAATCCAAGTAAGTATAACATCATACTTCATTGGCTTATTTCATTTCATCATTATTTTATCATCCATTGTTTATTTTGCTCCCTATTGACCTTCTCCAACATTTTCACCTCTGTAGACTCAGTAAAACCTTGCAAAATCCTATTCTAGTCACCCAATACCATGTCCCAACCAACCAAAATCCTTTATGTAATCGTAAAGGAGACCAAAACCCCATTCTCGTGACAATTCCAGATCTCACAAGAATCGCCCCGGTTATACCTAACCACGGTCGGTCACCCTTAACCGACGCCGGTCTCTATGTTTGCCCACACAGCCTTAAATAGATACCTACCCACCTAATTTTACCTCACCCTCACTCACTTGTGACCTACTCGAGACCTTTATCAGACCTGCAGAGACCCATAACTAGCCATTTGGCCTTTGGATCCTATTCTAGCTTAGCCTGCTAGATTAGATTTGTTTTCTTATTGTGTTTTTAAGTGAGATACCTAAATCATTTCAAAATAACAATAGGATTTACTTTGTTTACAACATTAATTTGTTTAAAACAATGGACTGACAGTCATCTAGGAAGTACCATGCTTCCGGATATACTCACGTTAGGCGCTTCACCGCCCATATTGTTTAATTCTTTTTGGTGGTCTTGCTTTCATTACAGGTAGTTCCTCCTAGCCAAAAGGAAGCTCTCATGGTCAGCTATGGATTCAGAAGTCATACGCGTGCAACAACCCATCAACCGACATTTTAATAGGTATTCCTCCTATGCCCGTTACCCTATCTATTTCGTCAACAATCTAAGAAATAGGTGAAACATTTTGGCATACCCGGTAGGACCCATTCGAGGTTCCTTACATTTCATTCATTCCTAGGAAAAAATTGTGTGTTTGTTTCCCTTCTAAGAGCGTACACACTAATTTTCTTCCCTGGTAATCCACTTCTTCTTTCTATTTGCTCTAAAGGAAACTTTTCTTTTGGTGTATTTAAAAGGAATCATTCCTTCATGTTTTTTCATTATAGTGAAAGAGCATCCCTCTTCCTCTTCATCTTATTGTGTCATCCAATTTCACATTTTTTATTTGGGTTTTAAAATCATTGCATTTCATTCTGATTTTCTACATTAGCTCACATTAAATGAGGGCAACCTATATGTTGGAGGTCATGACCAGCTGATGGTTGACAAACGAATCGTAGAAAAGCACTTCTATCCTTTTCTCTTTCTCTGAGTCTTACCAAACCACACAAAAATTCAAATACATACATTCTTAAACAAAATATTACCTAGAAGAAGCTATAGGTGATCACACGATCATGGCACAGTGGGCACCCAGCTCGCTACTCTGTCAAGTCATACTTTAGAGCGAAGTCTCTGCCCCACCATAACATACCGAAACCTCACCCTTTAGATCTCATTTGTAGGAAGCCATCCTCACCAAAAACTCTATTTCACAATTCATGTGTCAGTCCCTAAATAGCATAATCTAAACAAACATAATAGAAAAGGGCACTCGTAGGATCACATTTTCTTAGTGTTTCTGTTTGGCTTGTGTTTTAAGGTGAAAGATCATGTTCATCACTTTTTTATTCATCCTTACACGCTCCTCATCATAGTTGGTGTATTCCGGCTTCACCTAAGTGTGCTTGGGCCATATCACCATCATTCCTAGAATTCTAGGTCTGATTCCACATCAAATTCTAATTCACAACCAATTTTTCTCATCATTGTTTCAATTTCACAGTAACCGTCATCAGTTACCTCTGACCGCCATCGGTTAAACCCAACCAACGTCGGTTCCAGGTCCTTTTGCTAACCTACTCAAAAGGACATTCTCACTTCACTTTTTCCACTTTCCACAGTCTCTGTCACTGTCATTTTTCCCATTGACGTTTTACACATCCCCAGATTTGGCATACTTGTTAGATTTTTCCTTCTGCCTCACTGTTTACTCACTGTCTATTTTCTACAATGACTGGTAGTAGTTACCCCTGACCGACATTGGTTTTCCCTAACCGGCATCGGTTAGCCTGTTTCACATTCCACCCACCATTTGTTACTTCATCCATTTTTTTATCACCAGATTCACCTATTCTGTTGTTCTCTATATCATTTACAGAGAAGCAGCCCTACCTGATCAATACTAGTTCACATGGTGCTGACCCGAAGACAAGAAAATTCCCTTGTATTCCATGATATTTGCCAACCGCTCTCACCTAGTATTTCACCACCTTCTATTTTATCACCAGCCATGGATCCTATCCAGCCTACTAATATCGCTACCAGAGATGAGGAGTTTACACGACTCCTTGACCAGAACCCTGCTACCTTACAGTTTTACCTCTCCCACTCATCCACTCGAGACACCTCGGGTCAGTTGATATACGGCATGCCCATATCTATCCCCTCGACTCTCATACCCACTTACGCATCAGCCCCATTTGGCTCGTGCTATCCACATCCACCTTACCCCTAGTCGTTTCGCAGATTACGTTCTATATCTCGCCATGATTGTTGTGTCTGTTATCTCTGTGGCACCCATTACATCCACCATACCCTCGACGATTACCCCAAACACAACCTCATCCACCCCTCATGTCTCACACATACCTATAGCTATGTTCCCACCTCCAGTTTCAGTGACCCCTACCCCATTTTAGAATGTAGTTCTTTCCATTCCACAATCATTAGCCCCTATTGCCACTAGGGTTACCATGACCCTTCCACCCCCATATACATACTACCAAAAACCGCTTATTTCATCTATTATCCATTATGGGTATGTACCCTCTATTTCATTACCTTCTTCTCCACCACCTTACATGGAAGCCCCATACACTAGAATGCCACCCCATTATATACCCAAAACCAACCTCCTCATGCTATAGGGGGCATCCACTCATCACAACCCACCAATGACCTAATTAAATTGATGATGGATAAGATGCAGACACTGGAGGCATCGGTTTCCGGCTCCCGCAACACTCTTACCTATGACAAGATTTGTAACGAGCCTATTCACCCGTCCATTCCTATCCATTCATACCTTGTGCATTGGGAAATGCCAAAATTCAACCGCTTCAATAGTAAGGAATACCCACAACAGACTTGAGTTCGTTCAAACATGGGTGTTGTCTAATTACTCATGATGATGCCTTACTTTTGAGAAATTTTCCCATGTCCCTCACTGGACCAGCATTAGATTGGTATAGTGGGTTACCCAAACACTCCATATTTTCATTCAATCAGGTAGCCCAAGCTTTCTTGGATCATTTCTCTATCAATATCGCCAAGAAAGTTACCATGACCAATCTATATTCCACATGTCAATACGAGGATGAATCTATCATAGATTTTTTCACTCACAAGCGCAACCTGATCAATCAAATTACCTTTCAACTTCCAAACCGAACTCATTGAGCTCTTTACCCAATCTTGCACTGAGACATATCTCCCGACCTTGTAGGTCCAAAATTTATGAAGATTTGATTAGGCATTCACTATGGCACAAAAGTTAGATATTTGGGCCATCGAAGAGAAGAAAATTCAATTACAAAATAAGAATTTAGCATTCAAGTCAAATGAAACCTCTTCTTCTTCCAAACCACCAACCAATTATTCAAAGGTTAAAGGTACCACTAACGCAATGGTACTCAAGGCCGGCCTAGACCCATCCGTCCAATCAAGCTACACCCTCATCTAATCTATCACCCGTCCAGGCTTTTGATTCAAACAAGAGCAGTGAAAATATACCCCAATTGGGGAACCTTACTCTTTTGTCTTAGAGAAGTTTATCAAAGTTGGCGCCATCACCCTTCCACCCATAAAACCACACACTGGTTTTGACCCTACTCACCCCATGCCCGCGTGGTATAAGGAACAAGATTTTTGTAACTATCACCGAGTGAAGGGTCATAGTGAGAAACTACATCACTTTTAAGAATATTGTCCAAGAAATGCTCGAGAAAGGTGAGTTAACTGTGGATAATCCCAATGCCACCCCCAACCAAAATCTACAAATATTTAAAAAATCATTTCCCAATCATGCCCCTTCATCTAATCAAACTGGTGAGACATCCACTCACGATACCCATACCCGTGAGGTTCACGCAATATTTAATGAGGTACCTGTCACCTCTCAATTACCTCACATCCCTTCCATAGAGGAAATCCTAGCCCAAAATCCTCCTTCCACATTGGAACCAACCGTCATTGTTTCTTCACCAATAGAAGAGCACCTTTCGTCTCCTACATCACTTATGTAGAAGTCTTTTCCTAACATTGAGATCATCTCACCCCTAGCTTCTCCACTTAGAGAACCTTTACCTACCATACCTCCTCAACCAATAGAGGAGCTCCCATTACCTCCTCCACCCACAGAGGAGCACCTATCCATTCCTTCATTTATAAAAGAACTCCCATCATCTCTTCCACCCATCATAGACCCGATGGAGATACCTTTACCTCTTGGCGAGCATTCTCCATCAACTACCCAACATCCAACAGACCTACTTTTAGCTCTCTTACCCATGAAAGTTGAAGCTGGCTGATTCCTCATCTCTAAGATGCATTTTACGGGAATTCCCATTAGGTCCTCACCAACTCCACCCACAAATGTGTCATTCTCACGTTTGGCCAATCACTTGGATTGTGTGGATAGGGCTTTATTATGGGGGCACTTCTTACTCCCTATCTCAACGCAAATGAATAGATCTCTCGATGACACCTCCACTATCTACCCAAACACATTTCCACCCATCAAACCACATACAACCACTGTTATCGCAACCCCTTCCACGATACTGTTAGCACTCACACCACACCCTTACCCATAACCCGACCTATGCCTAAACCCAAACCCATACCCACAACATTTACCTCCACTAAACCTATTACCACTTTAGGGGTCACCCTGACCACCAGCCTTACTCATCCACCTATTAAACTAGATTTAGCTACATCCTCCAATGTCAATACCACACCTACCCTGACACCCAAACCAAAGAAACAAACTCATCGGCCTCATACCCTGACTACACCAATCACACCCACACTTGTCTTGTCTACCTTAAGACCTCAGCTACCCAACATGGTCAAGCACCCTTCACCCATCCATAAACCAATAACACAACAACCCATTCCTTCCTCACAAATCTCTAACCTACCTAGGCACACAACATGACTCATACCCACACCTGCAGTCTCTTTACCACTAATACCTCTGATACCTTCAGCCATTTTTTCACT
Organism: Taxus wallichiana var. yunnanensis; assembly: GCA_018340775.1. NCBI lineage: Eukaryota > Viridiplantae > Streptophyta > Pinopsida > Cupressales > Taxaceae > Taxus > Taxus wallichiana. Next base: position 13,470,068 of record CM031244.1, read on the forward strand.
ACCCACTACACTTCAGTCATTATCCCTCACACCCCAAGCACAACCCGCATCATCTACCTTCATAGCACCCCCGTTATCCCCGTGGGTAACTCACCCTCTTCCTCCATCTTCTTTTCCTTCTAGACCTCGTACACCCACATCACCTTTACCCAAGAAGGTGCAACCCAAAAACAAAACCCCACTACCCCACAACAAGGTAGTCAAAACAACCCCACACCCTCCTACCCATCCATCTACTGTACCCCTACCCAAACGAACCCGACCGATACCTCAAACCACACCGGCTACTAAACCCATAGCTCAACCCATTCCTACACTTCCAAAAACAATTCCTCGAAAACCAACCATACTTACACCCAAACCCACATTCACTTCCCATTGTGATCCACTCGCAGGTCATATGCCAAAATTTTAACCAACCTCCTCAAGACTTGTTATCACATTACCACCACTCGACCTTGACCCCCTCAAACCCAAGCCAAAGGGGTTTGATGATACCAAAATTTACGCATATCATCGTGTGCCAATGCATGATGTGGAGAATCAGTAAGGCCTTGAAAATTGTCCTTATCCAATTTTGTCCACCCAAAACCAACTTTGATGATGATGACCTTCTCTCTACGAGGATCCTGCTTCACCAACACCCATTCCCACACTACCACCACTCACATGACTCCCAAAACCACACACAAAATTTGAAATTAACATGGTTTACATCAAAGAACTTGTCACGCCACCACCCAAATGTTGTTGCGCCCAACTAACCTCACAGGGATTTTCTCCTCCAGTGGGTTTTTACCCTTCATGTCATTATACCACTTACCCTACACCTTCTCCATTTGAAAACTTCCCTCAAATCAACATGGTACATGTCACTACACGTGCGCAAAAGGGTAAAGAAAAGGAATCTGACCCACCAACCAATCCTATACCCAACATACCATCTACACCCATACCTAAGATAAATATCCGCAGCCCCACATACCCCATTTGTAATGGCATCACACATAGCACCACACTCAAACAATTACACCAATCTCCCCTCAAAATTTCCTTATATGACCTCATCCAAACCTCAGAATCCCATCATCAAGCCCTCATGGAGGTTCTTCAATCTATTGAGGTTTTACCCAATGACCCTACACCCATAGCCTCCATTATCACACCCCATCATGTAGCCTCTCTCACCAAATTACCACCTTCATCCTCACCTCACCTTGTTCACCAAGTGGCCTCCTCGCCTTCTCGGGGTAAAGATCATGCCATACCAAAATGATGACCCAGACCCAGCCCTCTTCATCTCTGTCCACATTGATGACATATAGGTATGCCGTGTGATGATTGATGGAGGCACTAGCATTAACATCATTTCATCCCATGCATTTTCTCAAATGCACATACCTAAAAATTACATGCATAAACATTTCATCATGTTGCATTCATTCAATGACGCTATCACCTCTATACTAGGCACCGTCATCCTCCACATTCGCGTGGGCCCCGCACTATTCCAGAATTATTTTACATTTTGGAGGGGGAATTCCAATATAACTTGTTGCTTGGTAGACCCTGGATCTGTGTCATGGGTTACGTTCCTTCCACTTTACATCATTGTGTAAAGTTTGAACATGAAGGACACACTTATACCATTCTGGCTAACCCATCACCTTTCAAAACATGCAACATACTTTACCGACCCAATGATGTGCTCATACCTGTCAAGCTGTCTACCTCCGCAACCACTACCACTTCACCTACACCTCTACCTACCAGTACCCGCTGCTTTCACCACACATACCTCCTCCATTCCTACCACTGCTATAGCCTCCACGGCTGACCCATTAGCTTCCCAATCCATTAACTCCACGTCCGCATCGACCTCTGACACATCATCCATTCCATCTACCTACTTATTAATCACTGATCCCTTAGAAGGTGTTTTTCAATGCATCACTCTAGGGGAGTACCACCTATATAGTGTCAACACATTCCTTACTCCGTAGGAGTATGGAAGCCTTCACCAACACCCTCACTATGATCACCGTATAGTAGAATGCCTCCTTTATGGTCCTCCTCATCTTCGTACTAGTCTCACCTATGGGGGACTTGATACTACCACCTACACACCTAAACCACCATCACAACCCCACCCATTTTCCACTAATTTCCAATCACTTACCAATCGCCATTTCTCCCACACCTTTTTGCACCATTGTGCATGGAAGGGTTTTGGTTTTGGATTTTACAAGTAAGGCTGCCATATCGTTATTCCATGTACCACCCACAAACATAATGACCGGAGTGGTATCGGCTTCCTTGAACCTCCTACCAAATAGGCCCACATTGAACTCATTACGAGACCCTAGCCCTTCTCCACCTTCATCACCACCCTCACCGACGGAGTCAATGGATCCTAAATCTATCCCTCCTAACTTTTTTTTCATAAACACCATTTCCTTGGGGCCTTTGACTTATCAACGTGAAGGCAAGGCCCCTTCCACTCTCCCATTTTTGTATCCTGAGATGATTGACAATGACACACCTACCATTAACATCATTCAATGTCGAATGATGAATCCATACTCACCTACCTTGGTGTAGAAGACTCATATATTCATCGGTCGTTACCCTCTGAGATGTAAACCATGTTGAATGAATCAACTATTGAGATAAACATTCATACTCAGGATGACCCACACATCCTAAAGATCAGAAAATATTTAGATGCTGCTAAACAGGAAGCCATCACTTCTTTTCTCCAATATCATAACCATGCTTTCACTTGGTCTTACGCAGACATGCCCGGTATTGATCCCACCATAGTGGTCCGAATATCGTAATCATTCCCGATACCAAACCTATAAAAAAAAGCTGAGGAAAATGCATCCTTGCATTGCTCTTCTCATCAAAGAAGAACTTCAACACCTTCTTTTTGTTTCCTTCATCTTACCCATTGATTATCCTCATTAGATTTCTAACATTGTCCCTATTACTAAAGCAACAGGGGGACTCCGCATTTACACGGACTTCCGTGACCTCAACCTCACCTACCGAAAGATGAATTTCCCTTGCCTGGTATTAATCAACTGGTTGACCTTACCGCTGGTCACGAGATGATCTCACTCATGGATGGTTTCTTAGGTTATAACCAAATTTTTCTTTCCCCAAAAGATCAGCACAAGACCACATTCATTACCCCTTGGGGAACCTTTTGCTATCGAGTCATGCCTTTTGGCCTTAAAAACACGGTGCTACATATCAGCATGCTATGACTTACATCTTCCATGATATCATGCATCACATATTAGAAGATTACGTGGATGATCTCTTGGCCAAATCTAAACATCACACCGAGCACCTCACTATCCTCAAAACCATCTTTGATCGCCTCATTAAATATTGTGTCCACCTTTAACCTAAAAGTGTGTCTTTGCAGTTCTCTCAGGAAAAATCTTGGGATTTATTGTTTCCCTCTGTGGTATAGAAGTTGACCCTGCTAAATTCAAGGCCATTTTGGAAATTCCTTCACCCATTAACCTTAAACAACTCCGTAGCCTGCAAGGTAAATTATAGTCCATTCACCATTTCATTTCACAACTATCTGATCGGTGTCAACCATTTCATCATCTACTTAGGAAAGATGTCTCCTTTAAATGGGATGATGACTATCATAAAGATTTTGAGGCCCTAAAACAATACCTTCTCTAACCACCCGTACTCATTCCACCAAAAGACGATCAACCTTTTACCTATACATATCAGCTACCGATCATTCCTTGGGAGCCATGCTTGCTCATCGTGATGAACAACACAGGGAGTAGGTGGTTTATTACATAAGCCATACTCTTTTGGACTATGAAACCTGATACAACCATCTAGAAAAGATTTTCTTAGCCTTATTTTTCATCACCACCAAACTCCACCATTACCTACTCAACCACAAAACCTATGTTGTGACCAACACCAACCCTTTACACTTCATGTACGCCAAACCTTATCAAAATTAGCATGCCGCATGATGGCTTATGCTTTTAGCTGATCTTGACCTCGAATTCATTCACCAACATTATATTAAGGGCCAAGCTATAGCCAACCAACCTGGTGACACACCTATTTCTGGGACTAACCCTCTAATTTTGACTTTCCTGATGAGTCAATTGCTACCCTTTCCCTAGACGAACCCCCTTACCAAATGACATTGTTCTTTGATGGTTCTAAGTGTCAGCGTGGGGGTGGGGCTGGTGTTATCCTCATTCCTCTGGATGGAGAACCCATGCCTTTGTCTTTCAAGATAGACTTTGAATGCACAAACAATATTGTCGAGTACGAAGAGCTCGTACTAGGTCTCTGAGACTACCTATGCCCTAGATATCAAATCAATCCACATCTTTGGTGATTCACAATTGGTCATAAACCAATTCAATGGTATGTACCAATGTCGTCACAAGATACTTGAAGTATAAACATCATGTAGACATAATTTTTACCACTGTGATCGTTACACCCTTCAAACCATCCCATGGTCAACCAATAAATTTGTAGATACCATGGCCTGCTTAGCTTCCCAAATACCCACTTCCCCTACCGATTCTAAAATATTTGTCACTGTACAATGCCTCCATTCACCTTCTTATTTACCTCATGATGTTTACTCAATTAGAACCGACACCCCTGACCCAAGTGACCTTTGGTATAAAAAATACTCCGACTACCTTTCCCTCTCCATCTTACCTCCTGATCTCACCCGTAATGGACAACGCGCCTTCCTTAAAAAGGTCTCCCATTTCATTATCCTAGGGGGACTCCTCTATAAGCACGGCTTTGATGGTATTCTCTTACGATGCCTCACAAGTTTTGAAATTCCTTATACCATTAAGGAGGTTCATGATGGCATATGTGGAGGTCACTTTAGTGGCCTTGCTATTGCTAAGTGTATTCTTCACCTAGGCTACTACTAGCCAACCCTTAACCATGATTGTTGCAACTATGTCAAACATTGTGTGAAATTTCAACAACATTCCAACCTTCATCATACACCCAGTCATGCCTTATAGGTCGCTCGTGACCTTTGACCCTTCTCTCAATGGGGTTTGGATCTTGTCGGAGAAATCAATCCTTATTCTTCCCAACGTCATCAATGGATCATAACCGCTACCAAATACTACACAAAATGGGTGGAATCCATACCACTCATCTCCATGAAATCCGAGAAAATATGTGAGTTCATTAACCATCACATCATTTGTCACTTTGGTGTCCCTCATCGCCTCATCACTGATAATGGAAAACAATTCAAAAACAAAACACTGCAAAAACTTTGCGATGCCTTTGGCATTCAACTTAGTTTCTCCTCACCTTATTACCCACAAACCAATGGCCAAGCCAAATCCACTAACAAAACCCTCAATAAAATTCTCATGAAAGTGGTTGACAATACTGGGAAGGATTGGCATACGCACATTCCTTTTTCCCTATGGGCATACCACACTAGTATTCACACTTCCACTGCAGCTACACCCTTTTCACTAGTCTACGGTACCATAGATCGTAATTGGCTTAGACCATACATCATAACTCATATCTATGGATTGGGTGCCTATCATTTATCCTACCTTCAGGGTAAACCCAAACCTGAGCCCCTTAACGCATTGCATCTTCGACCATTCTATTGTTGACTCGTTGTCCTACCTCACCCTTCATCTCTCTCCATGCTCGTCCCTTGAGTGTTATCCACTCCATCCATCTCCCTAATGATTAAACAAGAATCATGTGAGTACCCGTCACTTGTTATCTTCTCTTGAATATGTGTACCATGGCACTACACATAGCATGATTCTCATGGATACTTTTTGTCTACCTTTAGATGAGATCCCATGGTCGTTCCACCTTGCCTTTTGAACAAGAGTCCTATCCTTCACCTTGGTCTTGTCCATGATTTCAAAGACCTCCAATGGGACCAAAATCCTTGAGTCAAACTTCTAATAAAAAGATGACTCCCTCAAAAGGACATCTTCTTCTCGACCAAATTACTACTATAAATAGACTGCTCCCTCGAAGGACAGCTATGTGAAGCTTTTAAAAAAAAACGAAGCTTCCCACATCGATCAGCTTCACGAAGACCTCAAGGAGTACCATGTTATTTATCCCATATAGACTTCCCGCATCGATCAGTCTATCAAAAAAAAAATGCTTTTTTAGTCATGGACTTGCCCATTGTGACCTTGGACCTCTTGCCCAAAAGACTTGTCACTCAAAACATATACCATTAACTACCTTTCACCCACCTTACCATTTCCACTCTCATTTCCTAAATTTCCTCAAGGGACATCTTGGACTTTCGACATTTGGTGATCCTGTGACTACTTTCACTATAGAATAGTTAATCATGTAATGCCTTTCGGATCTTGTGTTCATCACCCCCTTCATGGTATGATCCTACCCAATCAGGTGGCTCTATTACCCCCCCTCTTATCTTTTAACCATCTTTGTTTACATTTTGATTACCTTATATAGGACTTGGTCCTCGCCGCTTACCTTTGGGGTCATCCTCCCCTTTCACCATAATCGCCTTCACCTGCATCATTTTACCTATAATCTACCCCACCTATTAAACCCAAACCCACAACATGCCCAAAAACCTACCAACTCATTCTCATATTCTTCCCTAGCTCATAAGAGAACTACATCGGCCTAAGGTCCCTTTTCGCCAAGACTATGTAGGCAGCACTCCAAGGGCATGGGGCCCTTGGAAGTTAGCTCGACCACTCTCTACCCTAAACAATTCATTAACCATGCCTAACTCACCATTTACCCCACATTTCACTTAGTTCCCCTTTTCTAACAAAATTGGATATTGAGCCACATACATAACAAGTTGTTTATCATAGCATACATTTATTACACACCATCACTCCATCACTATGCATAGATTATACAACATTTCACATATGACCCATAGTATCATTCATTACAAACCATACTTGAATCATGCCTAACCAAACCTGACTCGATCCATGCTTAAACCAACATGACTCGATCCATGCCTATAACTCGATTTCGATCCATGCCGAACCGACCTAACTCAATCCATGCCTAAACTAACTGACTCTGTCATGCCTAACTCACCTAATCCATTCATATCATAATGAAAGTAAAATAAAATACACATCACAACACATAATCATCTGAACCTCATACATCTCATCATATAAATACCATTGTATCACAATAATGTACACTCATCTCAAACATACATGTGTCTCTCATACATTGTCATCTCACAGGCCACTATCCAATACAAAAATATCTTTGGCTTGCAGGCCGGTATCATGTACAAAAATATCATAATACATACAAAATATCTTCAACTTGTAGGCTGGTATCATGTATAAGAAAACTCATACTAAATACAAAATCTCTTGACACAGCCGATCTCATATATAATCCATACAAAAATGACTCGACACGCAGGCTGGTCCATAGTAAGTCAATCATCTCCCCATCTGATGTCAAGGAATGCTCCCTGTGACTGTGTCTCTCCCAACCCCTTTACCACACACTGCGGTGCCGGCACCTACCTCACCTCCTACTGATGGCCCCTCACCTGGGGCTAGCCTCTGCACACTAGTGGCCTCACCATAACCCTATCCTTGGGCTCGCCCTGTACTCTCCACACTGTGAGTGTGGGATCTAGTCCTCTCACTGGAGGCCTGTTGTGCTCTGTACTCAAGCATAGGAGGGCACATCTAGCAGTAGCTAACAAATGATCTTGATAATATCGTGCCTCTGCTAGGGCATCCATGAAATCGGCCATGGTTACTGCATCGTGGAGGTGCTTGAAGTGGGTCTCACTACTCGCGTGGGCACTGTGTAAGGGGACCTTGTCCCTGAACCTACATTGAGCCCTGTGCTAGTACTAGAGCTTGAGTTAGCCTTGGAATTTGTGCCTATTGCTCGTATCTGGACCTACTGGGGTAGTAATATGTGCTTGTGCTACTATCATCCGGCCTGTAAACTCGTAACTGCCCTCTCGCACTATGGCCAACTAGACTGTAAATCTAGTACCTACACTTGTAGGGTGGTTATTTGCTCTCCATCTCTACCTACCTCCTCTCCATCTCCATCTCCCCTACTTTCGCCTACGCAGTACTCCTGTCCCTACCCCGCCCGAGCTTTGCAACATCGCTATCTGGGGCTGTAAGATGGCAACTTGTGCCTCTGAACCTATAAGCTTCCCTACATGATCCAAGTTATGTCACCAAAGTAGCCACCTACCCCTGTAGGGTGTCTCTTTGAACTGTGATGGTGGCTAAGTTTGGTTGCCCTGGCCTCGGTGGTATGGCTCTCAGCTGTGCTACCCACCACTACCTATATCCATCTGCAACCCCAACATCATCAATCTATATATCTACTGGCTGCTCCTCCTATCCAGTCAGCACTGTGGGTCATGGTGGAGACATAGGTCTCTCCACATCATCTCTCTTGTACTGTGGGAAGGGTGGTGGTACATCCTGGACCAACCCGAATTAGTGCCTAACCCACTCTACTGGGTATCCGCTCATGCTCTCCCACTCTCCTCCCCTCTATCCACAGATATAGTTGTAGCCCATCTAGCTCCATGGCCATCTTTTTGTATGGGGGAAGCCCACATATAGCCTCCAAATGATGTCCACCCTGGAAAACCCCTCCAAGTAACCTCCTATAGTAAGCTACATCATGAGTAGCTCTAGCACCTCGGGCCTCTCCCATGGCGGTACCCAGCGCTGTACCCAACTCTCAAAACTCTCGTGGGAATGCATCTACCCGAGGCATCCCCACTAGTCAAACACAAACAATGTGCTCATAAGCCTAGTAATGTAGTAGTACGACGTAGCAGATGCTAAACCTCTGTAGTCACCTGTAGGCCCATAGCTCTTTATATACTGCACAAGAATGCAATTTCCCATGTGAACCGTGTTCTGCATTTGTATCATCATGTCATGAAGGACTCTCATCAGTGACCTCGAGAATCTCCCACCCTCTGCATCGGCAGTGTGAAGCAACACACTGCCTCCATCAAAAGTACCACTAACCTCATCTCCTCTGGATGAGCTCTATACATCGCTCCATAACTCATGCTAGCACTATGGAACATCAGGTCTGCTACACCCTCACCAAAAATGGGTGCTAGTAGCTCCTCCAATGCCTCTGAAGAGATAGAATAAACTTGGGCCCCTAATATGGGCAACCACAAGATCTTGTAGACGTCCTCCAGGGTGATCGTCATCTCACCCATTGGCATATGGAAGGTTTTGGTCACCAAGTCCCATCTGTCGATGAGGGAAACCATCAGACTCACCTCCAGAATACATGCCAGTAGCGCCTCACCCCTATCAACCCCACCTCTGCAACATGTTACCACTCCTCTTGCATCATGCTCACCCGTCACTATTAATAATAAGGGTGGCACCTGGGCCCTCATCCACAACTCATCTCGGGCCTACATCCCACAAGAGAAATGTATTAGTACACCTTCCCAACTTACCCTATTTTACCCCACATCCCAACCTAATCTCTTTCCCCACCCCCATCCCATTGGCCTTGTCGCTAATCCAACCAACCCAAACCCATCTACCCTAACCCTCACCCAAACCTACCCAAACCCATCCACCCAAACCTATCCACCCTACCCAAACCCATCTACCCTACCTATCTACCCTAACCCTCACCCAAACCTACCCAAACCCATCCACCTAAAACTATCTACCCTACCCCTCACCCAAGCCACCCTCAACCCTTCCCGTCTCCCTTAACCCTTTTCCCTCTCACCGACCAACCGAGTTATCCCCCGTGACCATAGTCTCCCCTTGACCAACATCGGTCACTGTTCTTGTGACCGATACCGGTCACTACCCACCAACATCGGCCACAAGTCGACCGACGTCGGTCACTGTTGTGCCGCCCACCACGACTTCCCAACCCTATTTTTCCCTCCCTACTCATTCTACCCACCCAACTCACTCCTTACACCCCTAAATATCCCTCTATTACCCTCTTTCTCTACACCCTACCCTTCCCCATTCCCTTTTCCCTCTCTTTTTCCCATTTTGAAATTCTTCCCCCAAACCCCCCATTTTTCATACTTTCTATATTTTACATCAAATTTACCAAATAATGAATCAAAAGGTTTGGAACTTACCACATCCCGCTGCCACCATCGTGGTGGAACCTCCAGCCTTCGCCATCCTTGAATGACCTCTCACTCTCCTAACCAATCACCTCGCTCGATCCAATCTCACAGCCCCACCTCTCGCCCAATCAACCTCACCTATGTGGCTCACCAACCAAGCTCTCTAATGTTCTCTTTTTCCTCTTCCTCTTTTCTCTCTTCTTGTCCTTTTCTACTTTTCACAATGCACAAATGAATTTTCAAAACATGGGTTTTCTAATTTTTATACCCTATCTGACTCGATCGACATCATTCGTATGCCCTCGTTCACCAATGTCGGTTCCAATCAACAGTCATCGGTTCATCCAGATCACTGTCGGTTACCCTGCATACTCAATGCCCTCACATTGACCTCATTTTCCTTACCTCCTCTTTCTTTTGCCTCCCCTACACCTACCTAGACCACTTTACCTTCCCCTCTAGCCATCCACCTTCTTCAACCTCACCTCATCAATTTGTTGAAGCCTCATTATTTTACCCCTACCTCAGCCTTACCCATGCTTGTGACCTATCTACCTAGACCTAGAAAAATGTTTGTGACCTTTGAACCAATGTGCTCATTATACCTTACGACAGTGTTACCCGTGTTGTTTGACCTCGTGCCCTTACCTTTCCTATTGTTGAGATGTCTATCCTGACCCTACCTTTGGGGTACCAGAACATACTTAAACATTCTTTCACCTAACCTATGTTGTGTTTCCTGACCTTCTCCTATACCTTGGATACCGGATTCACTTCACCCTTATTTAGATAAACCTATCGATCTTAGACGAGGTAGAGTTTTCCTGCTCTTCAATCCGGTAGCGTGCTGCAGTTTATACATGTACGTGCATTTGATTGCTGCTACCTTTGACCCTGACCCATTACCTAGATTGTCCAAGTAGACCTTTCACCCTTTCCCCTACACCCACTTGCCTTTTCCTCACATTTACCTTTTATCAAACCACTCACCGCTTTAGCCTGCTACCTCGTCAGTTCCTGGTTTGAGGGGGATCACCTTTACCCTCACATGGGGCAACCACATCTTATTTTTGTTAGCATCACTTACCAATACAAGCTACACAAAAAAGGGGCAAAATGTACACACTAAAATTTGGTCACACTCCCTTTTTTCCCTTAACGTATAAGCCCCCTTTATTACATTTACCCAACCATGATCCCTTCACCCCACTAATATTAATTTAATTAATATTAGTGAATTAATGCTTTATTCTCACTATATTTATTATTTAAATAATATCTACACATATAGTTCACTTAGACACCTCACCAAGCTAACTCAACCTAAGACCTATTCTTAGCAAGTTCCCATAACTAACTAAGACTTACCCAAACCCTAAAAATCAATGCCTACATTCCCTCTAACCACATTCCCACATGCTCACAAGAATTTTTGAGTCTAATCCATGGGATAATGACATGAGATCCAAGAAAATCAAGAGGATCTCCTAGTTTAGTAAACCTAGGAAATCCCACCTTGACCGATGTCGGTTACCCCTAACCATCGTTGATTAAGCGGAACAGCCGTCGGTTACCCCTTTTAACCCAAAACAACCTTATTCTCAAGGTTGGAACTTGGAACTTGGAAGTTGGAAGTAAGAAATTTGACGAGCAAGAACACATCTCAGAGAGATAACACATCTTCAGAGAGCCAATTCCAACAAGAACTCACATCCAAGGAAGGAGATTGAGCATCTTCTCCTACACACAAATTGACCACATTCGATATTTCCAAGCAAAGAGGTGTGCATGCATCCCATGCGAGAATCTTTTCTTTAGTTGGTGATCACTTGCAACCTTCAAACCCATCATCAGCACCTCCATCCTTCACACACAGACCACCAGGAATGAAATCCAAGTAAGTATAATGTCATACTTCATTGGCTTATTTCATTTCATCATTATTTTATCATCCATTGTTTATTTTTCTCCCTATTGACCTTCTCCAACATTTTCACCTTTGTAGACTCATTAAAGCCTCGCAAAATCCTATTCCAGTCACCCAATACCCTGTCCTAACCAACCAAAATCCTTTGTGTAATCACAAAGGAGACCAAAACCCCATTCTGTGACATTTCAGATCTCACAAGAACTAGCACCGAGTTATACCTAACCACGGTCAATCACCCTTGACCGACATCGATCTCTATGTTTGCCCACACACCTTAAATAGAGACCTAACCACCTAATTTTACCTCACCCTCACTCACTTGTTACCTACCGAGACCTTTATCAAACCCGCATGCACCGAGAACCAACCATTTGACCTTTGGATCCTATTCTAGCTTAGCCTGTTAGATTAAATCTGTTTCCTTATTGTGTTTTTATTAGTTCAAAAAAAATCGGATGATGGGCAGATCGTGGGGAAATAGGCCAACAGTGTGTAGGGCATAGCCCCTCTTTGAGACAAAGCAAAGCGAAACTAGTTTATTGCTATTCTACCAGTCAGGAACCTGTGTAAGTCTTACAGTATTCTACCTTCAGGGGGTTTGGGATCTCATCCCAGTAGAGGTAGTTCCGAATGACGAACAGAAATGTGAGAGGGGAGGAATGGAGGAAGGATAGATCTGAAGGGAGAAAAGAAATGAATTCCAAGATAGAAAGGTCAGAAGGTTTATGCTTTGGGTTGGTAGTAAACAGAGCCAAACTTACTTGCATAAACAAATAAAGCAATACTGATGAACAAATGACAAAGGCAAGAAAGAATCCAATGAATAGAAACACATATCTAACTTAAGAGAGATCAGATGGAATCTCGATTGAAAGTGACCTCTTGCACCAGACCTTGAGAGACAATATCCTTAAAGTGTTGGAACGTGTCATCTGCTTCTCTTAACTCATAAGATGCACTGAGCAATCTAGGAGACATCTTTGAAACTATTTTCTCCATGTTGTGTAGTGCATCCAAGGCTTCTTCCTTGAATTTTTGATTCTTTCCAGGATGAATTCCATTTGATTGACCTGGTAATCTAAAGCGGTGAGAGCTTTATAATGTGCCCGTGGGTGATTGATAACACCGACCTTTAATAGGTCGTCAACCGAACAATTGACCATGGTCTAGAATGTTCCCTGCTGCAACTTAGTGTTATCCAACTCCTCAGAAAGGGAGCCTGCTACTTGTAGCTCTTTATTTCCTCGAGTTATATCTTGGTGCAGCAATGTGAACCTACCAATTATCACCTGACCATCCTGGAGGATCTTCTCAATCTAGGATGACATAGCTATACCCTGTTCAACAATCTTTATGTATTCATCTATTTTTTCTTGGCTGGGAACTTAAACCGGTTCTACAGTAGTTGCTGAAGGAGCTCTGCCCATCTTCTGCAAAGTTTGGAGGAGATGTTTGTTCTGTTCTTTGAGCACTCTCTTCTCCTCTTGGCCTCTTGAAGCTTCTTGCAGAGGGAATTAACAGCTGATGAGGCTTCTCCTTGCAGGATTTCGGATGATGTTCCCATTGTGACTTGAGTCACTGTGAAGTCTGTAGGAGACAGATCTTCCTTCTTCTTTATGGGATCCAGATAGGCTATCTCCATGACCCTTTCTCCTGAGGCACTTTTTGAGAAGCGAGTTAATGCTTTTTGCTTCTTGGGTCCCTTTGTCAAAATGACAAAGAAGTCCATAGCTACAATGGGGACCTTCCTCTTGTGTTGACTTAGGTGGTTAGAGATCCAACCAGGACTTAGGGGATCATAATTGGAAGAAGAAGAGGAAACTGGGGGTGAAAGGGGAGCAACTGTAGTGGACTTGGGGAAGAAAGTGGAAACACTTGGTGGTGGCATGGATAAAGAGTCCAATGCACTAGTGCTCACATGGCCCAGAGTCACTACAGGGGAAGAGAAGGACATAGATATAGAAGGGATCTATAGTTAGATAGAGGGGATACAAAGGCGATAGATCCGCAAGGAGGAAAAGATGGAAGAGGTGGGAGATGGAAGGGAAGAAGACAAAGGAGAAGACACAACCAAAGGAGTGGTTACCTAAGTGACGGAAGGAGGAGGGGAGTAGAAGAGGGAATGGCGGGCATCTCCATAGTTGTAGTTGTGACAACATCCTGAGTGGATGTGTCCATTTGGAACATCTGTCGCTTCTTCTTTTCCGGGGACACTAAGTCCACTATTTGCTTTGAGGTAGAAGGAGGGCTATCAAGAGATTTCTCCTACTTGCTTGATTCTCCAACTTCATCCTTTCCTTTGCCCTTTGGCAAGTGATCTGGCTTTGGAGGCACTCTTCCTAAGGGGGAAGTAGTGAAATCCACCCCAAGGTAGATGAGACCATTTCGTTTGCACCAATTTTCGGTGTGTTGTAACATGGGTGGACCCTTTCTTCTATGGTCTTGGGTGCCTTGGTTCTATCGATACTTGTAAATGGCCAATCATCCCCATCCATGTCAAGGTAAACCTAATCAATTTCTTGATCAGTTTCTTGGAAATATTTTGGGATGATGGCAACTCCATAGTGGATGATCTCTGCCAGTGCCGGTGGGAGTGATCCTTTCACCTGATTTCAACTTCATGGTTCACGTCTATCCATATGTCCTCAATCTCTGGGACATGGATGGGATCGATCTTTACCTTGGGGAGGAAAGCCCAGCAGTTGAAGGTTGGCCTTCTCGGAAATCATGCTTCAGGTTGAGCAATTCCAGCTCCACAAACATTTCTCAGGATTTACCTAATGAGGCATAGGTGTATCTGCCAACCGTGAGGGGGAATGGAGTTCCACCCTTCTTCCTTTTCATACATTTCTCATGATATGTAATTAGCTTCCTTGAGAGCTCGGAAGAAGGATCGAGTTAGGCCCTTCATACCTTGGAAACCTTCTTGGTTCTCTCGGGAAGTTGGAAGCTTTAAGATATGTGAAGGTGGGGAATTGTGTGAACAAAGCCCCCACTTCTTTGTGGTAGTAACCATGCTCATGCTAGTCCGACCGTGTCTCATGTTTGGCCTCATTAGGTAGATCACCTCATAGAAGAAGGTGTCGTTGATCTTGTTGAATTGGGCGATACTGGCCTCGAGCCTTAGCTCTCGGTAGTACTCATATATCTTGACCTGAGGCCATACCCCACTTTGAATCAGTCCCAGGGTACTCTCTCTCTGAGGCAGTGGCATATACAACATAGGAGTTCATATAGAACCTCCTAGTTGTTGAAACCTATTGGAGTTGTTGTGAGATAGTATCACTGATAATCTCTCCCCAGCCAAAACGTTGCTTAGGCACATTCTTGCTCATGGTCTCTAAGTACCTGAGCATCCATTTGTGAAAGTAGTGGGCATCAAGAAGCCCAAATACTCTGCTGAGGAAAGTGATGGTATCACTTAGCTCCTCTGAGAAGTCACTGTGGTGGATGGTCTATGGCCATCTGCTCACCACCTTTTTGTTCTTCAGGTAAACCTCATTCATCATCTACATGCACTTGTCCTCATTATCGGTCCAAGTATTTATGCAGTTTTCTGGCTTACTACCACATGGCTATGGTGAGGAATGCCTAACATGACTTCGAAGTGCTGGGATGTGAGGTTAATGATCACCTTTCCTTCCTTACCTTTGACACATCTTGTGTCTTTATTGTAACAACGGGCCACCAACATGATGAACTCATTATTGATAGCACTTACTAGGAGTCCTGCGTACAAAGTGTAGCCCATTGCCTACCAGTTTGTCCATCCATGGGCCACTGGTAACCTTTGTGGTTCTTTCCCAAAAATCATCCATATCTATGTGTCCCAGCTCAGAGTCTCTGATGTCGAGACTGCATTCTACAAGTGAGTCAGGAATCCTGACTCTCTTATATTTATATTTCATTTCTTGCTCTGTCAACTTAGCTTTTCCTTTAGACTTAGTTGGCTTCTTGCTCGATGAAGACATGTGTGAGCTCGAGGGTGGCTATTGTTGTCTGCATGGAGAATCAGAGAAGTCCAACACAAGAGAGCCATGTCAACCGTCATGTTATCCATAGTTTAAAACTTGCAAAATGAAAAATTATCAATTTAAAAGCCTTTGGGCATAAGGTGTGCTTCACAATGTTTGTCAGTAGAGGCTTTTAAAAGTAAGGCACACTTTTGAGGAGTGTTGCATGATAGAAGGTAGTGCCAAAAGGGGCGGGGTGCAGATTAGCTATACACAACATGCAATGTTGGTGTTGAGGAAGTTGCGCTAGTGCCTTAGGAAAGTGATTTGGTGGGGCACAGATTTGCTTGGTGTCAGATGCGTTCAAGGCACACCAAGGTGTTGATATAAGAGATGTTGCATAGAGGTTAGGCATGCTAAGGGTTTGGATTTATGCAATGCAAATTTAGATTACACAACATATAATGTTGTTGTCATTATATTTGCACCGAGTGCTGCGCTCTTTAATATTTGAGTGTTTGTTTTCATCGTGCGGGAAGAGTTTATGGGGCATGGTAGGAAGTGCACCTATGGCACCTGTTGTGTGTAGTGTAGCATGAAGAAATAGTGCGCCAAAGGAAAACAGGACTGTTTGGCTGATTTCAAGGACTTCTTGATTTCCTCTCTTTTGGTTTGGATTTTGATGGTAAGTAGGAAAATCTTAGCAAGGCAGGGAGTAGAGGAAAAATGGGTTGGAGTTCTTTCAGAGGCAGAGCTTTCAGATTTACAGATCTGGAAGGAGGGGGAAGAGGGGTTTTTAGCTAGCTGATTGGTTTGTTAAATTCTTTTTAGGTTCATTGTAATTAACATACAACCTTAATCACCTAACCTGACATAAAAACCACAAACAACAACGAGATGGGTAGAAGCCACTTACCAGGATATATATAATGATGAAGGACAGATGTGGGATCCACAAGCATGAGGAACGGCATGTGAGGCTAATGAGGATAAGCGACAAGTGCGAGAAAATACTTTTCTTGATTTTTAATTCATGAAAATGACAAGTTGAGTGTGCCTATATATATAAAAAAATACACATTTATTGCGCCACCAACTACCTTTGGCGCGGTTGGTGAAGTGTCAACACGGAGAATATTGCACCTTGGCATGGATGGAAAGATGTCAACACCAAGATTTCATTGCCTCTAGAGCAGTTAAGAAAGTGTCAACATGACATTTTCAGCACCAAGGGGAAAATGGGGCGCACATTTTTATGTGCCGACACATCAATTTTCGTGCCTTGAGTATGTTTCTTTGGCAAAAATTGAGGAGGTTAATATGTCACTCTTAGTGCCTTAGGGGTGTAACTCTTGTCATGTTGACATGCTTTTTAGGGTGCCAAAGGATCTTCAAAGGGGCGCACTTTTCTTGGTGTTGACACAACAATTTTTGCACCCAGCTCAAAAGGCTAAAAAATGGCTAAGTTCTTTAAAACTTGATTTTGGAAGGGAAATTTTAAGCCATTTTGAACGTTAGTAGACCTTCTTAGGGGACCAAAATGAAATTTTGGTATGGTTACCTATAAAATTTCCCTTGTCCATTTTACAGGATAACAAGCTGGCTCTTTCTGGGGACTATCTTTGAATGGAATTTAAGGGTAGAGAATCCCATATTTTAATGTGCCTATCCATTGGGTTATAGAGATTCAAAAACAAGGGCAACCAAAAGGGAAGAAAGGAAACACACAACAAACAAAAATCAAACACATGACAAAAGGAAACACACAACAAAAGTAATTTGTACAAAGAAGAGAGCAAGCTCTACTTCCTAAAGATCTTGAGATGCTACCCACTATAGGGAAGTGGGAGCTCAGTTCCATCTAGATACAAGAGATAGAAACTATTCTCTCCATTGAGCTGCTTAATCTTATATGGCCCTCTCCAAAGAGATTCAAACTTCCCATGCATACCTTTTGGTTCTCTTCATTTATCCCATAGAAGGACAAGATCCCCTACCTAGAAATCTCTCTACTTGGCTTTCTTGTCGAACAACCTCTTGACTTGATTCTGATGTTCGGTGATCTTGTCGACCACTTTTACTCATTTCTCTTCAAGTTCCATCAGGTACATAATTCTCTTTTCAGAGAACTCTGAAAAGTTTCATCTTCGATAGCTCGTGCCAAGCGTAGAGCAGGAAGTTCCACGGAGATAGGGACTTTAGCATTAGTCCCATATAATACTTGAAAAGGTGACATGCTGAGAGATCTCTTTGGAGTGATACAATCTGCCCATAAGGCATCATATAACGACTTGTGCCAAGATCATTGGTTCTCATCAACTAGCTTCCGTATGATGGTTACCAGGTTCTTGTTGCTAGATTCTTCCTGACCATTTCCCTAAGGATAGTAATCAGAGGCATGAGCCAAAGTTATTCGGTATCTGTAGCAAAAACCAATAACTTATCGTGATGAGAAGTTAAAAGTGTTGTTAGCAATGATTTTGTGTGGAATGCTAAATTTCACGATGATATTTTCCTTGATGAAATTGTAAACAACTTCTGAAGTGGCATGTTTGATGTGTATGGCCTCCACCTATTTGGTTAAGTAATCTATTTCTATTAAGAAATAACTATGTCTAGCACTCGATTGGGGATGGAGTGCTCCAATAAATTCAATTCCCCATTGCCTGAATGGTTCATCAATAATGACGGGCCTGAGGGGAAAAGCAGCCAATTTTGGTTTGCCAACAAACTGTTGGCAGAGTTCACAAGGTGGCTACATCCTAAAATTGTGTTGGCCAGTAGTACCTGGCCCAAATGATCTTATGTGCTGTGATGGAAGAGGAGAAATGACCACTATAGGCTGAGTCATGAAAGCTTTCTAGTAATTTTACCTATTGCGGCTTGTCAACACATCATAGGAAGATGCCATCAATTTTGTGCTTGTACAACCCGTCATCCCAAATGACATACCTTACCACCCTAAGCTTCACCGTCCACTTCTCCTTTGTGTTTAGGTGACTTGGAAACTCGCCATAAGTGAGAAAGAAAGTGATGTTGGAATACCATTCATTGTCGTTGGTCGTGACGAACAAAACCATGGGTAAAGAATCCACTTTCTCCAGTTTACTTTGTTCTTCATCAACCTGAGCAGCTTGCTCCTCAGGTGCTTCTGGGTCTTTATTTTCAGCCATAAGTTGACATAGGCCCTTACCTCTTACCAACTTGGTTGGTTTGATGTCTAAATCATACTCTTGGACCTTTGCGATCCAATTCCTTGTAAGCTCCCTAACTCCTGTTGAGTCAGGATAGACTTAACTGTCGTGTCAGGGACCAACACTATTATATGAGAATTTAGTATGTAGTAGCGGAAGTTCTTGACTACTTTGACCATGGCGAAGGCATGTTTTTCTAGTTGTGACATCTTTAGTTCATGAGGCTTTAGAGGAGAGCTCATGAAAGCAATAGGGGATTCAACATCCTCAGAGTTCTTTTGCATTAAGATAGTCGATACAGTATGCGCGAGATGCATAACTGTACATGATGAAATCCTTGGAGAAGTCCGGACATACCAAGACAGGTGCATGAGAAACAAGAGGCTTTTATATCCTCGAATGACATCTTGCCTTCTTCACTCCATCGGAATATTTGTGACCCTTTCATCATATTGGATATATGACGAGTCTTTTCAAGCGAATTCGGGAATAAAGCGTCTAAGAAAATTTACCTTTCCGAAGAAAGAATGAACGCGGTCTTGCTTGTGGGAAAGGTAAGGCTCTGAATAATCCCGACTCTTTCAACCTCTATCTTCATGCCTTCTTTCGACGACGTGTCCCAGTAATTTTCCTTGGTGACCCGAAAACCGACTTCTTAGGGTTCGAAATTTTTTTGTTCTCGGCATCTAATCAAGACTTGCTCTAAATGATCACAGTGATCACTTCGTTTCTTAGAGAACACGGTTAAGTCATCTAGGTAAACTACGATGACCTTTCCCATCATACCTTTGAACATGAAGTCCATTGCACATTGAAAGGTGGCACCGGCATTGGTTAAACCGAACGGCATCCTGTTGTAGGCAAAGGTGCCCCATGGAGTGGTGAATGCTATTTTGAATTGGTCTTCAGGTGTGACCTCAATCTGATTATAACCCAAAAAACCATCAAGCATGGACAACATCTCTAAACTAGTTACTACCTACGAGAACTTGATCCATTATGGGCAGTGGATAATTGTCCTTTAAGGATGCCTAGTTCAGGTTGCGAAAGTCTATGCATATGCGTATTTCACCATTCTTCTTCTACACAGGTACAATATTAGCGACCCAAGTACTATGATGAATTGGAAAAATGATTCTTGCATCTAGCATCTTCTGTATTTTAGCTTGGATGGTACCTGAGATCTTGGGGTTGTAGTGCCTTTGTTTTTTACGAAAAGGCTTAACGTCTTCTTTCAGCGGGATGTCATGCTAAATGTCCTTAGGCTTAAATGACTTCAGATCAGCATAAGACCATGCCAATACATCCATATATCTTTTCAGAAATTTGACAAATTTTCACTTTTCCTCGGGTGTACAACACTTCCGATGTTCACAGACCGAGGATGTTCTGCCATACCCAAATTGACAGATTCGGTTTCTGGAGAAGAGCCAGGGTTATCCTGTCACCTCTTCTTGAAAAAATGGTCATGCTTATTAAATAATCATTCCAGGGAAACTAAACCTTTCAGAATCTTATTTCCTTTGAGCTGACATATGCCTTGACCTTCTATCGATTCATGCACTTAGCACAAGAGAGACTCATGACATGCAGAAGTCGATCCATCAAAATGGAGCTCTTTAAAAATTTTGGATTTCTCCAGGAAAGTGATAAGCTGATTATCATCATTGAATACCTGTCAGTGTTGCGAATTATCTGGCACACTCGAGCATAAAACTACCTCAATGGTGTACGTGTCCATTTTTAACCCTGGGTAAGGGAGCATGAGAGAGGCTGAGACAACCAAAGAATCAGCCATGTCATTCTGAGCTCGCGGAACGGCTTTGATTGAGAAAGCGTCAAACTCCTTGATGCTATCCCACACGACGTTGCGGTAGTGTCTGAGCCTATCATTCTTTACTTGGTATACCCCTTTCACTTGATTGACAATTAGCTCAGCATCACCCTGTACTTTCAAATTCTTGATTCCCTTTTCCTTTGTAGCTTGCATGCCAAGTAGCAAAGATTTATACTCGGTAGTGTTGTTTGTATTGAAAAACTACAATTTGAAAGAAAGAGGGAAAATCTCCTCCTCAGGAGATATTAGAATGGCCCCAGCACCGCACCCACTTGTTGCACAACTGCCATCGAACTGTAGTGTCCATATCTTGTTGAGGTCCTCCTCTGGATGAGAACCTCCATTTTATCAGAGTTGGTGGATAAGAAGTAATTCCCCATCCCTGATGATTCGAAGAGAATCTGGGCCTTGGGGTCATCGGAGTTAGTGACCAGATATTTCTTTTGTGATTCAGTTCCAATGTTTGCATTACTCCTTTGATGGGATTCTAGCTTTGGACCAATCTATATGGATTTCTCCACCAACTTCTCGAAAAAACTCCTCCCTAGTAATATCCCGTAGGTGGCTGGAATATCAGCTACGAGAATAGTCATTTTAACTCTTTTCTCTGGGA
The DNA here is from genome assembly GCA_018340775.1 of Taxus wallichiana var. yunnanensis. Classification (NCBI taxonomy): domain Eukaryota; kingdom Viridiplantae; phylum Streptophyta; class Pinopsida; order Cupressales; family Taxaceae; genus Taxus; species Taxus wallichiana. The sequence continues at coordinate 13,491,763 of CM031244.1, forward strand.
ATGTTGTGAATGCAAACTACGCATCCTTGATCTAACCTATTAATGGTACCTACTTGGTTTCCATGGAGTAACACCTACCAAAAGGTTTAGTGAGTGTGAGGCCCAAAGCATGGGTGACCTTTGCTAGCATGATGTTGTCAGATGCTCCAGAATCAATTATGCAGTTGCTTAGCTTATGACCATTAATTAGGAGAGATAGGTAGAAAGGTTCAATTTTACCTGATGCGGACGTCGAAGCAACGTTTATACGGGATGCAAGAGGGGTAGAAAGAATTCCCTTCAGAGAAATGGGATGAGAAATGATAGCTTGACTTTGAATATACTTGGTTAATCTAACAAGTTGCTTGGGGTTAGACTGAAGATACTTAGCTTCAGACATTTGGATCTTGGTCCTTTTGGCATGATCAACTATATCGAATGTGACCAAGGGTTGCACTGATGAAGGAATGAGTCCTTCATTCCATGATGGAGAGGAGTGGTACTAGTCTTTATGGAACTAGAGGGAGGTTGATTTGGAGGAGAAACATGAGGAAAATATTTCTTCACAAAAGGCTTGATAGGAGGTTGAGCAGGAAGGGGATTACCTCTTTTAGTGATTGTTGGAGGTGTACTTAATACGGCCTTTTCCTTTTGTATCTTAGCAGTAACTTCTGCTTCTTTTCCTTGTGAGTGGGTGAAAATATCATATGACTATCCACTTACATACCCTTGGGTACCTTCCTCTTCATCAGATTCCTCATCTTCAAATTCCATATACCCGATCGTAGAGTGTCGGTCGGTTCACGACATCTTGATCATCTTCACCTTGCGATGAAGGTTCTTCATAAATTTGCTCATCTTCTTTGATCTCGACCAAGGCATTAACCAAAGGGGCCTCAAGTGCTAACCTTGGAGTAGTAGTAGGTAAACGTGGCCTTTGAGGGGTGTTAATGGGAGTGAAGTTCCTCCATGGGATATCCCGGTATGGAGTGCTAGACAAAGCTTGAGCTAATTGCTTCTTCAATGCGAGCAAGTCGTTTGCCATCTTTTGGAAAGTTGGATCTGATGAGGTGGCTTGAGAAGGAGCCGAAGCCTTTGATTTGGATGGCTCTCATTTTAACTCACTAGATATAAGTAGGTTGTCCTCTATCCGAATGGCCGCAACTTGAGTGAGGACCAAGGTGGCAATTTGTTCTTGTAAAAGTAAGAAACTTACTCTTGAACTCATGGCGTTCACAAAGAAACACTTTTGATTTTTTGGTGTTGGCAACATGGCAGGTGGCACATGGTTGATCAATGAATTGAAATGGGTGATAAAATCATGCATAGTTTCATTGGCCTCCTTCTTCAAGTGAGTGATCTTTGATAGTAACGCAAACATGTCTTCTGAAGGCTTATACCTATCTTCAAACGTAGCTCATAATGTGGCCCAACTGGTGATGGATCTAGCTGGTAAATGTTGGAACCACTCTGATGCAGGCCCTTGCAAGGTCTTGAGAAAGAGATGCACTTAGATACATCTTCGTGAGTCACATCTAGAATACTGCATGACATAATAAATGCAGCAATATGCACATCCATGCTTTGATTTCCACTCCCATCAAATTTTGGGAAATTCTTGTGATTTCCATGAGGGAGGGCATGAACTGGATGCATGGCAGTGCAAGAGGGCCCATGGCATTTCCCCATGGTACTGCCATTTGAAACATGGGGAAAAGAACATGAGCAGGGAGCATGGTTCCGCTTAACAAAAGAGCACTATGAGATAGATGTCGAAGCACCTTGTGAAACCCGGCTCTTTCATGGAGGTGAGGCACTTCTTGTTGATCGATCCACCAAACTTAATGATGTGAATCGTGCTGGTGTGATACTGAAATTGTGCCTTTGAAGTAGATCGAATATTGGATCAACTTCTCCACGAGCTCTTTTCTGCGAGTAAATTGTTCACCCACCAGTGTAGCCGTTCAGATAGGCAATAATTTAGAGCAGATCTACAACAATATTTTTGTTTGTACTTGCTGATTTCTGATATTTCTGGAAAAAATTTGGTAGCATGTACTTTTTAATATAATAAATTTATCCTCTTTAAGAAATAACCGCTTGCATTTTTATGACAAAGTGAAAGAGGATAAAAAGGGGGTCAATTTTAGAAAACTGATTTTTAGATCTTTGAACTGAAATTTGCAAGGTTTTTGGAAATATTAGAAAATATCATATTCTCATATCTCTGAGAAATATATAATTTTTTGTAAAAATCGAGTGAACTAAAAACTCCTAACTAGTCCAGATCTATGAATTTGTATAAGGAAATTTTTTATTTTGATCGTTTCTGCAAAAAAATTAATTTTCAACAAAGAGTTAAAATTTGCAATCAGCGAGTGATTTTCACATTTTCTTAAATAATTTGCTTAGTTTGATTTCCCTAGTAGAGTCACCAAAAAATTGTTGGTTCAAAAATCATCGGATGAGTAGATCATGGGGAAATAGGCCAACGGTGTCAGGGCATAGCCCCTCTTTGAGGCAAAGCGAAATCGGTTTATTACTATTCTACCAAAGAGGAACGTGTACGTCTTATAGTATTCTGCCTTCAAGGGGTTTGGGATCTCATCCCAGTAGAGGTAGTTCTGAATGATGAACAGAAATGTGAGAGGGGAGGAATGGAGGAAGGATAGATCTGAAGGGAGAAAAGAAATGAATTCCAAGATAGAAAGGTCAGAAGGTTTATGCTTTGGGCTGGTAGTAAACAGAGCCAAACTTACTTGCATAAACAAATAAAGCAATACTGATGAACAAATGAAAAGGTAAGAAAGAATCCAATAGAATAGAAACACAGATCTAACTTAAGAGAGATCTAATGCACATAACACATAAATTCAGCACAAAGTCTCAAAGTATGTATTAATATTTTCTTCTATTACAAGAAAGTACAAAGTCTTTCTCTCCTCACTTCTATTTTTATAAAAAAATGTCCACCACGGAATACAACAAGTATTCTAGTATTTATAGAAGGAGGAGGAGAAAGAAGACAAAAAGAATCCAACCACTTATTTACAAAATATCTAAAAGTCAAAAGTTGACTTTGGGGCAATTTTAGGATGGCAACATCCCATGGTGCAACATGGATGATGTCATCGCATGTGCCAACATGCTTTTAAATATTTTACAAAAATGGAAAATCCATCCACGGAGGAAGCTATTCATCATCATCTCTTAGCTCAAATTTAGCTTCTAGCTGAGGCTCAGGAGAGTCAATGTGGCACTGTACCCGATACTCTGTGAACTTGCTGATTATCTTCTGAAGTTGATACTGATCAGGACCTTTGAAATGGTCATGAATCACTTCACAAGTCTCTTTCTCATTTTTGAGCTTGTCAGGAAAATCAGTGTACTCTTCATTTGCATCGATCAAAGAGCCTATAAAGTCATGGTAGGCTAAGAGGTTGTTGATGGAATCTCAATTGAAAGTGACCTCTTGCACTAGACCTTGAGAGACAATATCCTTAAAGCATTGGAACGTGTCATCTACTTCTCTTAACTCATAAGATGCACTGAGCAGTCTAGGAGACATATTTGAAACTATTTTCTCCATGTTGTGTAGTGCATCCAAGGCTTCTTCCTTGAATTTGTTGATTCTTTCAGGATGAATTCCATTTGATCGACCCAGTAATCTAAAGCAGTGAGAGCTTTATAATGTGCCCACGGGTGATCGATAATGTCAACCTTTAACAGGTCGTCATCCAAACAGTTGACCATGGTCTGGAATGTTCCCTACTGTAACTTAGCATTATCCAACTCCTCAGAAAGGGAGCTCACTACTGCTTGTAGCTCTTTATTTCCTTGAGTTATATCTTGGTGTAGCAATGTGAACCTACCAATTATCACCTGACCATCTGGAGGATCTTCTCAATCCAAGATGACACAGTTGTACCCTATTCAGCAATCTTTATGTATTCATCTATTTTTTCTTGGCTGGGAGCTTGAACAGGTTCTGTAGTAGTTGTTGAAGGAGCTCTGCCCATCTTCTACAAAGCTTGGAGGAGATGTTTGTTCTGTTCTTTGAGCACTCTCTTCTCCTCTTTTGCCTCTTGAAGCTTCTTACAGAGGGCATCAATAGCTGACAAGGCTTCTCCTTGCAAGCTTTCGGATGATGTTCCCATTGTGACTTGAGTCACTATGAAGTCTGTAGGAGATAGATCTTCCTTCTTCTTTATGGGATCCGGATAGGCTATCTCCATGACCCTTTCTCCTGAGGCACTTTTTGAGAAGCGAGTTAATGATTTTTTCTTCTTGGGTCCCTTTGTTGGAATGATGGAGAAGTCCATAGCTGCAATGGGGACCTTCCTCTTGTGTTGACTCAGGTGGTCGGAGATCCAACCAAGACTTAGGGGATCGAGGATCGGAAGAAGAAGAGGAAATGGGGGTGAAAGGGGGAGCAACTGTAGTGGACTCGGGGAAGAAAGTGGAAACACTTGGTGGTAGCATGGATAAAGAGTCCAATGCACTAGTGCTTGTAGGGCCCAGAGTCACTACAGGGGAAGAGAAGGACATGGAGATGGAAGGGATCTGTAGTTGGATAGAGGGGATACCAGGTGACAGATCTGCAAGGGAGGAAAATATGGAAGAGGTGGGAGATGGAAGGGAAGAAGACAGAGGAGAAGACACAACCAAAGGAGTAGTTACTGAGTGACAGAAGGAGGAGGGGGAGTAGAAGAGGGAATGGCGGGCATCTCCACAGTTGTAGCTATGACAACATCCTGAGTGGATGTGTCTGTTGGAACATCTGTCGCTTCTTCTTTTCCTGGGGACACTAAGTCCACTATTTTCTTTGAGGCAGAAGGAGGGCTATCAGGAGCTTTCTCCTTGCTTGATTCTCCAACTTCATCCTTTCCTTTGCCCTTTGGTAAGTGATCTGGCTTTGGAGGTGCTCTTCCTAAGGGAGAAGTAGTGAAATCCACCCCAAGGTAGATGAGACCATTTCATTTGCACCAATATTTTAAGTGCATTGCAACATGGGCTTGACCCTTTCTTTTATGGTCTTGGGTGCCTTGGTTCTATCGATACTTGTTAATGGCCAATAATCCCCATTCATGTCAAGGTAAACCTAATTAATTTTCTGATCAGTTTCTTGGAAATCTTTTGGGATGATGGCAACTCCATAGTGGATGATCTCTGCAGTGCCAGCTGGGAGTGATCCTTTCACCTAATTTCAATTTCATGGTTCACATCTATCCATATTTCCTCAATCTTTGGGACATGGATGGGATCAATCTTTACCTTGGGAGGCAAGCCCGGCAGTTGATGGTTGGTCTCATCCGGAAATCATGCTTCAAGTTGAGCAATTCCATCTCCGCAAACATTTCCCAGGATTTACCTAATGAGGCACAAGTGTATCTACCAACTGTGAGGGGGAATGGAGTTCCACCCTTCTTCCTTTTCATACATTTCTCATGATATGTAATTAGCTGCCTTGAGAGCTCTAGAAGGATCAGCTTGGGCCCTGCATACCTTGGCAACCTTGTTGGTTCTCCCAGGAAGTTGGCAGCTCTAAGATATGTGAAGGTGGGGAATTGTGTAAACAAAGCCCCCACTTCTTTGTGGTAGTGACCACGCTCATGCTGGTCCGACCGTGTCTCATGTTTGGCCTCATTAGGTAGATCACCTCATAGAAGAAGGCATCATTGATCTTGTTGAATTGGGCGATACTGGCCTCAAGCCTTAGCTCCTAGTAGTACTCATATATCTTGACCTGAGGCCATACCCCACTTTGAATCAGTCCGGGTACTCTCTCTCTGAGGTAGCGGCATATACGACATAGGAGTTCATATAGAACCTCCCAGTCATTGAAACCTATTGGAGTTGCTGCAAGATAGTATCACTAATAATCTCTCCCCAGCCGAAACATTGCTCAGGCACATTCTTGCTCATGGTCTCTAAGTACCTGAGCATCCATTTGTGAAAGTAGTGGGCATCAGGAAGCCCGAATACTCTGTTGAGGAAAGTGATGGTATCACTTAGCTCCTCTAAGAAGTCACTGTGGTGGATGGTCTGTGGCCATCTTCTCACCACCTTTTTGTTCTTTAGGTAAACCTCGTTCATCATCTGCATGCACTTGTCCTCATTTTTGGTCCAAGTCTTTATGCAGTCTTCCTGGCTTACTGCCACATACTGGCTATGGTGAGGAATTCCCAACATGACTTTGAAGTGCTAGGCGTGTGAGGTTAATGATCACCTTGCCCTCCTTATCTTTGACACATCTTGTGTCTTTATTGTAACAATGGGCCACCAACATGATGAACTCATTATTTATAGCACTTACTGGGAGTCCTGCTGCAAAGTGTAGCCCGCTACCTACCAGTTTGTCCATCCATGGGCCACCGGTAACCTTTTTGGTTCTTTCCTAGAAGTCATCCATATCTATGTGTCCCAGCTCAGAGTCTCTGATGTCGAGAGAGCATTCTACAAGTGAGTCAGGCATCCTGACTCTCTGATATTTATATTTCATTTCTTGCTCTGTCAACTTAGCTTTTCCTTTAGACTTAGTTGGCTTCTTGCTCAATGAAGACATGTGTGAGCTCGAGGGTGGTTATTGTTGTTCTGCATGGAGAATCAGAGAATTCCAACATAGAAGAGCCATGTCAACCATCATGTTATCCATAGTTTAAAACTTGCAAAATGAAAAATGATCAATTTAAAAGCCTTTGGGTGCAAGGCGCAGACTTCACTACAGGTTGTAGAGGCTTCAAAAAGTAAGGCACACTTTTGAGGAGTGTTACATGATAGAAGGCAGCGCCAAAAGGGGTGGGGCGCAGATTAGCTATACACAACATGTAATGTTGGTGTTGAGGAAGTTGCACCAGTGCCTTAGGAAAGTGCTTTGGCAGGCACAGATTTGCTTGGTGTCACATGCGTTCAAGGTGCACCAAGGCGCAGATGTAAGAGATGTTGCATAGAGGTCAAGCACACCAAGGGTTTGGCTTTGTGTGGCACAGATTTGGATTACATAACATATAATGTTACTATCATTACATTTTCACCAAAGGTGCCTACACTCTTCAAGATTTGAGCGTTTGTTTTCATCGCGGGAAGAGTTCATGCTGCATGGGCGGGAAGTGCACCTATGGCGCGACTGTGTGTAGTGTAGCATGAAGAAAACAAGACGCCAAAGGAAAATAGGACTGTTTGGCTGATTTCAAGGACTTCTTGATTTCCTCTCTTTTGGTTTGGATTTTGATGGTAAGTAGGAAAATCTTAGCAAGGCAGGGAGTAGAGGAAAAATGGGTTGGAGTTCTTTTAGAGGTAGAGCTTTCCAGATTTACAGATCTAGAAGGAGGGGAAGAGGGGTTTTTAGCTGGCTAATTGGTTTGTTAAATTCTTTTTAGGTTCATTGTAATTAACATACAACCTTAATCACCTAACCTGACATAAAAACCACAAACAACAACGAGATGGGCAGAAGCCACTTACCAGGATATATATAATGATGAAGGATAGATGTGGGATCCACAAGCATGAGGAACGACATGTGAGGCTAACGAGGATAACTGACAAGCATAGAGGAAAGACTTTTCTCGATTTTTAATTCATGAAAATGACAGGTTGAGTGCGCCTATATATAGAAAAATGTGCATTTATTGCGCCACCAACCACCTTTGGCATAGTTGGTGAAGTGTCGACACGAGAGGAGATTGCGCCTTGGCACGAATGGAAATATGTCGACACCAAGATTTCAGTGCCTGGACACACTTAAGAAAGTGTCAACATGACATTTTCAGCACCAAGGGGAAAAGGGGGCACACATTTTTATGTGCCGACACATCAATTTTTGTGCCTTGAGCATGTTTCTTTGACATATTTGAGGAGGTTGACATGTCACTCTTAGCACCTTAGGGGCACAACTCTTGTCATGTTGACATGCCTTTTAGGGCACCAAAGGATCTTCAAAGGGGCACACTTTTCTTGGTGTTGACACAACAATTTTTGCGCCTAGCTCAAAAGGCGAAAAATGGCTAAGTTCTTTAAAACTTGATTTTTGGAAGGGAAATTTTAAGCCATTTTGAACGTTAGTAGACCTTCTCAGGGGACCAAAACAAAAATTTGGTATGGTTACCTGTAAAATTTCCCTTGTCCATTTTACAGGATAACAGTTTTTAAGTGAGATACCTAAATCATTTTAGAATAACAATAGGATTTACTTTGTTTACAACATTAATTTGTTTAAAATAGTGGACTAATAACCGTCTAGGAATTACCATGCTTCCCAGATCTAGCTCATGCTAGGAAGTTCACTACCCATATTGTTTAATTCTTTTTGGTGGTCTTGCTTTCATTACAGGCAGTTCCTCCTAGCGAAAAGGAAGCTCTCACGATCAGCTTTGGATTCAAAAGTCATATGCATGCAACAACCCATCAACCGACATTTGAACAGGTATTCCTCATATTCCGTTACCCTATCTGTTTCATAAAAAATATAAGAAATAGGTGAAACTGTGGGAGAGGAAAGTGAACGTTTATGATTGATGATAGGAATGAGAGAAATGATGGTGGGCTTTCCCCAGTCATTGGTAGAAGGATTATGTGATGGATGAATAGGATATGGTCTAAGAATTGAAGAGGATGGGCTACCAGGAGGTGAGCCACTAATAGAAGATGATGAAGGGACGTCATAATATGGCCCTAAGATGGAATAAATTAGGCTACTCGGAGGTGAGCCATGGCTAGAAGATGAGGAAGGGATACTAGGATGTGGCCCCAAGAGGGAAGAAATTGGGCTATGAGGACATGGCCTAAGAATAGAAGATGATATCGAGGGAATACTAGGGGGTGACCCAAGTATAGATGAGGAGGGACTACTCAGAGGTATCCCATAGATAGAAGAGGATGAAGGGCTACTAGGACGTGTCCCAAGAATATAAGGTAATGGGAAACCAAGAGGTAACCCACAAGTAGCAAATGGAGGGCTACTAAGATGTGGTGCCGGGATAGAAGAAACCTAGGGGCTACTCAATGGTGAACCAAGGAGAGATTTTTATTAAGTAATGGTGATAGATAATGAATGATTTGGTAACGAGAAGATAGGCCATGGCTCAATGCTAGACCCAGAAATCTCATCATGCTCAGAATAAGGTGAAGATGGAATAGAAGAAGAATCAAGTTCCATGACCTTAAGCACTTCCTCTACGTTCTGATAAAAGGAATCAACTTCTTCCTCCCCATACACAAGCGTATCGAGTTCTAGAAAGAATCCTTGTTTGCAATCCTCTAAAGGGATATCATTGTGTAATCTAATTGTTCCTTCATTTTGTGAGAAATCAATTAGTATAGGTTTTTTTCTTTGGCCATAGAAGGTTGAATAGAAGAAACAGTCCGATAAGTGGGAAAGATTGATTGTGAGACAAAAATGACTCAAGAGAGGAAGTATGATTAGTGGTAGGCGTCTCATGAATGGACAATTTGGATCTAGACCTAGATTGCTTTTCTAGAAGATGATGCAATGTAGGAGAGAAAATAGGATCACATAGCCATCCGTTAATTTACGATGTGGGAGTCACGTTAGATGATTGACTAGAAGGAATCCGAGTCATAGAACTCTTTTGACGGAGGAAGAGGTCATTGAGATGACTGATGAAGGAGGTCTTGCGAAGAAAGGGAGGATCGTGACTCAAGAACCAAATTAGATGTTTGATCAATGGAACTTGGAGTCACATGAGTCTTCAAAGGAGGAAGATGTCATTGAGGTGATTTAGAATAAAGTTCTGTGAAGGAAGGGAGGACCATGATTTGAGATTTGATCTAGGGGTATCCGAACAATAGTTGGGATTTGAGTCTTCAAAAGAAGAGTCGAATCTAAATGGTAGTTTGGATCTGAATCAGAAGAAGAAGAGTGGGGGGAACTCAAATAATAATTTGGATCAGAAGCATCCAAACCATACCACCGAATATGAGATGAAGGTGGGGAATATGGTACCGAATGGGCCCTCTAGCATGAAGAACCAAATGAGGTTTAGTTGTAATGGGAATCTTTTGATTTGAATTTCTAAACCTAGGTTCTGTATTGTAGTAAGTGTGAGAAACTGTGTGATAGTCAATCATTGTTGGCATCATTTAAGTGCAAATGTCTATTTCTATATAGTGTGATGGAACTCCTTTAAAGGGAAGGAAGTGACATGTCAATTTGGGTGGCATAAGGGTAACCAACTAGACATTTGGTAAGTATGGAGATGTGTGCATGATTTTCTGAAGAAGGTCTAAGAAAAATAGACATTGTGATGATGCAATCTTGATGAGATCGAAAATTATTGTCCTAGAAAACAATTTTTCCAGATGAATAATCACAAGGAACAATCATGCTAGTGTGAAACACAAAGCTAATAAACAAGGAAATACACCCTATGTAAATGCGTGTGTAAAGTGATATTTTGATGTAAAGATGATCAACACAATGTCAATATTTATATCAAGCTCAAAATGAAAAAGGTGTAAATTTAACAAAGGGTAGACGCAACTCCCAATCAAAGGATACAACGACGCGTTCAACAACCAACAAGGCCAAAATGCTAAAGGACGAGGTTTACAAATGTAAGCCACGTAACCACACCAATTGGACACGTTAATCAAGCTTCACAAAGAAGTGAGATATTAGTGCCAAAGTGGTATCGAAATGACACAAACAAAGTAAGTGACACTTGTCAAGATTTTGGACAATGTTTGAAGTAAAACCAAGTCAAGGTATACTGAGGATGTGTTAAAATGTGTGTAGCATAATGCCACAATGCGGATACTTAGATCACATTTATGAAAAACATGACATAAGTATCTTAATTGTGTCGAGACAATGCGAATAAGGTAACACGTCAAAGGGAGATCAAATGATGAATCAATCCTAACTATGATGATGATCTTGAAATCAAGATCAAGTGGCCATCAAAGATATGAGGATGCATCCACACACTTTAGATGTTTAACAACTCAGCCGCAAACATGGATGAGCGTAAACGGACAAAAAAGTGGTGAACACTATCTATGAAAACACTCCTGAAAGATGCCTTATCTTGCCCCAAATGGGCAACAAGAATGCAAAGGTGTAGATCAAAATATGGAAATAAACTAAGTGTTACTTGGGAAGAGTTTCACCTTGTCCGAAGGTGAGAAATAAACCAAGATAAGTAACACGTTGTAAACTCCGTGATGAGATACACTTAGATATAACTTAAATGGATTCGTTACCATGTTCGAAAAACAAGGTTCTAAATCCAAATAAGTTATCACTTCGTGATGGCCAAGATGCAATAATGGACTTGTAAAGTGGGCTCCTTGATGGAAGGGCTTCCCTAACAAGATCTCTCAACTAGGTGTCACAAGTTGTCTAAGAGCAAGCACGATTTACCCAAATAGTCAACTAGACTATCTTAGGAGTATCTCAGCTTTGCCCCCTTTAAGTACAATGGGAAATAAATGCATCCATCATGTACTCTTTCCAGGGTCGCGATATGGACAACTTGTGACTCTAACTCACAAGGAAAACTAGTCAAGTGGGTAAGCGGAGTGCTTCCTATTTCATCCACGAGGTTACTCACTAGTGGATTACTTTAGGGTTCCTGGAACCACCCCAATTATTGTAGCTTATTGTGTTATGCCAAAGGGGTTATGTTCCAGTTAAGTAGAGAGGGACGTACCCTTTTCTGAAACCTACAATACAGTGTTTTGAATATGGTGTGTTTTTTATCTTTTTAACTTAAATGTGGTTTTAAGTAGCACACCATTTGGCAACTTGTATGAAAACACATGTTAGTGGGTTCTTTGTTTTGTCTTAGCTCCTCCTTTCTTTGACAAGCGTTAGGTCCTATATGCAAGGAGTTAGTATTTTTTCATAAAAGATCATGATATTAAAAGAGAGTTTGCATGTTCCTTTTGATTCCTAAGATCACCATAAAGGTGTGAAGGAAGAGCATACACAACGCACAAACCCAACTAAAACAAATATGGAAAATACCTTAAGTGTTTTTGCATAAGGAAACTCATTTTAGCCAACTTTGAACTTTAATCTATTTTAAAGCTTAAATTATAGTGTTTTAGAAGTAAAAATAGAAGGTTTTTGAAACATTTTTATCCCAAAGATCACCTAAAAGTCTGTGAGGGAAGAGCATATGTGTTTCAAAGGACCCGTACATATGAAAAACATGAACACTCAATTAAGTTAGCACAAAAATATGATGGAAAAGCAACCTACAAATCACTATTGGTGTCACAAAACCTTTCAAAGTGTTAGAATGGTCAAGAAAACAAGTTTTCAGACTTTAAGACATGTTAAGAAATGACTATTTACCTAATAATGTAAACCAAAAATTTTCTGTAAGTCAAAATCCTAATTTTATGATTTCATTATGTAGTTTTCTTCAATACCTTTCCAAACCAACAAAAATGGAGTCATTTCAAGCTCGGAAGAAAATGTTATGGCCTCCAAAAGATTGGTGGTGAATGAAGTTCGATGAGACGCGCCCTTTCTTCGACATGTGCACACTGTTTCAATGCGAGACTTGCCCGAGAATGACACCTACGTGTACCCCCTGTAAAATCTGCAAAAATCACGAAATTTGAAAATTTTCAAAAGAAAATAGGTTACAAGTTAGTCAAAGAAGCCTATTTTTAGCTAAAACCCACAAAATATACATGATCAAGGATGATTTATCCTAATTTAAAAAATCATGTAAATAAAAAGCTATTTATCCTAAAAACATGATGGCTGGTTAGAAAACTAAAAATAAATAGCTTGAAAAGACTCCATTAATGGAAGATGGACTTCATGTCCCACCAAGCATGCTAAATGTATGCAATGGAAAGTTGCAAAAGCTATGGAATGAGGCTAAAGAACCTCAAATCTTTTCTAACTCATCCATGCACCATGAGATAAGAGCTAAACAAGGGAAACTAACATGAAAGCATTATAACTTTGACAAAAACATCAAAAACTAACATGATAAAGCTACTCTCTACTCTTTAGATTACTTAATTAAGAAATTGAACCTAAAAATATCAACTTAGCAATCAAAGGTGTGATGTTTGATATGAAACTCAAGCTTTCAAGAATGGAGTCTCACCATTAATGGCTTCAAGGCCAATGGTTCTCTCCATATTACTCAAAACTTGGATTATGGAGTGGATGGATGCAAGATGGGGAGCTCTCAACAATGGAGTATGGCCAAGATCCAAATGTTCTATAGCTTAAAGCTATCACAAATGATTTCTAATGCCTTTCCAAAGTGCTTGAGAGAGAAGGGCCATTTGAAAGGAAAGCCTTAGGCTTGTATTTATAATTTTCTAAATGGAAGAGTTTAAACTTTGGGTGCATGTGGGACTAAAGCTCAAAAAGCACTTTTAGATTAGATTAGGATAAACATGCTTTAGGCTTAGATAAGCTAGGTTTAGGCTAGTTAACTAGGGTTTAGGCTAGTTAAACTTGATTAGCAAGTGATTAGAGACTCATCGAGAGTTGGGAGGGGTCTGGATAACCAATTGTGACTGATAGATAGCCTATGAAGCCAATAGAAGTGGTCTAAAGAGAACTAGGGAGGTTATGAATGGTTGAAAGGAAGAATGTTTAGCCAATAAGAGAGATAATAGCCAAATAAGATTATTATAGGAGGAATACGACCAAGAAGGTATCGTGAATTGGCATCTAAGAGTGGAGTGAAGTATGGAGAATTAACAAAGTGTCGTTAATTGAATGGATTAGATGAAATGCTAAGTGTAAGCATACTTTAGGTGTCTACAACTAGATTTAGGATGTGAAATTTTTCCTTGGATGAGGATCGAGGTTGTTGAAGAGATGATGGAGCCTCGTACAGTGTTTGAGTGGGGGCCCACATTACTTACATAGACATTTAGAGATTTGTGGGCTGGAAGGCCCACAAACGTTATGGTATTGATGTTGGATTTTTATTACAGTGTTGGGCATATGAGCATATTGCTATTGATCCTCCTTTGGGCCTGCCATGGGGTATTGATGAGATTCATGTTTTCTTTATGAGATGGTGGAAGATGGGTAGAAGTAGAAGAGGGATGGTTTTTATAGAGACTTATTAGCGGGACTACGGGTAGGGGATGATGTGTGGAGGTTGTATTTATATTTACATGATTGGGTGAGTATCCTCATGAGTTGGTAAGTATGCATCATGATATGTGGGTATAGGCTCATAGGGTAGGAGAGCATGAGCTCTTGCATTTTTATCGGGTGAGGAGATAGTTTGGATTGGTTCGAGAATGTTCGCTAGGAGCCCATACAAAGTATAGACAAAAGGACAGAGACACGAGACTATGAGGACCATTTTTTATAGGCCCATCATCATTTTTTATGAGCGGGGGCTACGGGACATAATGATGATGTTTATATTGTGTCACTTGATGATGTGGGGGTGACCCTAGATTATATAACATGGTATAATCAAGCACTTAGAGGTTTTGATAAGACCCAGGTTGTACAACGGGTGAGATGGGTCCATGCTTGAGTACAGAGGAAGAGCATAGGCACAAGATGTGATCCAGTGTCGATGATGAGGAGGAGGAGGAGGGTGATGATGATGTTTCCACACTATTGCAAAGGTGACATTGAGAAGGTCGTGGTAGAGGGAGAGAGGGATGCATTATGTAGAGAGAGGGATGACCTCTTAGGTATTCAAGATGCCCTGATTAATGAGTGAGATAGTGTAGTGGTGAGTTTCATGGACTCGGGGCACGGTTGGGTTAGGATATTGGGTAAGTGCAGGAAGTTGATGGACAAATATAGGGTCATCCGTGGACATCATATTGCAAATAACAACATAATATCAACTTGTAGGGATTATTATCAATACATACACTCAAAATTAGACAAAATTATATTAATATGAATCGTAGCATCCAGAATCTAGTTTCTAAAATACTAATTTTTGTAAAAAATGGACAAGATTAGCTATATTAAACACTCAAAATTCAATGACTTGGTATTTTTTTAAAAAACGCCGATAAGATTATAGTCCGTTTGCCCACAATTTGGATGACCAAAAATTTTATATATATTTTTCCTTTGGTGAGAAGTTATATTCCACTATCTATCTTGGGATGGATTTTATTTTGTATTTTTTGAGTAATATTTTATTTTTTATGATTTTTTCTCGTGAAAGTGGTATGAAAACATAAAGAAAACAGAGCACTTTCCGTTTGCCCGCCATAACTTCATCAAAAAATATTGAAATCAAATAATTTTTTTTTAACATGTATATAATTTCACCACGGTTGGGATGGTATACGTTTTATCACATTCTGATAAGTGAAACAAATTTTGCAGTCTTAAACGTAGACATAAAAATTCATAGGAAAAAGTGTCTTAAAGACCTACTATTAGTAAAAAATTATAAAATGATATTTATCCTCTTCTATTCACTTTAAAATTAGTATTTCTACAAAGCTAATAGTCTCCCCTACACAATGGTACCATTTTTATGACATAGTTTTTACTTTTCGGCATGGTTCAAGTCCGCGGAAGACTAAATTTGATGTTTTGCTATTTTTAATGTAAAATTCAGGATTTGATGTCCACTTAATTGTCCCCCAACTTGGTGCACTTACCCTATTATAGATAGGGATAGATACTATTAGTAATGAGATGTACTTGAATAAGGCCTTAGGGATTATAGGGTCTTATTTCTGGTGTAGAGTCGGCGGTGATGGCCTAGAATAGTGGTCGAGAGACAATTTAGTGGATAGAGGCCACATGCGGTGGACAAAGGGCAGAACCCATAACCTTCAGGATGATTTCAATGGCCCACTATCACCAAGTATAGGAAAATTTGTAGTATTATGTTGAGGTGGTGATCCATGATTACCCGAATGCTACATTATATGTTGATCATTTGGTTGCAAGAGTGACAGGGCCTAGTGTGAGTTCCGGGAGTGTGGGTCACCCAACTTAGATATCAGAGAGAGGAGGTGGTAGTGAGAGAGGATTTTATGGTGATGCTAGATTCGTTGGTGATCCTTGAGTTGTTGGTGATGTTGGTGCCAAGGGAGAAGAGGGTAGTAATCTTGTCTCGCAATGAGTTCCTTGGAGGTTTCCATTTTACTGATTCATGATATGTATTAATGATAGTTTTGATATATGGCTCATGGAATCCCTGATTTGTATGACATTGATGATGATTTACGGCTCATGGAAGCCCTGATTTTGTATGACATTGATGTATTTGTGTTATGACTTTTGATATTGGTCTTGATTTATATATGATGATGATGATGAGGTTTATGGCTTATTTTATTTTATTTACATGTGTTGATGGTTTCAATGTATGTTGTGATGTATGTTTTTAATTTGAATGTGTTAGTGTTAGATGGATTTTGATGGATGTATTAGATGTGATGTCAAGAAATATGGTTTGTGAATATATTTGATAAAATGTGGTTGAATGTTTAATTAATCAAATGACTTAAAATGTGATCTTAAAATGGATTGTATAAAAAATGTGACTAAGTAAAATAGGGTAAAAATGAAATGATTTCCCTATTATGGATTTGATATATATGTGATGGGTTTTGATAGTGTGAAAACACTTGCACTTGTAGCTTTAATAAATGTTAAATAAGATCGTCAATGAGTAGTTACACAAGATCTTAGTAAACAAGTGGGATGATGTAATTGTATCTTCTTAGGACATGAAAGAGGTTGTGTATGTGTAGATCAATATGGGAAAATGGTTATCCTTTTAACGAGTTCATAGGGAAATTCCCTAACTTTACATATTGCTTTTGAAGAAAACTGATCAATGTGGGAAGTTTTCTATGATGAGAAAGTTGATTAATGTGGGAATATTTCCTAGATGATTTTGATATTGGTATATTTTTAAGGCTAATCAATGCAGAATCTTTTCACATGTGTATCCATCCTTCAATGGTATGGTCTACATTTTTATAAGATAGTCGTCCTTCGAGGGATCAGTCTATGATTTTGACTGGTAGTTTTCCTTCAAGGGATTAGTCTACTTTTACATTTTTGATATGATTTTATATTTTCAATAGTTGTCCTTCGAGGGATCGGTCTATTATATTTTTATTTTTATAAGAAGTATCCAATGATTTTATATAAAAAAATTAGTTGAGGGAAAGACCCTAATAGACCGTTTTGAGGAGGGGAGAAGATGACCTACACACATGTGCCCCATATCATGTTTTCATTTGGTAAAGGGTAGGTTAATATAATGATTTAAGGGTTCCTACAAAGGAGGAACTTTTCCATAGTGAAATATGTAATGAACAAAGACATGGTGTTCATCTTTAAGGTATATTTAGGATAATGACAGATAACCACATGCTTTCAAAACATTAGTATGATAAAATTGATGGTTTGATGAAGCGATAAGATTTTAGATGTAGCTACTTTCATGATGATCAATCATTTAATAATAGAAAGGCCATAAAGGCAAGGCACCCAGAGGTTCCTTTTTAGGTTCACCATCAAGGGAAGCAAGACGGTATGCTCCCGACCCATACTTGTGAGTAATGACATATGGACCAATCTAATTAGAAGTAAAATTTTCATGTTTACTCCATTCTAATTGAGTGAAATTTTAATTTTCTTTAAGCACAAGATCACCAATTTTAAATTCATGTTCTTTGATATGTTTGTTATAATCTCTTTTAATGTGTTCTTGATAAACTTGATGATGTTCAAGGGCCATTAGACATTTTTCATCTAATAGTTCAAGTTGTGCTAAGTGGTCTTGGTGATATTATTCATCTGGGATGAAGTCTTTAAGGGACACACAAAGTGATGGAATTTGGACTTTAAGAGGTAGGATAGCTTTAGAGCTATAGACAAGTGAATAGGGTGTAGCTCTTGTAGGGGTATAGATGTTATTTCTATAAGTGAGAGGGAAAACAAGATTTGGAGATTTCAGTTCCTTCCTGCATCATCTACTTTTTCATAAGGGTTTTATTAAGAGTTTTATTAGATGCTTCAACCTATCCATTCGCTTGAGGAAAATATGGTGATAAAAATCTAAGTTTAATGTTGAAGGTATCACAAAGTTTTTTGAGTTCTTTATTCTTAAAATATTTTGCATTATCTTTAACAAGTTTATGAGGCACGTCGAAATGACATATGATGTATTGATATAAGGAATTAGTGATAGGTATGGATTTAGTTGAATTTAAAGGAATAAATTAAACCCATTTAATGAAATACTCAGTAGTTGTAATAATGGAGTGATGTTGTTGAGATGATTTAGGATTGATAACACTAATGAGGTCTAACCCCCATTGAGAGAAAGGCCATAAGTCCTGAGTGGGTTATAGCACTTGACTAGGGACATGAATAAGGTATGAATGGAGTTGGTATTTCACGCATTTCTTAACATATGTAAAACAATATTTAGTGATAGTAGGCCAAGTAATACCCTAGCCACATGACACCTTTAGAGATGAAATGTCCACCTTTGAAATGTCCTCCATAAATACCATCATGGACTTCTTCTATTGTTTTGTTTAGTTCATGTGATTTAAGGCATATTAATAGAACACCGTAAAAAAATTTTTATAAATAATACCACCTATAATGATGAAGTGGGTGATGTGTTGAATGAATGACCGTTTAGCGTTGCATGATAATTTAGATGGAATTTTAGATTCAGCAAGGTAGTCGAGATTTGAGTATACCATGAATCAATTGGATTATTTTCAACAATGTTGATAGGAGAGAGTTCATTTTTATGTGAAGGGTAATCCCGTCATTGAAAAACCATGAATAATTTAGTGTTTTCTTCAGTTTCTAATGGAATGAGGGCACCTAAGGAGGCCATTATGTCTACAAATGTGTTAGAGGATTGTGGGATGGTTTGGATGGAGTAACGATCAAAGGATCCAAGGAGAAAATCAATGTTAGCTTTATCTTTTTGCAGGATTTCATTTTTATATTGGTATTCTCCTTTAACTTGACTAATGATGATTTGTGAGTCTCCATAGATTTCTAAGATGTGAAAACCAAGGATAATAGCAAATCATAAGGACCATGGCTGAAGCTTCATATTCTACCATGTTATTGGTACATTTGAAGTTGAGTTTCAATGATAAGAGAATGGGAATGCCTCAAGAAGGTATGACAAAAACAACGGTCCCTCACCCTTGCTAGAATTTATAACCATCAAATAAGAGAGTTATTTTGACAGGGATAAATTCATATTTTTCTAAATTGATGATGGATTCATCACGAAAGCATTCGTGAGGAAGTTAATTGTTAGGAAGGGGAGCATCAGTAAGTTGGTCTGTAATAGCCTAGCCCTTAATGGATTTTTGTGATATAAAATCAAGGTCAAATTCAGTCATAAGCATAAGCCATCGAGTGATACGGTCACTATGATATGGTTTAGAGTATATGGTTTTGAGTGGATTGAAGCTAGTAATGACATAAGTTTTGTGATTAAGAAGATAATGACGTAATTTAGAAGTGGCAAAGTATAAATCACAACATAGATTTTCAACTTTGGTGTAATGAGTTTCATATTCATGGAGTGTGCGGCTAATATAGTATACGGCCTGTTCATGACCCTAACTATCACGATGAGTAAGCATGGCTCCTAGAGCATGTTCTGAAGTAGATATGTATAGATAAAATGGCTCTCCCTTGTGAGGTGGGGTAAGAACATGTGGTGATAAAAGGTATTGTTTAATTTCATCAAAGGATTTCTGAAAATAAGAATCCCAGTGAAATTCTATGTCCTTATGTAGAATATGATGAAATGGTTGACAACGATAAGAAAGTTGCAATATAAAACATTGGATGGACTACAATTTACCTTGAAGGCTACGCAATTGTTTAAGATTGGATGGAGGAGGAATTTCAATGATGGCTTTAACTTTTTCTGGGTCAAATTCAATACCTCGGATAGATATGATGAATCCTAAAAGTTTTTCAATGAGAACACCAAAAACACACTTTGCAGGATTGAGATGAAGGCAATATTGGATAAGATGAGTAAATATTGATTCAAGTACATCAAGGTGATATTTGCGTTGTTTGGATTTTCCTAAGAGATCATTGACGTAGTATTTGACTATTTTGTGGATGAGATCATGAAAATGTAGGTCATGGCATGTTGGTAAGTAGCTCCTTCATTTTTAAGACCAAACAGCATAACACGGTAATAGAAGGTTCCCCAAGGAGTGATGAAAGATGTTTTATGTTGATCATTAATGGCGATAATAATTTGATTATAACCCAAAAATCCATCCATAAAGAAGATAATTTCATGGATAATTGTTAGTTCAATAAGTTGATTTATATTTGGAAGAGGGAAATCATCTTTAGGACAAGCTGGATTGAGATCCTAAAGTTTGTGCGAGATATGTAACTTTCTTGAAGCTTTAGTTATCGAACGATATTAGAGACCCATTATGGATAATCAATGGGTATGATGAAATTAGTGGATAAAATATGTTTTAAATCTTCTTTAATAAGGAGACCTATACGGGGATGCATCTTATGAATTTTTTACTTAATAGGATTAGCATCTAGATATGTGATGATGTTGTGTACAATGATGTTAGGATCAAGACCAGGCATATCATTGTATGACCAGGAAAAATATTGACTATATTTTGATAAGAAGGCAATAAAATCTTCAAGTTCTTATGGGTTTAATGATTGACCGATCTTAACTGTATGAGGATCCTGAGGGGTTTCTAAGTTAACATCGATAGTGAATTTGTTAAGGAGAGTTGATGTATCTGGTGGCATGGATTTCTAAAGGAAATGATCCTTAGCTCCCATATGGGAAAGGATGTCTTGATCATTGTGACATTGAAGGATATTAATAGTGGGTGAATATTCCTCAATCATTTCGACCATATGAGAGGAAGTTGTTTAGTGACATGGTTGGATTGATAAGTTAAAGGACCTAAGGAAATAGTATTGAATAAAAAAGTTAGGAGGTATGGATAGAAAGTAATCTATGGCCATAGCATATTCACGGGTTCGCATCTATGTCCATAGGATCTTCAGGGGTTGTGGGTGTTGAAAATTTGAGTTCGGTGATATGTATGGATGTAGTGGGTTTGGATGAGTTGGAGCCATGTTTCTCATAACCTTAGCCGTATTTATCATAATTTTGAAGGGAATGTTGGAAAACCAAGTCATGTATTCCCTATTCATAATGGCCAAGGCCAAAACCTTTCCATGCATAGTGTTGAAGGTACATATAAGAAAAATATAGATTGTATAGAGATTTGAAGTCTAACGTAAAAGGCATGGCATGGTGTATATTGATAGAACGAGATGAAGGATGATCAAGTCCCCCATAGAAAAGGTTTGTTTTCAAGTGTGCAGGCCCATAAGAGATATCACCTCCTACGTTAGACTCATACATGGGTTGTTTATCAGGGAGACCATAAGTCTTAGGTGAAGGGATGAAGTTGAGTATGATAAGGTGATACTACCCCAATGTGAGGAATTTTACAATGTCACTAGGGAGTAATCATCTAGCAGATTAGAGGAAGGGATGGACGTACTTGTAGATGCTTCGTCAGATGATTCTGATGTGGATTTAGGTACAAGGACATCATTTGGGTGATATGTCATATAACAGTTGGCGAAAGGATTTGGATCTATGGGGATTGTGAATGTTTGACCTTCATGTTCATATTTGAGACACAATGGAGTGTAGAAGGAACACACCGCATAGTGCATATCCAGATACGTCCTAACAACATGCTATATTGGAACTCTCCTTCTATAATGTAAAATAGTTCATGTAAGGTCTTAGTGTCAACTTTAAGTGGTAGAATAATGGTACCTAATGTGGGTGTGATAGTGTCATTGAAGGATCATAGTAAAACTAGAGTTTGACCAAACAATGGAAGGGGATAGTTTAAGTTGATTGAAATCAATGGATGATATAATGTTAATGGTTGCACCCCATCAATCATGACCCTTCTGATGAGTAAATCATTGATTTGAGTGGTGATAAAAATATGTAAGTCATGCTCTTCAGGCCTTGCGATGACATATTAGATGACTCGAATGATATGGTTGTGGATGCTTTAAGGGCCCCTAAAAAATTGCGAAGATGAAGGGTCATATGTTGGTATTGTTATTGATTGGAGGGCTTCGATAATGGCTTTCTTATGAGAAGGTGATGTTTGCACCAGCTTGTAAAGTGACATTTTAATGGGATCTTGGTGTAACTGTTTAATGAAAACCTTTTTATTGAGGTGGATGATGAGGGTGGTGCGGTGAGTATTGAAACCTTGGCTTTGGGTGATTTTGTTTGATCGATTCTCGGGAGCTATAAAGATGGATACTTTAGGCTTATCGACAAAGTGGATATCTCGGGAGGTGGAGGTATGACTACAAAAGTTTTATCTTTCATAGGCTAGCATGGATTCGTGTTATATTTCTATGAATGAGTGGCGATGTGGGACAGTGTTAACTGATGGGAAGATATGGGTTCTTTATATTGAGAATAAAATGATGATGTATTGTGCGGTTTAGAAGTAGGAAATACGCATTACCAAGATTAAGAGTGATTAAGTAAAAGGCCTTATAATCCTCTATGGAATGACCTTGTGCCATATGATAATCACAAGATACATTAAAGTCATACCATGTAGGTTTCCATACTCGTAGATCCAATGGTTTGAAAATTGGTAACATTATAAGTGATCATTGAAGGAGGTCATGTAGAATAGTTTCATAATGCCCCTTAGGTGTAAATGCGAAGGTAATGAAGTCTTGAAAAAATTTCTTCCAGTGGAAGGAAGGCTTTGATCATGGATTCTAGGGTTGTTTTTGGTAAGGAGTCTTAGATGGTGTAATGGATGAAGGATGAGGGCCTAATGTGGAGGCTTGGTAGGTAGGCCTTGGTCTTGACATGACATGGTGATTACTAGGAGTGGAAATGACCTTTCTAGAAGGAGGTGGAAGAAAAGGCCAAGGACCACAAAAATGATATTGCTCAGGGAAGGTATATTAAGGTCTTTTAAAAACTTGAAAAACACCTTGTTTGTGAGGTTTTGTTGTGATTTTGGATGAGCTAGGAGTGGATGTAGAAGTAGATGTTGATGAAGGAAGAGGAATTTGAATGATTTGGTTAATAAAATCAAAATGAGTTGTAGATTTTTTAGGTTTTAGATTGGTTGGTGTAGAGGTAATTGGTTTTGTAGATGAGAAACGGATTCATCTTGTGGTTTCCTTAGGCGAGAGGTGTTTGTGTCATGAATGTTTTGAGAGGTATCATAGTTATATTTGAAAATTGAGACGTAGGTGTAGGTTTGATTATACTCGAATATGTGATTGGTGTGGAGGTGGATTCAGATATTGCTAAGATGATGACTTGGTGGATGTTGATATAGATTCGATAGACGTTGATATTAATTCAATAGATATTGATGTAGGTTCAATATATGTTGATGTTGGTTTAATAGGTGTTGGTGTATATTTAGGAATAGGTGATGTTTTAGTGATGGTGTTGATAGTATGGTGAGCATGAAAAACATTTGTTTTTGGTTGATCTATAAATGGAGGATGATTTGGAAAGGGTTGTTTAAATATGTCAATATTTTGATTTGGGGGTGCATTTGGATTGTCTAAGTGGATTTCACCCTATCAATCAAATCTTGAAGGACATTGCGGAATGTGTGACACCTTTTGATGTCATGTCCCTTAACCATATGGTATTTACAATAATCATTATCTTGATACCAAGAGGGTTTGGATACGAGATGTATCGATAGGTCGGATGGGTGGGAGAGATATCATGTTTGCAACAAACAACTTATCAAAGACTACACTATAATTTTCTCCTATGGGTGTATAATTAGGTTTTTGATGGGAACACTCGGTAGTGGGATTTTCCTTAGAAGAGGATTTGACTACTACAGCGTTAGCGGATGATTTGGATTTTTCAGATTGGAAGATGAATTAGATGGGAATTTAGTTCGTGGTTTCTTAGGACAAAGTTTAACTCAACCATCTTCTAGGGCTCGCAATTCCATCTTACGAGGCCATAGTGAAAGCTTCATCAAATGTCTGAAAAGATTGGATTTGTAGTGTTGATGAAATGTGTTTGGCACATGAACGCCATAAAATTTTATTACATTCAATTTGTGGCAATAGGAAGGAAAATTGATTGATTATACCCCTCCATCAGAAACAAATTCGCAATGGACTCATCATCAACTTTTTTAATGGTATATAAGTCACTAATAGTGATTTTCTGTTCTATGTTATGGATAAGTTCTATAGGAAACATTGTGTGATTTGTGTGAATGAGAAAAGTGGGTACCGAGGGATGCTATTTTACAAATCCAGTGTAGGACGAGAGAAAAAGACATGGGGAAAGTCCTCAACATAAGATCTTGGCCATGGGCTATTAGATAATAGGCATGACAAAAGACATGAATGTGTTGTTGGGGATATTCTTTGTTATAAAATTTTATAAACTTTGGAAGTTCCCAATGGGTTGGATATGCTTTATGATGATGGTCTTCAATCCTCACCATTAATAATGTTAATCGGGTTGGTGTCTAAAGGTTGTATGCATTAAGAGAAGAAGATCTTGGAAAGCAGCTCCCTTAAACACAATCCAAACTTACATAAATTGAAAGCACACATGTAGAAATTTAAATGCACACTTGCATAAATGTAAACACACTTGCATAAATTGAAATTTATGAATTAGAAATAAGAAAAATTAAATGAAACACCTGTAGGTTTACAATAGACTGAATGTTACAATACAAAGAGAAGAACAACACAACAAGATGATAATTACAGAAAAAAGAAATAAACACAAATTATTACAAAATAAAAACACAAATATACAGATCCATATTCCTTAGAATGAGTGGCTAACTCATTCCTTGGAAGATGATTTAAATCATGCTTCGAGATCTTAACTCAAAACTGTAAAATATTGGAGAGAAAAGAACATATTCATTTCTTGGTAGTAAACATTACATATTTGAGTGTGGAAGGTTGCATTTATAATTTATGCGTCCAACCAACTCCTTATTTTGGGAGATACAATCTGATCTTATCTTTATTCTAATCCTAATAACTAATATCTCCATCTCCACAAAATATGGAGAGAGATATATTATTGGAGTCAAAGTCTTATCTTGTTTATTTTAGGAAGATTTGCTCCCAAATCTTCTCCTTGATTTTTGGTAACAAGAATCACAATGATTTTATTCTCTTATATTATTGGAAGGATCCTCAAAATATGATTTTTACCAAATACTTTTCCCGGATTTTCCATTTGACTTTGTTGTTTTTTATTGTGGAATTTTTTATGCTCGTCGATACTCTTTTTCCTCATACTATAGTTCACTAAAATTTATATATCTCTTCATTCATAAAACTTGTAGTAAATATGAATGATGTTTTTATTAAACACATTGCTATAAACAAAACCCTCTCTAATATTTTCTATTTGACTTTTCTATTTCGTTTATGGAACTTTTTGTGCTCGTCGATACACATTTTCCTCGGACTACATCTCACTAATACTTAGATTCCTCTCCATTGTTAAAACCTATAGAAAATATGATTGAGTTTTTTGTTAAAAACATTTATGTGAATAAAAACTCTCTCATATTTTCTGTTTGGCTTTTCTATTTCGTTTATGGAACTTTTAGTGCTCGTCTGATACACTTTTTCCTCGACTGCACTCACTAAAAGTTAGATTTCTCTTCATTGTTAAAACCTATAGAAAATCTGAATGAGGTTTATGTTAAAAACATTTCTATGAACAAAAACCTCTAATATTTTCCATTGGATTCTCTAATTTTTCACAATTCCTCAAAATTGTCATTCCATTGATGCAAGTTCTAGAGCTAACGTTGGCATTCCTTTTATGCAAGTTCCGGAACTAAAGTTTTCATTCATTTTATGTAAGTTCTGGAAATAAATTTGTTTTTTCCATGAATTGCAAGTTCTGGAACTAACTGTCATTTTATACCTTGCAACTTTTTCCACTGTTTTAATTTCTTGAAAATATAAATATATGAATTACAAGTTTGGAACTAAATCTACAAGTTCGAAACTAAATCTGCAAGTTCCAGAACTAAATATGTAAGTTCGGAACTAAATCTATGAGTTCCGGAACTAAATCTATGAGTTCTATAACTAAACCTGTGAGTTCGAAACTAAATCTACGAGTTCCAGAGCTAACTTAAAACAACTATAACTTTTGCATGCGATCTCAGATTGAGATGATTCTTGTTTTGAAATTGTGGAATTTTTTGAGAGAAATATAAATATGAAATCATATTTGATTTTATATGTACTATTTATGATCAATTCCATTTCTCTCAATACTAGCATTATCTTTCCTTTATGGCCTGCATACACAAGACTTTGCATTTTTTCCCAAATAATCAATAGGATTAGTCAACAAAATAGATAACAAAATATTTCTAAAGAATGAACAAGATATATATCCTATATTCTATCTTAAACAAACTATAAGTTCCAATATTACATTTAAATCCACTTTCAAAGGTAACTTGGAAGGACAAAATAATGGTAATTTATGGCCAATTTATGGCCCCATCACTTTATATGGCATTGAGGGGTGAATGGGCTCATTGAAAATTTGTTCATAAGAGAGCAAATTCTTGGGTCCTGGTGAAGCGGTTTCAAGATTGGATATGTGGTTCATGAGGGCTTGAAGAGGATCGAGTTGTGCTGGTTAATGCGAGGATGAGCGAGGTTGAAATGAGAACTAGCTAGGTTATGGGTATGTTTGATATTGCTGAGGAATTTTTTTTTGGTAGGGAATGTTTTGTTGGGGAATATTTTGTTTAGGGATACTTTGTTGGGGATATATGGTGAGGGATGCTTTGTATAGGTATATTTTGTTGAGGAATGTATTGTTGATACAGGATGTTTTGTTGAGATGGAAAGCTTTGTTGAGGAATGTTCTATTGTGGAATGTTATAGGAAGGTTGGGACACTAACGGTTGTGATGGTTGAATATATTGATAAGGATGTGGGATAGATGTGGTGGTAAAAGGTTGTGAATAAGGAGGTGGTTGTTAAAAGTATATTGTAGATGTAGAAGAGGACTATGCTTATTATGGGATGATCGAATAGGAATAGATTGTGGTATGGAAATTAATGGTTGTGATGGTTGTGAGACAAGGGGTACACAGGATTGGACCGAAAACGGGATGAGTGGTGGAAATGGAACTAGTATTGATTAAGTCAATGGATGAAGGAATAAAAATAGTAATGTTTTGAACGGTAGTGCTAACTAGTTGAGATATGGCAAGTATAAATGGAAACAAAACATATTAGAGGTGTCTCAGGTAATGGGGATGCTTTGGAGGGGTAGATAATGAAACACTGGTTTTGTTTTAAGGAGGTGTTGAACTAGTGGAAGGTTTGGGTGAAGACGTGGGTTTTTTGGTAGTTGTGTCTTGAGAAGAAATCATATGAAGACTAAAAACAGGAACATAAGACACAACAATGGATGTTTCAGTTGACTGATAGGAATGGAAGACTCAACATTTGATGTTTCAAATTGAATTATGGGTGGATATGAATATATTTGTTGGATAATGGGTTTTTGGTTTGAATCAATGAGTTGTGCAATATAAGATGAAGGGTGAGGAATGTGTGGTTCGGATATAAATGGTTGGAGTTAGACACCCCTAGCTGCAAGATAAAAATTAAGGGAAACAGGATTTGAATCTAACATCTCTTCAAAAATAGGGTCTCCTCTATCAAAGAAAGGAGGTTCAAATGATTCTAATTGAGAGCTGGGAGAATATGGTTGTTCGGTTTCTTCTTTCTCAGATCCATGGAAGATTTGACTATGAAATTGATGTGCAAAATGTAAGAGATGTTGTCACATTTCTTCATTATATTTCTCCTCTATTTCATCCTAGGCTCGTTGATCATCAATAAGAGGAGTGGATGTGATTGGTTGATGAAATGGGTTTTGTTGTTGTAATGGTGTAGAGAATGTGGTGGTGTAGATAAGGAAGTGGATAAAGGTGTAGGAAATGGAGTAGATAATGGGATATGTTGTTGTAATGGTGTAGATAATGGTGTAGACATGTTTTCTAAAGTTTGATTACGGGATTGTTGTCTAGTAAGTACCATAGTAAAAAAACACACAATCACCTAAAAAAGTAACTAAGTGGGTTGATTAAAAACAACAAGAAAAAATTAGGCGTAATGGATTTTAGATTTTCTTAATTTAATTATGAAAAATTGAAATGTGTAAAATGGTTGATGGGTCCTAGGAAATGGAAATCTATGGTTAGTTTCAGATATGTTTAAGGGAGACGTCCTCTATATACCTGAAGTTACATGAGGATCAAATTTTTATTGTTTCCGATACGAGCTTGGTAGTGGGGCCAACCTCCTCACTTCATGGTCCCACAAAGTGATAAGGGAGTCAAGTGCTTTGCCAATATACTAACAGACATGTGTTTATACTCGGCTAGAACACCGAGTTAGTTTCCCTATTGGGTGATGAAATCCCAATAGTTATCACCTAGGTGGGAATTTTTTAAATGCGTTTTTGATGTTTTAAGTGATTTGGTTGTGTGTGGGGAAAATAAAGTGAATGCAACTGATTAATTTTCCCTAATTAAAACTATGTGAGAAAGAAGGATGCAATGGTTCATTTTAAGACCCAAAATGAAATGTTATTTTCAATGAGAACAAACAAGAAAATAATGCAATACTGAAAGAAAAAGAAGGTTTTAGGACTCACCGTGATAAACACTTCTTTAAAAAATTACAATTTTTAATTTAACAATAAGCAATCCAACAATCCAGATAAGAAAAATCTCTACAAACAATAACTTGCAAAACCAGGTTAGTAGAAACAAAGAACAAAGCAGAAAACCATGATTACAAAGAAAAACTATGAAGTAATTAGAAGTATTGAGATAAATTGTCGTGATGGATGAATCACTTTGCGATTGACCAAATCGTATTGGTGATTATTAAATAGAAAGCAAGATATGAAAGATATAATATTTTAAATGAATAAAAGACTTTTCTATTTCTATTTTAAATAGTAAATCCACAAGAATATGTAAATCTAAATACTTCAAACTAATGAGAAAGTGGAAAAATTCAGAAAATAAAAATTAGAAGGAAAACCGCATGACAATAAAAAGTATTCGAGACAAATCTTTGGTGATTGGATGAATCACGACGATTCACTCAATTGTTGTTAATTGACAAAATCATTGGAAATTACTAAGTAGAAAACCATAAAATAAAAAGAAATGTTATTTTGATGAAATGAAATAATACAATAATGCAATAAGGGACTTATTGGTCCCACCGGTGTGCCAAAATGTTTAGAAATATTCCTACCTCTTCAACTTGAATTAACAAAGAAAGAAAATAGGAATAAACTAACCTTAGAGGATGTGGGGTTTAGCGATACCTGTAGATGATGGATAAGATGTTTGATATTGCACTCCATGGAAGGTTTGTACAAGATCCTTTTGCTAAGAAACCTACAAATCACAAACACTAAATATAATATAATCAGTAAGATAAATGGCAGATTACAGTAAAGACTAGTCCTCGAAAGTCAATAGGATTCCTTACAAGGATGTCAATCCACTTTTAAACAATCAAGTGGTTTTAAAATATATACGATATGTGATAACCGATACAAGATAATATGATGATAAATGATAATTTTATTACAAATCAAATAGAAAATAGATGAGAGAGGGAAGAGGAAGACTATGGCTCGAACTCAAGATTGAAAGGCAAGTCCTCTTCCTGTTCGCCTTGAATGTAGCCCAAACAAGCTCAGCTTCAATAAGTATGTATTCAAAGTACACATGCCAATATTCTTCTACTACTTGATGAAGTTAAAGAGTGAACTAAAAACATTATCCAATTCTTCTAAAGGATCATAATGGATGGCGCACAAGGTCGAGATCATGTAAGATATCGTAATGCTCATGCAGTAGAAAGGATGTCGAATGATTGACAAAGAATGAATGTTGGTAATTTCATGAGAGGGGCCACCAATTTCCATCTAAAATTATTCCATACTCAAAAACTTGTTAAAAGAAAATAATTTGATATAATACATTAAAGGATACTTGATGAAAAATGGATAAAAGTGGCAGGAATCGGCTGGGAATTGGGGCAATCATTGTAAATTTTGGTGCTTTGTAATAAACTGATAAATTCAAATATCCGATGATTCAGACTTGATTTTACCGAGTGTTAAATGTTCAAAGATGATGAATAAATAAGTAAGAGGTGCCTAGAGGTTGATGTGGAGCTAAAGGAAACTTCAAACCTTGCTGAAGAATGATCTGTGATGGCTGATGAAATCTGCAGACTAGGTAGTGAAGAGTTGATGACAGATGATCCAAAACTGCTCCAAAATGCTCAATGGAAGTAAATGGTGATGCTTGATGTTGATTATGATATCCAAGTGTTGAATAATGATGTACATGAAGCTGTGGAATCAATTTGAAAGAAAGAGTTTGTGGAATGAAGTTGAGGATCCCAAAGAGAAGCTGAAAAAATCTCTTAATTAATCGTCGGCGATTACAATCACCGGCGATTACCGAATCACCAACGATTTTGGCCTGTTTGAGATTTAGATGGAAAATGGTTGGAACAATTTGCTAAATCAAGGTTTTTGTTTTGAATTTTGAGGGGTGAATTTGTTAGATTGTTTAGGGACATGTTTTGTTTGTTTTGGAGGATGATAAAGTAGGTTAGATTATACTAATTTAGGTATGATTTTGATAGGTGTATAAATGATTTTAATAGGTGTGTAGATGATTATGATAGGTGTGTCGAGATAAGGGTGTTAGAAATAGATAAGATGGATTTTTAGGGAATAAATAGATTTAGGTTGATTTGGGTAGTTTAGACTTAGATAAATGATTTTGATAATATAATGTAATTAAATGGTGTGTATGATGAAATATTCATACATTTAATTAATTGATTAAATAACAATGGGAGGTGATGGAGGAAGTATGGGATGTTGATGAATTTAATTAATGGAACAAATGTGAAGGATGTAGTGTATGACTTAGGGTATAAAATATCGATATGTTTAATTAATGATTTAGACAAAGATGAGGGGTTTATATTTTCGGTGTCTGCATATTCACATACTCTTTTACATAATTCATTTTACACATACTCTACCATTCATCACATCTCTATTCATACATAAAACTTTCTCTTGCATCATTTATCTATCACATGGCACAATCACACTATATATATTTCATACACTATCTATTCTCACATACACTATCTCATCACTTATCTATGATCAAATTACACATCATTATCTATTAGTCAACATCAACAACTACGCAATGCATATCAAATAAACAAATACAAAAATGCTAAAAAACATCACACCTCAAATATAACAACAATAATCAACATGTCATATGTCAACATACGTGTACCAATCATCACATCGCATATCAATAAACATCAAATACAATAACAATACACCAATAGTCCATATATATAAATCATTCAAAATCATAGTTCCAACAATGTCAACGATGGGGAAACCCCCATACATTGCCAAAACACTACATAACATATCTCATCATCACTATCACTATCTACAATTACAAGAGCTCTAAAACTAGAATTTTCACCGCTCAATCTGCATTGCTGATCACGAACCTTATATATATCTCCTACATATGTAATAATGTCACCTCAATCGATTGCTCTTCAAAATGGACTTGTAGCTCCACAAACCTCGTAAATACATCCTATGCTAAAATACCTCCACCGTGGCCTCCCTATCGCACAGGTATCCTCTCGCACATGCATCCCTCTCACTCAACAACATGATACATGTAGCCACCGTTAGCACCACAAAATCAAATAAGTGTGCATTCTCACCTGCAATACCATCCACACGCTATAACATACTACGACTATGAGTACATCGGTGGGCACATTTCGCATC
Source organism: Taxus wallichiana var. yunnanensis (assembly GCA_018340775.1). Lineage (NCBI taxonomy): Eukaryota > Viridiplantae > Streptophyta > Pinopsida > Cupressales > Taxaceae > Taxus > Taxus wallichiana. Next base: position 13,523,715 of record CM031244.1, read on the forward strand.
AATGTAAGGATGGATGTGTCCATAATCAATGACCAATATGCATCACCTACATCCATAAATCAACATGTTAGATAACAATGACAATTAAACAACCAAATAACCAATCACACACATCACTATACAAATACTCACACTCTACTATCACTGTTGTTCTACGCTTATTGGTGGCATGTGCTTGCACCTCTACCCCTGGAGGCTCTCCCGCCACATCCATAAAAAATTAGAAATAGAAATAACCACTAATGTAACACCCACCATGCATGATATGCCTTTGTACACCCTATGTCATCCACATCTATTGGCTTTATCACTACATTTACATTGTCTAGTCCAGGAGTACTAGTTGTGATCATGTGGGCCCTGGTCTTGATCTAACCCTTCTTGGTGCCCTAATGGCCCTCACCCATACATATGGCTCTGGGGGCACATCTTGGACCATACCAAACTTTTTTTGAAACACACTCTACTTGGAATAGCTTGGTCACCCCTGGAAACCGATCCTCTAGCCACATAGTCCATCAAATACATCATAGCTTTACCGTATCCTCTGACCATCCTCCGTACTCTTGATATGGCCTCCATATCATGTCCTCTATTCTAATATGATCTAACATTGCTTTAAAGGTATCTATATCAATCTTCCCACTTTGTGAACACCTACCCATCTCCCAAAAATATATTTGGCCTCACCCACTCTCCTCGTGGTCCACCAAATGGCCTTAATATCGCAATATTCTCGTAGGCCCATACATGTAACAATGTGGTAGCTCTAATACCACCACCGTGCTCCTCCTGTGTAAATTTATATAGATCTCTATATAGGTGGACCAATACATATCGTGCCTAAGCATATCTAATCCCATCCTCCTCTATACAATGGAAAATATCATGTATCTTATATAAGATGTCTACACCACCGACCTTCACTACAACTAACAAAGAAATAAGCATGACAATGAACTTATGCAATCGGAACCCCTAAGCTTAATAAGATGGAGAAATACTTCGCCATCAAGGACTTTTCATAAGAGACTAAGGCGGTTTGGGGAGCGTACCAGCTCTAACTAAAGGCATTGTCATGGTAGAACAACCATAAGTTGAACCGGGAGTAGAAGATGTTAACATAACTTGGGATTTTTTCAAATCCTATTTTAGCAAAGCTTAATTACCATAATTATACTACAATTGAAAGATGATAAAATTTCAAACCTTACCATAGGGTAAGATGACTATAAGCGATTACTTAGGAAAAGTTTACAAAATTCCTTAAGTACGTCCCTCGAGATCGGACAAATGAAAAATTTTGCATAAGAAAATGTATTATGGGTTTGAACCCCATAATAGGAAGTGAAGTTTATGTGCATGGCCATCAACAATGGAAGCAATATTCAAGAAGGCCATAAGGTAGGAGCAGAAGCTCCAAGCAATCACTTCTCACAGGGATGAGAAGCGTAAGCGAATAACTCTCCGCCATTAACACCTAGAAATACATGGGGAAAGAAATATGGTAATAAAATTCATAATGGTGGAAATAATATTGCTGTAAACTTTAAAAAGAATGGACAAGAAATGTTTTTGGTAGGAATGATAGGTTTGAAAGGAAGATACCTTTCGCTGGTTGCTTCAAATGTGGTGATAGTAGTCACTACGCTAGAGATTGTCCCTTGAGAAACAAGGAGAACAATCCACAATAGAGGATTCATGATGCAATTGCAAACCGACTGAGGTGAAAAATAAACAAAAATGATGAAGCTAAAGGCTTAGGATATGAAAAATGTCATCCTAAGACCAACAAGATTCATGGGTGTTATCGAAATAAATTTAAAACGATTTTTCTTGATATTCTAAATGCTAAAAACATTGTTTTTGAGTAATTTATTTTGTTTTCTATCAATTATTTAACATACTTGATATTATTTCAATTATTTGATACTGGAATGACAAGGAAATTGTCATATTATAGTCTCTGTTTCACTTTGAATGATAGAATAAAAGGTCATATAATTTGATAAATTTGAGTTTCGAGATCTCGAAAATTGTAATTTTTGTGGAAAATAATGACTGTTCTCCCAAGTTATTAGATATAATTCTATGTTTGATTAATATTATTTTGATTGGAGAGGTAAAAATCATTGGGACGTTGTTTCACTAAAGGGGAAGTATGTCACAACCCGCAATTTTAGTCTTCTTTGTGTAAAGGAATAAGTTGTAAAATGAAGGGTAGGCTACAAGAGCTGGAAGATAAGCTTCGTTACTTAGTTATATATGCTTCCATAGGTGCATGTGTATATCCCGAGAAGGATATACACACTTGCGTGTAGTTGCATGTATGACTACACAACAACGCTTGTCGCTCAACGCTCGTAGTGTACCTATCATTTACGACATATTTCGTTTTTCCTTGGTGATCGTATGTATTTTCTTATCTAGGTACGATGATGCCAAAGTGCATGTAGAAATAATAGAATAATTTAGCAAAAATTGATATTGAAGCATATCTTTGGTTGAATAGGATTATTTCATTATGGGGTGCTTTGTCTTATTGGTGTACCTAGCATTTTATTTGATACTTTTCTATTTTACTATTCTTGCTAAGAATAATGATTTTATGATAAAAGTGATATGTACATAGTCGTGATAGCATCATTTCAGCATAAAAAAAAGTTGATTTCTTTACATTGTTGAATAGTTGTTGAACACTTGTTTTTATGAAATGGACTAAGATCATGTCCAAAGGTATTCTAAATTTTTAAAACTTATATAGATTTGATTATTCATTTTTACCTTGTGGTTAGTTATAGTAATGTTTGTGACCCTACTTGGTTGCATGGGATCATTCGTGTAGATATGAAATAATGATATAATGGTTGAACCAAACCCACTATGTATATATAGATCATTGATAACTTGAAAGGGGTTATAGACCATATGAGATTTTCTAACATAAATATATTGTGTATTACAAGCGCATGGACTTGTAAGTATTTGTTGGCATTTGAAAGATAATTGTTTAAGAATTACATGTTTAAATTAAGATATCATAACCATAATCTTACGCTAAATTTTGATTCATTCTCACTAGTGGTTGATTCGACCTATGTAAAAGGTATCAAATAAAAGGATAATATTTGGTTCGAGTTAAAATTAGAAATACATTGTACGACTATTATTCAAATTGTGGGTAAAAATGTAGATGGTTTTCAATCAACTGCCATCACCGCCATGCGAAGAGTGAAGTTAATGCTAAATTAAAAATAAGGCCATGCAACTAAAGACCTCGAGAAGCTTGAAGCTTCTTCGATAAGCTATCGAGTAGTATGCCGCATTTTAATTTTGATCACCAATTCTATCTTGAGCCTTTCAAGCTACGCATGCCATTTGTTAGGTGATATCTGAGAAATTCTTGCACGAGTCATCAACCCTGTGATTTTTATTCAAGCTATTTCCAGTGTTAACAGGAAATTGTGACTTTGAAAAGCGTTTATATATAAATTTGGTGATTATCTAAAGTATCATCATGTTTAATTTTTGGGATTGTGGGTGAGTTTTGTTAGAGCTCTATCCATTCGAAAGTTGTGTTTCATTTCGGTTATTTTGCATGTTTATTTGAGGTCCAGTCGGACCAACCTTTCATTTTATAAGGTTTTTTTGCATCGGGAAAAGAGAGGGGTTTCATTGTTATCTAGTTATCTAGTGGGTACCTCGTTTGTAGAAAATAAAGAGTTTGAATTGCTATAGCTCCTGGGTGCTTAAGGAAAAGAAAACTCTTGGTTTTTCAGTTCTTCAGTAAGAAAAACTTTCAAATATCAGGTACGAATATCTACTCCCTCGCTTGATGTACTATTCGGAATATAATGATTGTATGCCAAAGTTCGTTGGTTGATTAATCTGGGTGTTATTTTTTTTTCTCACTGTTTTCTTATGGTATTTTTATTTTGCAAGGAATATATACTTTCTTTGAGATGTTTGGATTTTTAATTTTGAGCACAATAATTTGTTGGGTATTACTGCATTTGGGAAAGTGATTAAATATGGTATGCTTGGTTAATGAAATACGCGTGCGTGCACGGTTTTACCTTCTTTCACATGTGACTTGCATGTCGAAGTTACATGGTAATGATCCCTTGACTTTCATTTACCCTACTTGTGTGCATATTAATGTTTTGGTGAATATACCTTCGTGTTCTATGTGAGTGGAACCACGAATATTCTCACATGAAGAAATGGCTTCAATTTTTAGAATGGATAGGGATTGTTGTCGGTTCTCTTAGTATTTTGGGTAGTGTAGATATGCAATCAATTTGATATCCTCTATTTTTGTAAAACATGTACTGTGTGATGGAATGATTGATAAGGGTGAAATAATTTCTTCTAGCTCACTAAGGATGTTGATTATGTTTTCAATTGCACTAACTATTTTTATATAGTTGTTGGAAAGAAAATATATCGAGATAAATTGGTGTATTTCTTGCCAATACTCGGAAGTATAAGTCCCTCTACTTAATCGGTGTAGCTATTGTATATGCATACATGAGTGAAAAGGTGGATTTTCCCAATGGCCTTAGGGTGGGGGATCCAACAAGGGCACTCCACCGACCTTGGGTGGTAAAGCTAGAAATTTCTTGTTAGAAAGGACTTTGTTTGTAAAGCGGGAAAGGGAGTGAGAAATGAGATAGAACTAATGTTGCAGTAGAAAATCGATCCCTGCACACACTAGTTAGAAATTTCAACACATGCACTTATGAGAAGAAACAACTTTGTAAATAGAAACAAGACCAATAATAATTTATGAGTGAAAAGTATCAATAAATCCCTCGAGTCAAAAAAACACTAAAAACTCCCTCTTCTTGTATTGATTACTTAAACAAAAGTTGCACATAGTGGAGAAAAGGAGGAAATTTGAGAATGGGGGAATGGAAGAATTTGGCTATCTCCTTTGTTCTCTCAATGCACTCTTGAGTTTACAAAATCAATCACCAACCTGTGAAATGTGAATGGTTTTATAATTTATAGGAAGATAAATTACTCTTCATATACTCCCAATGACTCTTCATATGTATCGACGTGACTTAAGACTCTTTTCCTTCCATGGAAAACATTAAGTCCATTTGTATAACATAAAGGTGACTTATTACATTAGAAACATTAAGACACACAAAAAAGTGCAATCCCAATGCAAGATTAAAATATTGGGGAGAGAAAGTTGGGGGGAGAGAAGAGAGAGAGGGAGAGGGAAGAAAAAGAAGAAGAAGGAATAATGATGTCGAAGATGACAAATTTTTCCTTTGATAAAGACCGCTTATGCTTCCAAATGACTCAATGAAATGCTTCGATGTGATGAACTCGTATCTTTGAACTCTTGCGCACACTGAGAAACTTCCTTTGGATGACATGTGAACATCGTGAACTAAGTTCTTAAAAACATTATCGAATGACTCATTTGGTTGCAATGAGTATAACTATGAAGATACTCCTCTCAAGGGAATAAAGCCTTATAACGAATATTACCCCGACTTCCTACAACCCTGTCACACTACTTAGCTGATTTGGACATGATCCTGATGAAGCATTTTATGAATGATCTAATGGTTTCAATCTGAATTCCACCTCCCGCATACCAATTGAAGCATGAAATGAGTGTCGAAAGACACTATTGACATCCTTAATGTCACCTACTCTGCATAATATGATGATAGAGACTACACTTTTTCTATCTCTTACTCGGAAGTGAAAGGCTACATCCCTATCCATGTATGCTTCATGATTTATTCAGAAAAACTAACTTACTATTTTTAGTAAGTATGAAAAATCAATTGCCTCGAACCTCAACTAGATGTTGCAACTCAAATTTCCCTTTCTCCCTACATTCCTCTCACCTTTTGGATCAATTTTCTATTTTTGGTAGGTGCTCATGGGACCACTTACTATTTTTAGTAAGTGTTAATTTTGGACCAAGATGACCATTCGATGATCTCTCCTTGTAATACATCTTCTTTGTTTAATGCCTCTTTCATAGTTTCTTTAAGTGGCGACTTTCCCAAAATAGTTGTCATCCATGTAAGACACATGTTATTTTGGAAATTGAACCTTTAGTGGTCGATCGGTGAAAAATAAAATTTTTCAATATGGTTTTTTCCCCAATATCACCCCTCTAAAATATTGGACCTACCCACTTAACTTTTTGGGAGATTTTAAACTTTTAAATTTCTGACCTGGCGACACTTCTGGACACGACAACCATTAATGGACCTCAAAAATTACATGTCTAGTTTTCTCCTCCATTCATGATGGAAATCATGTTTTTGATATGGTTTTTCACTTCTTTTGCTTCCGGTGAAATCTCGCTTGATCCATTTGTCATTTTGACGGAAATCAAGCTTTTTTCTCCATTGGGCCAAAAAGAGGATTTCTTTGCTATGAGTGTTCTATGCCATGGGAGGAGGGTTTGAAGGTGTGGTTTTGATGGTTTTTGAGAGAGGAAAAATAGAAAAAAATTATTTGTTTTTTCATGCATTGGTTTGCAAGATTTCTTTGAATCTCTGTTTCACGACAATGGAGATTTTCATTGTTCTTCTTCTTCGTTCTTCATTCTCCGTTTCTTCTTCTTCATTTAATCAAATACTTCTCATGGGACTTGCATATAATCATGGAGTGAAGGATTTATTTTTGTGATAATGCTGGTTTGAATTTTAGTAATGGTGGAGGAGTGGCGAGGAGTTACAGAGAAAGTTGTAGACTGAAGTTGTGCACGGGAGAGTAAGAAGTTAGAAGTTAGAGGGGGAAACAAAAAAAATTATTTCTTTTCAAAAATTACACAGTAGTGAGTGAGGAATATTTTCATGTCCTTGATGTTCCTCATCACAAAGGGACAAAGGGGACATCAAATTACATAGCGCACCTCATGCCGCCACTTTTCAAGATCTGAGCGAGCAACGAAATGAGCTTGGTAAGCAAGCACTGCAGTGAAATGGTTGTCAAGAGGTCACATGAGGATCCAGAGGGCTTATAGGGGCTGAAAACATTTTTATGTCCCTCATGTCCCTTTTCTTGAGGTACTTAATGGACATGAAATTGCGCTAAGCTCCTGGAGTTGACATGTGTCTTGTTAAAAATTTGGCTAACTCTTGAACTCACTCCTAGACGGAAACTTGAAACGGTAATAACTTGAGCTCCCGATGGCATTTTTGTCAAATTTTTATATGATCTTGACTAAAAATGGCCTTCTAAATCCAATTATTGTAGTCTCAGTTCTTTATTTCTCCATTTTATTCCTGAAAATATGATTTTCTATTTGGTCTTTCACCTATAAATGATAAAAACGTATTGCAGACCTATTGCGCTAAAGTGTTGTAAAAAAATAATTTCACCATATTTTAGGGCTTCAAATTCCCATTCCAAAGATGTCTTTTTTTCTCCTAACTCCATCCATAGCTCTAGGAATCGCTTCCCAAAGTTCAACAACTCTTTTGACTTTGTGCACTACCTAGGCCTGTGAACCCTAATTTTGGTGAAACTACCCCAACTTCTCGAATCCTTCCTAAATCTTCCTAAATCACTTCCATGATTTTCTAAGGCCTTTTATTCACTTTCGTTATGTTTTGGTATGGCTTCTCTTTTCCACTCCATGGGGTTGTTCCATTCTTAGGAAGACTAGTGATAGCCCTTCCCACAGCTGCCCGAAGTTTGCATTTTTCAATGAACTCCTAAAATCACCTAGGGGTTGAATTGAATTTCCTAAATCACCTAGGGGAATGAGTTAACATAAATTAGGAGGTCACTAGATTGACTAGGTAGACTCGGGGTGTCTTGGAAGGGTAAAACTTGTAATTTTTGACATAGGGGTATAGTTGTCATGCTTGGAAATTGTCAATTTCCTTGTTGCACATTTGCATGAAAACAATTGGCTCTAGCTTGGGGACATGACATGGACTAAGCTTAGTGAAGACATGGAATGTAGAATCTAGAATCTCAACTTTAGACCATATAATTCATTAAATAGTGCCTTATCCATTGGACCATGCGAGTCATGTACAACTTACAACAAGAGAGGGAGAGAGTAAATAAGGAAACACATAGACACACAAAAAAATGAAAGGAAATAAACAACACACATGGAAAGGAAACGACACACACAACAAAAAGGGAAAAACACTTAGAAATCACCAATGGTACAAGGTTGGTGACAAACCGCTTTCACTTAAGCACTTTTCATTCCTCAAAAGTTACCCCTGAGTGGGTAACACTAAGTGATGTTGTTTTGCGAAGCCATTGACTAGTTCTAGAAACTATCCTCCTTTCCTTAACTATTTATGAAAGCCAGGTGCTTCCATGATTCTCTATGTACTTGGTAGGAGTGATTCTATATGAGCTTCTTGATGCTCATGTCGTCACTTACAAATTCCATTTCCTTCACGTTCTTTGAAATTGGTTTCATAGTGTCAGTTACCTTCCATGTTTATCCACATAGATGATTCTTCATTCAACATCTCATCGTTGCCCGAAGCTGATTTTCATTCAAATTTCTTGAATATTCTTAATTACTTTCTTTCCTGGATCTATGCTCATTGATATATTCTCAATGAGAAGCCTTACATTCATCTTTTATCTATATTCCACTATGAAGTGATTGAAAAGAGAATGGAGGATCAGAAGTACCTCATACTTGTCTTGTATAGTCATGGCATGAGCTAAGAGATCAAGAATTAGCTTAGGGTATTTTGTTCTTTCTACCGCATCCAGGATTTATCGCATGGATTTATACTTTGGTTCTTCCCGTGGTTTATTCTTTGTACTAATTTGAATAATCTTCATTTTCAAGCTCTAAGAAACTATCTGGATGGATTAATTCATTGCCCTTAAGCTTATTACATTTTGACACTTTTTTCTCAAGGGGATATTTTCCTTCAATGACCTCAACACCATTTATTTCATATTTTTCATCATGGAAAGATTTTTCTTCTTCAAATGGGAAAGAACATACCTCCATTTCTTCATTGTATCCATAAACTATTGGCTTGGAGAGACGCTCGAATCCTCATCTTACTTTATTTAAACATGGCCAATCTTCACACCGGTCAAGGCTTTCAAATAAGATTCACGTTTTCTTGTAGATTTATGACTTGCATCGGGAGTTCAAGATCGAGCTTAGGGTCTTCTATTTCTTCCACAAATCTTAGTAGTTCTTGTATAAATGATTATTTCACAATGTTTGAAGGCTCATTTAAGATTAGGTTGGTCTCTTCTTGGGTGACATGATCAAGGGAGTCCTCATCTTCAAATGGAAATGAGAATATCTCCTCATCGTGGATAAGCACATAAGCTGAATTTTTGCTTGAAAATCATCAAGAACCATTTCCTCTTCTTCATGGTTTGCATCGCCCGACAATTTGGGGCTGCTCTCTTGTAACTCAAATATTCTAAATGCTTCTTCAAGGTGCATACATCTCAGGGAAGGAATGTCTGGCCCTATCAAGATGGGAATATAATCTTCCTCCTCAGTTTTTGCAAAGTTATTCATCTTACTTCTATTTTGATACAAGATGTTGGTTCCTAGACTTCCAGAATTTTGCACCATGTACCTTATCTTCTTCTCTAGAAGTAATTTATCAATTTCTCTCTTCACTGGTATGTTTGTAGAAGACCAATTCATCTAAATTTTTCCTCCTAAGTCTCGGAAGAAGCTTCAACCTAATATTATTCCAAAGGTTGTTGAGATGTCTGCTACCAAAATAGTCATTAATATCCTTTTATCTGGAAATTTAGCAAGAGCCACATGTGCATATTTAATCTTCCCCACAAGTGGGACTTCCTTTGATTCCATGGAGTAACAAGAGCCACCATGTGGAGTCATGGGGATTTTAATAGATTTGGAAACCTTCATGGGAATGACATTATCTGAGGCACAAATCTATTATGCAATTGTTCAACACATATTCCCTAACCAGAAGGGAGACATAAAAAGGATCGACCTTGTCTATCTTTGATGCACTCATGGCTAGCATGTTCTATGGGGGATGCTAGGTGAGGTTTTGTAGTAATCCTTTATAACTAGGTGTCACAACATTAGGTGTCAAACTGCCATTCTTGATATATTGGATGAACCTCTCAAATTGTTCAGGGTGTGTCCACAAATATTTAGTTTCGGTAATATGAATTTTGTCTTTTTTTGCATATTCTATGAATTCAAAAGGAGATAATGTGTGCGAGGGTGATGAAGGGATTTGCTTTTGGATATAGGACATGTTTGGAAGCAGTAGGTTTTGAGTAACAAAGGGAATTTTTAAAGGTACGCTGGGAATTTTCAAAGTACTATATTTTAGAGAAACATATTTAGACTTAGAATTAGAAGAGGCATGGGAATACTTACTTGGAATTGTGGGAGCCTTCTTAATCACTACAGGACCAGGTTTCTCAAATACGGATGCCATGCAAGGTGGAAGTGGGGATCCTTGATTGATTATTTTGTTTTGCAGAGTCATCATAGGATTATCTTCAATATTCTTGTTTTTTGTAATGATGGAGGAAGAATATCCCTTCTTAGATCGAGAAGGAGTGAATATTGCACATGATAAACTGGGTGCATCTTCTTCGTCATCTTCATCACCTCTAGAATACTCACATAATATAATTTTTGTATCGTTCTCGAGTTCATCAAATTCTAGGAACTCGTCACCTTTAATTTATTATCTAATCTCTACTTCATTTTCTGAATCGAGTAACTTGTGTTGATGGGTGGGGCCTTTATGGAAAGCCTTCGGGGTGCTCCGAAAATTTGATTTGTGTTGTTTCTTTAGAAGATACTTGTTCAAAAAATTCTCTCTTCAATAATGTCATCTCATTCACCAATTTTTATAGCATCATATATGTTCTCTCATCTCCAAGAGGTGAGCCTTACCCCTTAAGGGATTCTTGATCTTTCTAGAGAGGATGAGATCATCATCTAGTTCAATGGCAATACTTTGTGCTTCGCAATGCTCCTTAGTTGAACTCTTCGTAAAAAAATACTACCTCTAGTGATTGAGAATTTATGAAGAAATTCTTGATGTTGTTTTCAGAAGATGGCTCTTCATCCAAGATCTTGTGAAAAAACCGCTCGAAATGAGCCACAAAGTCTCTCATCATTTCACTTTCTCCTTTCTTCATTTGATCCAACCGCACTAAGATCTCTTGACAATCTTCGCTTTATTTAAATCTTCTCTCAAAGGAAGTTTTGATGTTATTCCAACCAAAGTGATGGGTTAGGTAGGAATGAGGTAAAACCATTCTCCTACTTAGAGAGATTCCACAAAAATCTCACGAAAAACATCTTCATGTTCAACTCCAATAATCCCGCATGATGTTGTGAAAGTGGTAATGTGTTTTTCAGGAATTTGTGTTCCATTTCCTTTGAAATTTGGAAAGTTCTTACGGGATCATCTTAGTATATCATGAAGAGGTGGTTCAAGAGTGAGTGGGCCTATATTTCTTCCCCATGGTACAATGGGTTGAGGTATTTCTTCTTTGTTCACCATTGTTGTTTATGTTTTTGCTTAGCTCTTGCTTCTACAAATGCTTCTTCAAATTCTTCTTCCTCGGGAACTCAATGCTCAATGGTGGTTGAAAAATGGGAGAATTTGAAGGGGGAGTATCAACAAGAGTTTGGATGGGATTGCCAGGTGAACTACTTGATGACCTAGATGGGGATGAGGCTTGAGAAAAGTAGTAGGGATTGTATCTGACTCGTTCTTGTTAGTTTTGTAAAGCCGCAAAAGTTGGGTCAACAATTCCTCTTGATCTATTCAACATGGTGTATCTCCTTTCAGCAAAATTTTAGAAATTCTTGTAGTGGGAATACGAAAGGACACTGTGGAATATGAAAGGTCATGTGTAGGAATTGACAAGTGTATCTTTCAATAATGTATTTTCATAAAAATATTTTTTGTTTTTTCTATTTGATTTTTTTGTATTTTTAGACCTTGTGTTCATATTTTGGGTACAGATGTTGCTAAATATGCCCCACGGTGGGTGCCAAAAACTGTTGGCGATAAAAATTTTGGGTAGAAAAACTTTTATATTTCTTGTTAATGCTCTAAGAATCTAAGTCCCTCTATTTAACTCGGTGTAGTTTCCTTATATGCATGCGTGAGTAAAGGTGGATTTATATGGTGGCCTTTCGACCGAGGATCCAACAAGGGCACTCCATTAACCCTGCGATAAAGCTAGAAATATCTTTCTAGGGAAGACTTTGTCTATAAAGTGGGAAATGGGAGTGAGAAATGAGATAAGAGAACTAATGTTGTAGGTAGAAAATCATATTCCTGAACACACTAGTTAGAAATTTCAACACATGCATTTATGAGAAGAAACAACTTTGTAAATAGCAACAAGACCAATTAGAATTTATGAGTGCAAAGTATCAATAAATCCCTTAGTCAAAAAAGGCTAGAAACTCCTTCTTGTATTGATTTCTTAAACAAAATTTGCACATAATGGAGAAATGGAGGAGATTTGAGAATGGGGAATGGAATAATTTGGATATCTCCTCTGTTCTCTCAATGCACTTTTGTGTTTACAAAATCAATCACCAACCCTTTGAAATGGGAATGGATGTAAAATTTATAGGAAGATAAATGAATCTTCACATACTCCCCAATGACTCTTCGTATGTCTTGACATGACTTATGAATCTTCGCTTTCATAGGAAAACATTTAAGTCCCTTTTTATAACATAAAGGTGACTTATACATTAGAAACATTAAGACATACGAAAAGTGCAACCCTAATGCAAGATTAGAATATTAAGGAGAGATAAACTTGGGGGAGAGAAGAAAGAGAGGGGAGAGAGTAGAAAGAAGAAGGAAGAATGATGTCGATGATGACAGATTTTGCCTCTAATAAAATCGTTGATCCTTCTAGATGACTCAATGAAATGCTCCAATGTGATGAACTCTAAATCTCCAAACTCTTGTGCACACTAAGAAAATTCCTTTGGATGACATGTGAACACCATGAACTAAGTGTTTAAAAACACTATCGAATGACTCATTCGGTGGCCATGAGTATCACTCATGAAGATCCTCCTTTGAAGGGACTAGAGCCTTAGAATGAATCTTTCCTTGACTCCCTACAATGTTGCCACACTGCTCGGCTGATTTGGACATGATCCTGATGAAGCATCTTATGAATGATCTAACAATTTCAATTGCAAATTCCACCTCCCGCATACCAATTAAAGCATGAAATGAGTGTCGAAAGACACTGTTGACATCCTCACTGTCACCTACTCTGCATAGTATGATGATAGAGAATGTACTTTTTCTATCTCCTACTCAGAAGAGAAAGGATGTACCCTATCCATTTATGCTTCATGATTTCTTCAGAAAAACAACTTACTATTTTTAGTAAGTATGAAAATCAACTGCCTCGAACCTCAACTAGATGTTGTAACTCAAATTTCCCTTTCTCCGTGCGTTCCTCTCACCTTCTAGATCAATTTTATATTTTTGGTAGGTTCTTGTGGGACCACTTACTATTTCTATTAAGTGTCAATTTTGGACAAAACCGACCATTTTGACGATCTCTCCTTGTAATACATCTTCTATGTTTAATGCCTCTTTCGTAGTTTCTTTAATTGACAACTTTCCCAAAATGGTAGTCCTCCATGTAGAAGACCTACTATTTTTGGAAAGTGAACCTCTGGTGATAGGATCACTACAAAAACAAATTTTTCTAATATGTTTTTTTTCCCAATATCGTCCCTCTGAAATCTTGGGCCTACCCGCTCAACAATTTGGGATATTTTAAAATTTTAAATTTTTAACTTATGAAGCACTTCTAGACATGGTAGCCATTAATGGAACTTGAAAATTGTAGGTCTTGTTTTCTCCTCTGTTCATGATGGAAATCATGTTTTTGATATGGGTTATCACTTCTTGTGCTTTCGGTGAAATCTCAATTTTTTTCTCCATTGGGCCGGAAAGAGGATTTTTCGTTGTGAGTGTTCTATGCCATGGGAGGAGGGTTTGAAGGTGTGTTTTTTATCATTTTAGAGATAAGAAAAAATAAAAATAAAATGATTTGTTGTTTCATGCATTGGTTTGCAAGATTTCTTTAAATATTTGTTTCATGACAATGGAGATTTTCACTGTTCTTCTTCTTTGTTTGATCAATATTTATCCTGGGACCTACGTATTATCATGGAGGGAAGGATTTATTTATTTTAGTTATTCTGGTTTGAAGTTCAAAAATGGTGTAGGAGTGGTGAGGAGTTACAGAGAAAGTTACAAAGTGAAGTTGTGCATGGGAGAGTAAAACGTTAGAAGTTAGAAGCGGGAAGGAGGAAGAAATTTTAATTTTTTCAAAAATTTCATAGCAGGGAGTGAGGAAAATTTTCATGTCCCTGATGTACCTCAGCACAAAGGGGACATCAAAATTCACAATGTGCCTCATGCCGCAATTTGTCACGATCTAAGCGAGTGAGGGAATGAGCACAGTAAGCACTTCGAGAGCCGGAATCGGCGGTCCAAGAGGTCACATGAGGATCCATAGGGCTTATAGAGCCTAGGTACATTTTTATGTCCCTTTTATTGAGGGACATAAGGAACATGAAATTGTGCCACGGTCCTGGAAGTGACACGTGTCCTGTTTAAAATTTGGCTAACTCCGAACTCGCTCTTAGAGGGAAACTTGAAACAATAATAACTTGAGCTCCTAATGGCCCTTTTTGATGAAATTTTATATGATATTGACTGAAAATGGAATTTTGAATCCAATGGTTTAATTGTGAAGTCTTTATTTCTCCATTTGTTCCCTAAAAAAGTGGTTTTTTTATTTTTCTTCCACCTATGCATGAGAAAACCTTCTTGCATACTTATTACACCAAAGTTTTGTGAAAAAAATAATTTCACCATCTTGTAGGGCTTGGAATTCCCATTCCTATTATGTTGGTTTTTCTCCTAACTCCATCCAGATCTCTGGAATCTCTTCTCAAAGTTTAGTAGCTCTTTTTACCTTATGCACTGCCTGTGCCTCGTGAACCCTAATTTTGGTGAAACTTCCCCAACTTCTCCGAATCCTTCATGAATCTTCCTATATCACTTCCATGATATTACAAGGCATTTGATTCAATTATGTGTGTTGTTTAGCTTCTCTATTATGCTCCATGGGGTTGTTCCAGTCTTAGGAAATCTAGTGATAACCCTTCCCACAGTTGCCCAAAGTTTACATTTTTCAATGAGCTCCTAAAATCACTTAGGGGGTTGAATTGAATTTCCTAAATAACCTAGGGGACTGAGTTAACATAAATTAGGAGGTCACTAGATCGACCTGGGTAGACCGGGGTGTCTTGGAAGGGTAAAATGTTAAATTTTTGACATAGGGGTATAGTTTTCATGCTTGGAAAATGTCAATTTCCTTGTTACACATTTGCATGAAAACAATAATTTATTTGCTTCTTAGATATGCATGTACTTCTGGTTGTGGGTTAAAAATTATTTGGTTGTTGTCTTACCCTTGAAAAGGACTACTATAAAAATTGTTATGAGAATGTAGGTCACTCTTGTAGGCCATAGTGAAATATTTAGCCTTATAGTTATAGTAGAAGAATATTTATATATATTTTTAACAAAATATTCTCGAGTTGGGTTTATTTCCATACTCTTATGATATTACTTGCTACAAGAAATTCCTTTTCCTTATTTTATCGTGATAGGTTGAAAGCTGTGTTGGTTAGATAACACTAACCTTAGAAGAGTGATTCATTTTATTAAATCTATTAATGTTTATTGTAAACCATAGCTAGATGTAGAAGGGTGGGTAAAAATATTAATTCTTCTTAGAAAGAATGATGGTATGATTGTATTCATGTAATTATAATTGATGGTTGAATATTACACTTCAAAACCTTGAATCTATTTTGGTGAAATAGTTGGAAAGGAAAGAGCTTCTTATGACTTGTAGATTTGTAGGAGGATATTAAGGCTAGTATCATTTCTCTTCATTAAGTCCCTAAGACTAAAGGGGACCAAAAAGGATATATATTATGGCTACTACTAAGATTTTAGTCTCTATGATTAAGATTTTTTTGGGGTTGTGGACTTAATAATAATTTTATAACTAATGTTGAAAGTATTTTGTTTGAAATTTTTGTATGAAATAAACATAAGATTCCATGATTAGGGTTATGTATTCAGTCAATTTATTCTTTTATACACACATTATGTTTGTATTATTACATAGTGAAAGTGAGTAGGTAGTCTGCCCGATCTATAGAATCGACAACATGCATTGTTGATATTTCCACTTTGTAGGGTTGATTAAATTGTAGGTTGAATTATGAGGTGTTGGTACCCAATTTTGTACCACCTTGAGAGCCAAACAAAATTAACAAACTGAGTTGGATTCTTAGATAAATAAAAACTAAGTATTTAGTCATTTATATCGGGGGCATGTCTAATGAGACTCATTAATACTTGACTTGGAAGATATTTGATTACACTCACAAAGGGGATGACCTTCCCTCCTACTTTAGGTTCTTCCTTTAACTAGGGTGAGAGGACCCATTTTATAACCTATAATTATGAGAAAGGTGGATGAAATTGCAGTCTCTAAGATTTCTCTTGGAAATATGAAGGATAGTCTTGAATAGACACGGTCAATGCAAACATCATTTAACTCTCACGAGTTGTCACACTAAATAATGCATATGTATTTCAAAATAGGACTTAGGTCACTCTAGACAATGTAAATTTTAGCTTGCTTCTGCATATTTATGGAAAGGGAGGGTAGAGATGGTAAAGTCCCTTGGAAAATGGTTATAGGTAGGGAAAACATGGGTAATTCAGAAGGATTTAACAATTGTAGGTTGTAATTTTTGTGTATGAATGGGAGATTAAAGCAAGATAAAGTTGATTATATAAGTTTCTCAAGAAAACCTTACAAATGTTTGGAAATTTCCCCAAGGAAAGAGGAACACATCACACAACTAGTAAAGCAACCATTTAACCAAAAGGTATGCACTCATGGAAGCCCAAGAGTACAAGATTTCACACAACCTTTGAGAATTTAAACAAAAATCTCATACTAAAATCTCAATAAAACACTAATAGTTCATGTTCAACTATGCTCAAGATACACTCAAAATCTTACTAAGATATTCTCAACCAAGTAGAGGAAATATGAATTTAAAACTGTTTATCATGCCACAAAAGGAAAGATCTTTCTACAATGTAATTACTGAGTTGCCAAAATTCCACTAATTAAGACAAGATCTAGTGTAGTTCAAAGAAACTATCAACATAAGATTGCAATAGGGAAAGCAAGTAGTTGATTCAAAGTATTTTACCTTAAGAACAAAGAAAACATTTCTCAAGAGAAAACACACAATTAATTTCAAGAAATTCAAATTTCTCAGAAGGGACCATAAAGCCTATGGCCTCAATGCTTTCCAATGACTGTACACTTACAATCATCTTGGCATGAGAAGGTTTGGAAAAAATAAAATAACTCACAAGTCTCTCAGTTTGATTCAGTTCTTCAAGAAGAGTATAATCGGTTTTGCTCTGTTTTCTCTAAGAATTTAGAAAAAATTAACTATTAGGAATTAATTGTTGTAAACATTATTAATTTATTATATTATTATATGAGTTTAGTAACTCATTAATAATAATATAATATAGATAAATATTGTTATACGAGTTGTTAAAACAACTCGTATTATTATGTTATTTGTTACACCTTTATTCTTATAAACGGGTCATTTGTTCCCTTCTTTGTAGGAGATTGTTGTGCCTACTATTGTCGCCAAATCACTACACCCTTTGAATGGCCAGGATGTGAATAGGATGTTCACTGTGATTGGGGCACATGGGATCACCTCTCAAGCTATGGGACTTGGGCTTGAAGTGAACCTCCAGAGAAGGCCAACTTCCTCTTCCTAAACTAAGTGTTATACTACTCCTAGTGTAATAAAATGATTATCTAGTCCTATACTAATATCTTCATGGGGCTTTAGGGAAAAGATTTACAAAAATGAAACTATACTAGGGGATGATGCACCAAATAAAGGGTGTTTCCAGGACTTAGGAAGGGTTAATTTGAAGAGGGTGTGTGCACCACAGTCAACTTCACCACCTACCGCAACTTAGAGAGGGTACATGATACCAAAAACTAAGAGACATACATTCCCTTTGTTAAACTTTATCGACCGAGAGATATACTAGTTTCCCAATGAATAATAATGAACTCAAGAAGGGTGAACAGACATCACAACTCAATTGCATGCAATACTCCACCACTCGATAAGCACATAACTCTAAGAACATGTAATAGAAACTTAAACTTACACAGTGTACCTACAAGTACGAGAAAGGCACAAAGAAGCACAAAAGGATGAAAGGACCAAGATTAGTCACAAAACACACACTTTTATTGCTTCAATAACATGCACAATGCATCATACATTCAGAAGAGGCAATAGTTGCCATTACAGTCTTGAAGAGGAAGCTTGAAAGTTCTCTCAACACACAAGGACAACTTGCAGAAGAGAGAGGACTCTGAAAAGCATATACTTGCCTAAGATATCTAACTGTCCAACTTGTCTAACCTGTTGGAACCCTTTGAAATGAGCTTCCAACTTACATTTATAGAAGAATATGTGAGAAAGAAGAGGAAAGGTCATAATTACATTCCTAAATTGAAGGCCCATGATGTATTTATCACAGTTAGTTGAATCACCGAGAAGGTTCCATCATGGGTCATTAATTGCCTGATGACCTAGTCTTCTCAATTAATTAAAAGAATATTTAAATAATAATAATAAATATTATTATTAAAATATTTCAGCTAAAATACTAAATTAATTTAAAGATATGGTGGGCCCCTTTGTTAACTAGTTTGTGTTGAAGGGGAAAATTATGAGGAGAAGGCCGAAAAATACCAACTCGGTGATCTCCTCCCTACCAAGCTCCCACTCAACCGAGCTCCTCTTGTTTCAACATCAATGTCAAGTGGAGAGCTCTTAGATTGATTCTCACCACACACCATTCTATCTCTTTTAACCGTCTTGTGTGAATTGCATTAAGAGCTCAATGCTTAGACTAACCGAGCTAACTCGATCATTCTTTGTTGAACTCTTGCATGAATCATACATAAACTATCATAACTCGTTCCTTTTATTTGAGATCATATCTTATATGATGAACTTATCCATTAGCTTAGGTACTCCGAATCGAGTTAATTCTTTATAACGATCTCAACTAGGTTTTGTTTTTAAACGACAACTCGTGAGATAATTTCATAAGTTAAGCTCTGATAGAATTATGTTGAGTCAATCTCCATAGAGAAAATTTGTTCATCAACTCATTTTAAGCTTATCGATCCATCCCTGAGAAATTTGAAAGGCTCACTAACTTGTTTAGCTCAACAGAGCTCAACTATCTGATTCATCCATGACCACCCTACACGAGCTCATCATTTTATCTCTTTCTAATGGCTCGGGACTCTTTCCTCATTTTTATACTGAGTTTGATGGTGAAACTTGCTCTCCACCTTTCTCAGCTAACTCCTATAATGTTTCCTCAAGCTTATTGTTGACAGGCTTTGGCATTGACTGGGGCACCAATCTCATTACTTAGTGATTCAAGGAGCTTGGCCTTTTCCATCCTTCTCCTATGTTTTACATTCACGATGCTAAGGATATCCATTCCTTGACACAGCTTGAGCCATCAATTATGGTCTTCCAAGTTTATTTTCCTACTCTTTGTTGTTCCCTACGGATGATGCCCAATCATCAAATGATTTGGTCTTTTTTAGCTCCTTGTGAGATGTGAGTATCCAATCATGAGCATCTTGTATAAAATTTTCTATCTCTCCCTTATTTCATTATCTCTGAACCAGATTCACATTCCCTTAATCGAGTTTAATCATGTGGGTGAGCTATTAATCTTGCCATGCCAAATCACTTTCCCGTCGAGCCTTCATTTAACACCACTTATTTGAAAAGAGCTACCTAGCGGAACACTATGAACTATTTCCTCCACTGACAACAAACTTGTTGGCACCTTTGCGCTCTCCTGAGATTGTGAACCCAAAACTCATTGCCTTCATGCTTTCGACGTGCATTGTGCTTCTACATGAGCCTCCATAAATCATTCTTTTCAAATGTGTCTTGGTCGACGTGGTTAAGAACTAAGCCTAAGGCAATGCTGTTAATGCGATTCTTCATGAATTTACAAATTTTGCCTTTGAAGGTTCTCACCCATGCCTAGCTATCAAGTTTCGATATTTGAGGTCCCTGAATCCTTGCCTTAACACCTGTAATGTGTTATACCACATTACCACATGATCTCCATATGGCTGGCTAGCTTCTGAGCTGAGCTCGAAGCGTCGAGGCATTTACTTTCGGCATTCATTCTAAATGACCGAGCTCACTCGGTGATTCCTTTTAGCAAAAATACATCCTCATGACCCCTTTCAATTATGATTTGATGTATGTCCATACCTTGTTCCAAAGCTCTTATTGTGGCACAGGCTAGAATTATGTTGGCAAAGGTGAACTGATTAGGTTGGACATCTATTTATTGCATTCGGTGAAACAGTTTCAATGCCTCATGAGGAAACCCATGTCTTATGTAAGTTGTAATTATGGTATTCCATGAGAAGATGTCTCTTTCTGTCATGTCATCAAACACGTTATGAGCATCCGCCAAACTCCCGCACTTGACATACATGTTGATAAGCTTATTTTGAATAGTTGTGCATGTGGGAAATGCAAATTCTCTATGATTGATGAGACAATGGATTTGTTTACCTTGTGAAAGCGTATTCTTGGAAATGCAGGTCTACAATAGTTGAAGATATGTAGACGGGTTTACAGGGGTGTTGTGTGTGGTAAGCAAAATGTGTAGAGCCTCCTTCAAATGACCTTCTGTACATAACGCTGTGAGATTGAGATTGAAAGTGGATGGCATTGGCACTGGCATTACATTGAAGCATGGGAAATGTCAATTTAGTTGTACCACTATGACAATGAACCACTGTAAGCATCCTCAGAAGTGGTAATATGACTGAGTTCTGAACCTTTCGACTGCTCCGTTATTCACCTCCACATTGAACGGGTCTTCATTACATTGATTGAGATATTTGTGTGGAAGACATTAATTCATTTTAATGGCTCCTCGTGGAATTATCCACATAACATCACATTAATTCATTTGAATGACTCGGTTGAGCCCAAAAACCTCGGCTGGGTCTCCCACATTCTCTGACTTACCTTCCGAGTGACTCGGGACCGCCATGTAGCCAAGTTGATAGGTTCCATGTGGATAGAGTAGTTTTAATTACCTTTGTTCAAATGACCTAAATATCACCCATTTGATGCCAAATCCTCCTTTTTCCAAGTCAAATTGGCATGGCATTTATATCAAGAAAGTCTGTAGGATATGAGTGGGCATCTCGGACTTATGAATCTATTTTTCCATACATTTCCTTGGCAAGCCAGTTCCTAATTCCCACTTCTCGACTTGGTCATACCACCCCAAATCTCCCATGCATGGAATTCCTTCTTTGGCTTGCCATCCATGAAAACCCACCTAGCATTAGGCTTCCTGGATACCCATTTTAAGCAAATAACTCATGAATACTTTAGTGCAGGGTTGAGGCATCATTTTTCCCACCCGACTAGGCAAAGAGCTGAAAATATCCCATGAGCAGAACTTTCACATTGGCACTCCATCATAGCACTTCCACCTGGCCATAGACCCCTGAAATTCCCATATTGTGGGAACCTTGTCTTGGTTTGACATTTCAACATTTGCCCTGGAAAACTCATTTGAATATCCCACGTTAAAGACTAACCCGTGGAACCTGGACATCATTTGGCCAATTCGACCAGTAAGAGACAAAAATATTCCCGAGAGATCCCAAGGCTCCACAACATGGTTTAGCTT
Organism: Taxus wallichiana var. yunnanensis; assembly: GCA_018340775.1. NCBI lineage: Eukaryota > Viridiplantae > Streptophyta > Pinopsida > Cupressales > Taxaceae > Taxus > Taxus wallichiana. Next base: position 13,545,638 of record CM031244.1, read on the forward strand.
GAGTAGGTGCACTAAACTCACTGACTTCCTTGATAGCTTGTCACATGCCAACTTTGAGTGAGTTGACTTTGCCTAGAAACCATCTTTAATGCATCCACATGAAACGAGTTGCCTTGAATTATCCATCATGCTCGATGAATCCCATCGATAGGGATCCATCACGTATCTCTATTTACGCAACGATCTCCATTCATTTTATGGCACTCTTGATGCCTTGGCTTGTGTTTGAATCACCCTAGCTCTACAGAACATGTCCTAAAAGAAGCTCACCACATGATCTCCAAAATGAACGAGTCACTAAGATGAGTCAAATTCCTTATCTCTGCCTTCGCTTCCACTTGTGGCTCGAAACATTTTCCAATTTGTTGAGACTTTATTGATGCCATAGCTTAAACTTTGACTCTCCCTATCAAATTTGAGCTCAAGACTCATCTCTTTCAATCCTCGACTAAGCGAGCTTGATCAAATTGGCTTTGAATTCTCCTACAAGTTCACTTATCCATTGCAATTTGTCACACCATTATACTTCACAGCGCCTTTTAAGATGTCAATTTGACTCAATTTTACATTGGTATTCTATGATGCTTATACTATCTTCCTGGATCGATAGAAGTCCTTCCATTACGTAATTACAAACCTAAGATTCAATGATGTTGAACTTCCCACATCTGCATAATCTCATATCATCTCGGTCAAACAAGATAATTCTCCCAAGTTGTTGGTCGAGCACTGTCTAATGGATTAGACTTGGCCTCATGTTAACTTAGCTTTTCGACTTGGCCTTCATATATTTTTGCATCAATATCTACCGAGGTCCTTATAGAGTTCCCTTCATTCTTCAATTTTCAACGAGCTATATTTTACATTAACAAGATCTCATCGAGCTCTTACAACTGAGAGACTCTACCGAGATGATTTCGAGATAACTATTAATTTGACACCGGGTTCTCTATCAACTCGACCCCGAACTCTTCACTGAGTTGAGATCAATTGGGTGCCTTTTGATGCTAGGTGATCTCTAATATGTAATTTCAGAATTATTTTTAATTATTGTATCTCAATAATGATCGAAGGTGGGTTCTTGGGACTATTTTTTCATTTTGAACATGATAGGACCCCGTGGTCCAATCTTGCCATGTGTGTAGAATTGGATAACATTTTTAGTGACCTCTCGGGGATGATTTCCTACTAAGCATGATTCTAGTAGCCTTAAGTCATCCATTGGGCATGGAGTCTGTGTTGGAATCTTGAAAGTAGTATGATTTTCTTTGACACATCCTGAAATCTCCTTGAGCATTGTTGATATCTTGGACCTCCCTGGAATGCTAAGCATGAAGTATATTGAAACTGTTGAATGCTTGACATCTATGGAACATTGCAAAATTTTTAATGAAGTAGATTTTGAAACTCTTATGGAAACCTTGACCCTTTCTTCTCCTTGACACCTTCCAATGATGAAACAATGTGCAAGAACAACACAAAACACAGCAACAAGGAAAGTAAAAAAACAACAACACACAACAATGTGCATAAGCACTTAGAGGAAAACACCTAATTTAACTATACAGGGGGTGGAACGCTTCTCAAAAACAAGCTTTGAGATGTATCCCATTCACATGAATGGGAAGTTCTTCTCCATTGAGCCTAGATAGATGGAATGAATTCACCTCTTTGCAACTTGTGATGATGTATGGCCCACTCTAGAGAGCGTCAAATTTGGCATGCCTGCTGGTTTGGCCCTGTCTTCATCCCATTTGAGAACTAAATATCCCTCTTGAAAACACATGTCAAACGCCTTCTTGTCAAAAGATTTCTTAACTTGAGCCTAATGTTGCTCCAAATTTTTCATAGCCTTGTCTTGTACTTCCTCTAACTCCATGAGTTCAAGCAAACCTTACTGTCAGAGGATCACTCTCTATAACTTCAAGTTGATGAGCTAACTCCAAAGAAGGTAACTCCAATGAGAGTGGGAGTTTTTCCTTTCTTCCATATACAAGAACGAAAGGAGAATTTCCGATGGCCCTTTTAGGTGTGATCCGATCTGCCCATAAGGCGGTCTTAAGTTGTGTATGCCAAGTCCTCTTGTTAGTCTCCATTGTGTGCTTAATAATCCTTATGAGGTTTTTTGCTAGACTCAGCCAATCCATTTCCTTGCGGATAGTAATTGGATGAAGTTTTGAGGTATACCCATTTTTAATAGCCCATTCACTCAATTTCATACCAAGAAAACCCAACACGTTGTCTAAAATGACTATAAACGGAACACCAAACCTTGTCATTATACCCTCCAAAAAATCCAGAACTGCCTTTTCATTTCTCTCTTTTAATGCTACCACTTCTATCCATTGAGTAAAATAGTCTATTGCAGTAAGGACCCACTTATATCTGTCACTAGATGGAGGATTAATCATTTTGATGAAGTCTAACCCCATTGAACAAAGGGTTGATCCACTTGAATTGGATGCAGTGGAAGAGCTGCCAACTTCTACTTACCTGTGAAAAAGGCACATTCCTTACATTTCCTTACCCAAAGATGGGCATCCTTGAATAAATCGTCCAATAGTAGCTGGCTTGCATGATCTTGGTAGCTGTTGTTCATGTGGAATAATGTCCTCCAGATAGGCCATTATGAAACTCTTCTAGTATCTTACTGACCTATTTTGGTCCTACGCACCGAAGGAGAACGCCGTTCAAATCTTTTCAAAAGAGAATGCTATCTACCAAAACATATGGGATAGATTAAAGATGGAAAGTTCATCTTTGGTTTTTATCCTTGTTTTCTGGATATGCTCCTAAGAAGAGGAAATTCTTCATTTTGGATAACCAGTCAGCTTGATCAACATCCTCATCAGTATTTAGGAGTCTCATGTCCTCATTACATTTTGATTCCATGTCTGTAAAAAGTTGCTGACACAAACCCTTACCTCTGACAAGTTTGGTGAATTTGATGTGCATGTCATACTCAATTACCTTCGTGATCCATCCAAAGATGCTTTTGTTCATTTCTTTGTTCAACAAAAACTCCTTGACACCTGGATGAGACACCATCAGATGAATCTTATTGTTGGACAACATGTGCTTGAATTTATTCAAAGCTTGAATAACCACAAAGACTTACTTTTCAATGAATGAGTATTTCAACTCGTAGTATTTGAGGGATTGAATGAAGAAAGAAATTAGTTGCTCCATCAGGTTATTGTTTTGTTGGGTGAGGACCCCTGAAATGCTCTCTTGACCTACAAAAGCATAAAGGATAAAATATTTATCAAACCTGGGGTTCACCAGTGTGGGAGCTTGAGAAATGGTTGTTTTGATGGCTTGAAGATTTATCATCCTTCATTTGTCCATGAGAATGGAATTTTTTTCTTTAGCATGGCTGTCAGTGGTTTAGCCAATGTCGCGAATTGAGGGATGAATCTCCGCACGAAATTTATGGTTCCCAAAAAACTCTGGAGGCCCTTCCTGTGACTTAGGAGAGATATGGACATAACCAAACGAATCTTGGTTGGATCGATTGATAATCCTTCCACTGAAACAACATGCCCCAACAATTTTCCCTCGTGTACTGTGAAAATACATTTCTTGGGGTTAAGTGAAACCCCAAATTCCCTACACCTTTGGAAAACTTTCCTTATATGCGTGATGTGATCTTCTGCATGTTTAGAGTATACAGTTATATCATCAAGGTAAACCAAAATAATATCATTGATTAGTCCCTTAAATGCCATGTCCATGGCTCTTTGGAAAGTAGCCTCGACATTGGACAATCCAAATGGCATTTTATTGTAGGCATACGTGCCCCACTTGGTAGTGAAAGCCATTTTGAATTGGTCAGATTCTTGGACTAGGATTTGATTGATCCTTGAAATCTATGCATAACCGGATCTCTCCGTTCTTCTTCCTCACAGAACCAAATTGGCTACCCATGAGGAATGCTTGATGGGAAAAATTATATAGGCTTCAATGAGCTTGGTTAGCTCCTTTCTCATTAGTGGCTCAATTTTGGGATTAATTGGTCTCTGTTTTCGATGAACTAGCTTAGCATTAGGGTCCAGTTTGATGGTATGTTGTGCTAGACCTAGATCAAAACCACGCAGATCTTTATAACTCCATACAAAGATGTCATGATTTTATTGAATTTTTTTGATGAAAGCTTCTTTCTCCTCAGAAGTACACACTTTTTGATCTTAAGAAAATTTGGATTTGATACTTCGACTTCCTCAAAATATTCTTCTTTGACCACCATGTTAGGGATTTGTATTTTGGCTTGGTCATTTGAATTGAAAATGGATTCCAAAGTGACTAAACCTTTTGGTAACTTGTTACTTTTCAATTGGATAATTTTCTCACCATATGACTCCTGTAACTTATCTTGATTTTTTGCAGCAAACTCCGCCTCTTCTTATAGGAAGAGGACAATTTGTTTGTCACTATTGAACACTTGCCAACTACTCACATTATCAGGGACTACCGTTTGAACCACCATTTTAAAAAATTTCTGCCCTTCTTTCATGATATCAACTGGTATGTTGTATTGTGAACCAATTATAAGCAAGCCTATCCAAATCCCGATTTTGATCTCTAGGAACCGCATGGATCCAAAAAGCTTCAAAATCTTCAATCAGTCCTAGAATTGATTCTTGTATGATCTTAAAATACCATTCTTGGATGCACTACGTGTCAAAACTTGATGAACAACTAACTCACTATCTTCAAAAATAGTCAGGGCTTTGATTCCCTTCCTTTGGGCTAGCTGAATTCCTTTCACAAGAGCCTCGTATTCAGCAACATTGTTAGTGCAACTGGAAAGATGAGAAGTACTTATCTCCCTCTAGAGAAATTAACACAACACCAACACTGGATCCATTCTTACTTCTTGAGCCATCAAAGAACAATTGCCACAGTCCTTTAGAATCACTTGGTGTTTTGACAAGTTGTGGTATGATCACATCTTCTTCATAGATACAAGAGGTACCTAATCCTATTTCTTCCAAGACCAGTAAACCAGCTTCTTCTTCTACCAATACATTAGCGTAGGGATCGTACTAATGATCTCTACTTACTTCATCTAGAAAAGTATCAGGGACTTATTCAACAAGGGTGGTTGGTTCATGATCGACATCTTCCTCTTCTGGATCGCCGATGGTGTAATTTCCATTTATGGGACTAGTAGTGTAGGGTTCTACAAGATTATGGCAGATTGGTTCTGCCCTTATACTTACTTTGGTTTCGTATCAAGTTCGAGAATCATATGCGAACAATCAGCCAATAGGTAACTGTCCATCTTGGCGGTGAAATCCCATGATAGGAAAATGACAAAGAGGGGAGGGAGATCAATGACCAATATATCTTGGGTGAATGACAAACTTGGGCATGCATGGATGGTAAGTTGAAGTCCTTTGATAACCCCAATAGTCTTAATAGCTATGCCATCCAGCTAAACAACCCCTCTTACAACTGGCACATATTGTATGCCTAGTACATCTGCAATTTGTTTAGGCATGACAGAGCTACTGGCACTAGAATCGATCATGCAATTATGTACCAGGTGGTTGCCAATGATCAGGGAAATGTAGAATGGTGGTGGTTTGTTTTCCGTAGGAATAATTTTCCCTTCTGTTGACACAAACTTATAGCAGTTGTCACTCCATGGCTTGGTGATCCGTTGGTTGTACTAAAACTATTCAGAGCTTCTCGCAACAGGTTTCTTTGAGAAGGGATCAAGAGTGCGTCCCACATGGTAATGCTCAGATTGGTTTTCTTCATTTGTTCTACTATGTTGAAGGGAATCGCTCCTACTTTGATGAAACTTTTTTGGGCATTGGGGTCCTCCTTTGGAAAATGTTTGTTGGGTACCGTGATGCCCGGAGAACCATCTTTCTCCGCGGCATGGCTAGCCAGCAGTGTTTACGGTGATTTCTTTCCCACATTTTTATCAATCGACATTTATAACCTAGGTTGGGAATTGGACACTTGATCAAATCTATGGGGTTGAGGCTCCATTTCCATCTTCTTGGAATGACTGTTTGCTGCCACTAATGAGGAATATGTATTCAACCCACAAAAATCTTCTGCTTGCCAGTTTAGCAAAGAAGATTCTTCAGGTGCCTACGGTTGATTTGTTGCTTCTTGCGTAGATGAATTTTTTGTTATCTCTGAAGGGGTAGATACACTTTGAACCATAAGGGCCTGGCTAAGAAATCCATTGGGACAAAGATTTTGATTATGGGGTTGAGAGAAAGGATAACACCATTCGTAGTCTTGAACTAGATTATTCTGAATAGGTACTATAGCTCTAGATGAGCTAGCTACAAGAGGGTTCGAAAGTTCAAGGGCCTGACATTTGCAACTTGACTTGTAGTTTGGTTTTGAGGCTGATTGTTTCCTTGAAAAGGAGGACGGTTAGCCTAATACTGATTTTGTGGCTGATACGGACGATTGTATTGAAACTGTTGCCTTTTGAGTGCAACAAGCTCATTTCCAAAATTTTGCAGTAGTGACTTGAATTCAAATAGGTCATTTGAAGAGGCAGAGAAGATTGAGATGGTTGCTTGGAGTCTACTAGAATAGGAGCAATGATAGGCTGATGATTCATAAGATCTGGAGAAAAGGGCATTGGTGGTCGTGGAGCTATCTTTCTAGCCTGAATCAAAGAATTCTCTGCACTTATGGAAAATTCGTAAGCATCAGGAAGTGTAGTCCCTCCCATGGACTGGATCATAACTGCTACATCGCTATTCAAGGCTCACAAATAGTACAAGAATGCATTATGTGTAGAAGGCTTTACAAGCGCCGGAATCCTATTCCAAGTCCTGTGGAATCGGAAGTTGAAATCACTCATGTATTCTTGGGAAGCTCTCTTCATGGTAGTGAGTTGTTCCAAAAGTGATAGGTGATCACTTTTGTCTTCAAACTGTTTACATAGCTTTTCTCCCAACTCGTCCCAAGTGGTTATAGTGCCAACACCTAACCCGCGAAACCATTGAAGTGCTTTTCCCTTGAAAGAGGTAGCAAGAAGTCTAACTGCAACGTTGTCTTCTATGATATTATGTACTGCGCAGATGTTGGCTACATCAAATATATGCTCCATCAAGTAACGTGAATTTCCCCAGAGTGTAGAAGGGTAAAATTTTGAGTGCCGAAATAGGTATCGGGTCATGTTGAGCCAACATAAGAGGACTTATTGCATTAAAAGGGGAAAAACTTGGTTCCTCACCATAGAAATGAAAGGTTGATTGTTCCTAGGTGGAGGAAACCTTCCGTAAGGAGGATTCGAATGACCCCTACTAGGTAAATCTAAATGGGGATGTGGAAATGCCTCTTCTTCTTCTCTTTGGAGGACACCAGGAAAGTTTGATATGTTGATAATTTCCTTTATTTGAAGAATCTCTTGTCTGAATTCTTCGCATAAGTTACCACACTGAGATTTGGAATCTAGAGATATAGAGTCACCAGGTACTTTGACTTGTGTAAGTGAGAAGAGAAGTACCAACTCTGTCCCACCAGCGTGTAAAAACTATTGTCACCAAATCATTGTACCCTCCGAATGGCCAGAATGTGAATAAGACGTTCGGTGTGATTTGGACACATGGGATCACCTCTCAAGTTGTGGGACTTGGGCTCAAGGTGAACCTACGGAGAAGGCCAACTTCCTCTTCCTAAACTAAGTGCTATACTACTCCTAGTGTAATAAAATGATTATCTAGTCCTATGCTAATATCTCCATGGGGCTTTAGGGAAAAATATTTACAGAAATGAAACTATACTAGGGATGGTGATGCACCAAATAAAGGGTGTTTCCAGACTTAGGAAGGGTTAATTTGAAGAGGGTGTGTGCACCACAGGTCAACTTCACCTACTGTAACTTAGAGAGGGTACATGATACAACAAACTAAGAGACATGCATTCCCTTTGTTAAAATTTATCAGATCGAGAAATATACCAGTTTCCCAGTGAAGAAGAATGAACTCAAGAAGGGTGAACAGACACCACAACTCAACTGCATGTAATACTCCACCACTCGATAAGCACAGAACTCCAAGAACCTGCAATAGAGACTTAAAATTACACAGTGTACCTGCAAGTATGAGAAAGGAACAAAGAAGCATAGAAGGATGAAAGGACCAAGATTAGTCACAAAACACACACTTTTATTGCTTCAATAACATGCACAATGCATCATACATTCAGAAGAGGCAATAGTTGCCATTACAGTCTTGAAGAGGAAGCTTGAAAGTTCTCTCAACACACAAGGACAACTTACATAAGAGAGAGGACTCCTGAAAAGCATATACTTGCCTAAGATATCTAACTATCCAACTTGTCTGACCTGTTGGAACCCTTTGAAATGAGCTTCTAACTTACATTTATAGAAGAATATGTGAGAAAGAAGAGGAAAGGTCATAATTACATTCCTAAATTGAAGGCCCATGATGTATTTATCATAGTTAGTTGAATCACCTGAGAAGGTTCCATCATGGGTCATTAATTGCCTGATGACCTAGTCTTCTCAATTAATTAAAAGAATATTTAAATAATAATAATAAATATTATTATTAAAATATTTTAGTTAAAATATTAAATTAATTTAAAAAAATGGTGGGCCCCTTTGTTAACCGGTTTGTGCTGAAGGGGAAAATTATGAGGAGAAGGCCAAAAAATACCAACTCGGTGATCTCCTCCCTGCCGAGCTCACACTCAACCGAGCTCCTCTTGTTTCAACATCAATGTCAAGTGGAGAGCTCTTAGATCGATTCTCACCACACACCGTTCTATCTCTTTTAACCGTCTTGTGTGAATTACATTGAGAGCTCAATGCTTAGACTAACCGAGCTAACTCGCTCATTCTTTGTTGAACTCTTGCATGAATCATACATAAACTATCGCAACTCGTTCAATTTCTTCAAGCTCATACCTTATATGATGAACTTATCCATTAGCTTAGGTACTCCTGAATCGAGTTAATTCTTTATAATGAGCTCAACTAGGTTTTTTTAAATGACAACTCATGAGATAATTTCCAAAGTTAAGCTCTGATAGAATTATGTTGAGTCGATCTCCATAGAGAAAATTTGTTCATCGACTCATTTTTAGCTTATCGATCCATCCCCAAGAAATTTGAAAGGCTCACTAACTTGTTTAGCTCAACCGAGCTCAACTATCTGATTCATCCGTGACCACCCTACACGAGCTCATCATTTTATCTCTTTCTAATGGCTCAGGACTCTTTCCTCATTTTTCTACCGAGTTCGATGGTGAAACTTGCTCTCCACCTTTCTCAGCCGACTCCTATAATGTTTCCTTGCTTATCGCGACACGCTTCAGCATTGACTGGGCACCGAGCTCATTACTTAGTGATTCAAGGAGCTCACCCTTTTCCTTCCTTCTTCTATGTTTTACATTCACGATGCTGAGGATATCCATTCCTTGACACAACTTGAGCCATCGATCTTGGTATTCCAAGTCACTTTTCCTACTGTTGTTCCCTACGGATGATGCCCACTCATCAAATGATTTGGTCTTTTGTTTGAGCCCCGTGTGAGATGTGAGTATCCAATCATGAGCATCTTGTATAAAATTTTCTATCTCTCCCTTATTTCATTATCTCTGAACTCGATTCACATTCCCTTAGTACTGAGTTTTATCATGTGGGCAAGCTATTAATCTTGCCATGCCAAATCACTTTCCCATCGAGCCTTCATTTTACATCGTAGATCAAGAATTTTGCGCTTGTTACCTGTCCAAGTTAATGCACCAAACTAAACACAAAAACCCTGAAAAACTCCAATGAAATTGATACCTGATGGACAAGATCCGAAGATGTAGACGGATAAAGAGGTCGATGTAGATAAGACGGGCGCACACGAGCAATTCGCACAATAGATCCGAGTAACCTGCAATACACCGATGCTTGACAGAAAAAGATGGCGTTAAAAGATATTTGGGTGGACTGCCCAAAAAGTGGGTCCGGGAAGCGATAAGCTTCCTCGGCGGATGTCAGTCCACGTTTTCAATTAAGTAAAGAAGCATACATGATGAAAGATGTATAAAAAGACTTGATTTTCTGATTATGGTAATGAAACAGAATCTAAACAGCAGACAGACAGCTACAGAAAATAGGAAACTATGAAAATAAAGCTGGATTTGTGTTACCTGTGGCCTTTTACCTATCTGCAGGATGATCGGCGTCGACTGATGTGATCGGCGTCGATTGATGTGATCGGCGTCGATTGATGAAGGATCGGCGTCGACTGTGTAAGATCGGCGTCGATTGAAGGTAGACCAGTTGATCAGGGACAGTGCAAGAAGATTCAGGAATTGGGAAGTGATGGACAGATAGTCGACGTCTGCTGGATATGCCGAAGTTGGTAAGGTACTGGAACAGAGTCACCAGAGGATCGATGGATGCGTGCGATGTTGATGTGATAGAAGCAGAGTAACGGTGCTCCTCTCAGGGATTGATTCGGACAGGATCTGCCCTCATTTGATACACTTGATGCTAAAAGATTTCTCTTTCTTACAACCTGTGTCTCTTTCGCGATCTCTCTCTCTCTCTCTGTTCGTGCGTGCGTTCGTCTGTTTTTCGGTCCGTAGAACTGAGTTCTGGACTTGCTTTTATAATCGGCGCCGCTCCTAGAAAATCGGCGCCGACCATATGGGTCGGCGCCGATCGCGGAATAGACTCCCGAGATGGCCAAAATGATTGATTTCTAGAAATATGAGAATTACCCCAAATACGGAAAATATCCCGCTTGGGGAAGAGGAAAAAAGGGGTGATACATAGATAGAATAAATTTGGGGTAGATAGGTGATTAGGATACCTGGGGAGAGGTGTAATTAAATGTTTAATATTTAATTACTCATGGGTAAGATACAATGGGATGAATTAAATTTAAGATAGGTGTTTAAATCACAAATTGGATAATATCCCAAGGGGATAGTGGTGTCGTAAACGTGCCCCAAGTTACCTAAGCAGGTAAACGAATGTGAGGGACACTAAATTGAGTAACCAATTTTAAGTGTCTACAACATCACTTATCTAAAAAGAGCTACCTAGTAGAACACTACAAACTATTTTCTCCACTGACCATGAAATTGTTGGCGCCTTTGCGCTCTCCCGAGATTGTGAACCCAAAACTCATCACCTTCATGCTTTTGACATGCGTTGTGCTTCTACATGAGCTCTTGAGTCACCGAGCATATTTCCACCTTACCCCGGTCAAATGAATTACTCCTTAGCTCGGCCTCCATAAAATCATTCTTTTCAACTCCGTGTCTTGGTCGACGTGGTTAAGCACTTGAGCCTAAGCTGAGCTCTTAATGCGATTCTTCATGAATTTACAAATTTTTCCTTTGAAGGTTCTCACCCATGCCTAGCTATCAAGTTTTGATATTTGAGGTCTGAATCCTTGCCTTAACACTGTAATGTGTTATTCCACATCACCGCATGATCTCCATATGGCTAGCTTCTACGTGAGCTCGAACCGTCGAGGCATTTAATTTGGCATTCATTCTAAATGACTGAGCTCACTCGATGATTCCTATTTAGCAACAATACATCCTCATGGCCCCTTTCAATTATGCTTTGATGTATGTCCATACCCTGTTCCAAAGCTCTTATTGTGGCATAGGCTAGAAGTATGCTGGAAAAGGCGAACTGATCAGGTCGGACATCTATTTATTGCATTTGGTGAAACAGTGTCAATGCCTCGTGAGGAAACCCATGTCTTCGGTAAGCTGCAATTATGGTATTCCATGAGAAGACGTCTCTTTCTATCATGTCATCAAACACGTTACGAGCATCCGCCAAACTCCCACACTTGACATACATGTTGATAAGCTTATTTTGAATAGTTGTGCTTGTGGGAAATGTAAATTCTTTGTGATTAACGAGACAGTGGATTTGTTTACCTTGTGAAAGCTTATTCCTGGAAATGTAGGTCTACAATTGTTGAAGATATGTAGATGGGTTTACAGGAGTGTTATGACTGGTAAGAAAAATGTGTAGAGCCTCCTTTAAATTACCTTCTGTACATAACACCGTGAGATTGAGATTGAAAGTGGATGACATTAGCAGATTTGGCATTGCATTGAAGTGTGGGAAATATCAATTTAGTTGTACCACTATGACAATGAACCACTATTAGCATCCTCGAAGTGGTAATATGATGAGTTTTGAACCTTTTGAATGCTCCGTTATTCACCTCCACATTAAACAGTCATCGTTACATTGATTGAGATATTTGTGTGGAATACATTAATTCATTTTAATGGATCCTCGCAGAATTCTCCACATAACATCATATTAATTCATTTGAATGACTCGGTTGAGCCCAAAAACCTTAGCTGGGTCTCCCATGTTCTCCGAATTACCTTCCAAGTGACTCGAGACCACCACGTAGCCGAGTTGATAGGTTCCGTGTGGATAAAGTAGTTTGAATTACCTTTGTTTAAACGACCTGAATATCCCCATTTGATGCCAAATCCTCCTTTTGCCAAGTCAAATTGGCATGGTGTTTGTATCAAGAAATTTGCGGGATATGAGTGGGCATCTCAAACTTATGAATCCATTTTTCCATACATTGCCTTGGCAAGTCGGTTCCCAATTCCCGCTTCTCAACTTGGTCATACCGCCCCAAATCTCCCACGCGTGGAATTCCTTCTTTGGCTTGCCATCCATGAAAACCCACTTAGCATTAGGCTTCCCGGATTCCCATTTTAAGCAAATAACTCATGAATACTTTAGTGCGGGGTTGAGGCATCATTTTTCCCACCCGACTAGGTAAAGAGCTGAAAATATCCCACGAGTAGAACTTTCATGTTGGCACTCCATCATAGCACTTCCACACTGCCATACCCCCTGAAATTCCCATATTGTGGGAACCTTGTCTTGGTTTGACATTTTAAAATTTTCCCTGGAAAACTCATTTGAATATCCCACATTAAAGACTAACTGTGGAACACGGACATCATTTAGCCAATTCGACCATTAAGAGATAAAAATATTCTCGAGAGATCCCAAGGCTCCATGACATGGTTTAGCTTGAGCAGTGCACTAAACTCACCGACTTCCTTGATATCTTATCACATGCCAACTTTGAGTGAGTTGAATTTGCCTAGAGACCATCTTTAATGCATCCACACGAAACGAGTTGCCTTGAATTATCCATCATGCTCGATGAATCCCATCGATAGGGCTCAAAATCACGTATCTCTATTTACGCAATGATATCCATTCATTGTATGACACTCTTAATGCCTTGGCTTGTGTTTGAATCACCCTAGCTCGTAGAACATGTCCTAAAATAAGCTCACCACATGACCTCCAAAATGAACAAGTCGCTAAGATGAGCCAAATTGCTTATCTCGCCTTCACTTCACTTTGTGGCTCAAAACTTTTCCAATTTTTTGAGACTTTATTGATGTCATAGCTCAAAATTTGTATCTTCCTATCAAATTTGATCTCAAGACTCATCTCTTTCAATCCTCGACTAAGCGAGCTTGATCGAATTGGCTTTGAATTCTCCTACGAGTTCACTTATCCGTTGCAATTTGTCACACCGTTATACTTCACAACTCCTTTTAAGATGTCGGTTTGACTCAATTTTACATTGGTATTCTATGATGCTTATACTATCTTCCTGGATCGATAGAAGTACTTCCATTACGTAATTACAAACCTAAGATTCAATGATGTTGAACTTCCCACATCTGCATAGTCTCATATTGTCTCGTTCATACAAGATAATTCTCCCAAGTTGTTGGTCGAGCACTGTCTAATGGATTAGACTTGGCCTCATGTTAACTTAGCTTTCCCTGACTCGACCTTCATATCTTTTTGCATCGATCTCTACCGAGATCCTTATAAAGTTCCCTTCATTCGTCAATTTTCAACGAGCTATATTTTACATTAACAAGATCTCATCGAGCTCTTACAACTGAGAGACTCTACCGAGATGATTTCGAGATGACTATCAATTTGACACCGGGTTCTCTATCAACTCGACCCCAAACTCTTCACTGAGTTGAGATCAACTGGGTGCCTTTCGATGCTAGGTGATCTCTCATATGTAATTTAGGAATTATTTTTAATTATTGTATCTCGATAATGACCGGAGGTGGGTTCCTAGGACTATTATTTCATTTTGAACGTGATAGGACCCCGTTGTCTAATCTTTCCATGTGTGCAAAATTGGATAACACCTACCTCGGTGGATATATATTAGCCATTGTATTAGAAGAAATTAGATACAAAAAGAAATCAATTATTTCGGTGTGTAATTCTTCTATTGTACCATCATTTGGTATCAGAGCAAGTTCACTCCAATGGAGAAATAGTTTTTGTTGCAGGGGCATATTTGTTTAGCTATCACCCCAATTTATGAAGTTGGAATATTTATTTGCAATCTATTGTTTTTTAAGTTTTCAGGACTAGTGAATGAAGACGATTCATGAGCTCTCATGACTTCTCAGAATTTGATTTGCAAATTCTAGAGCCGTATATCCTTTATCTCTGCACCATACTATCAACCATCAAATTTGGAAATCAATTACAAGGCTTTCCATTTCCGTTCAGTTTCATCTGCCTTCAATTTCTAACAGTCATCCTCGCACAAAATCTTAGGATCTAATCAAATATGTTTTTTAGTATTATTGCTTAATGTGTAGTTTGTGTGCAGATCTATTGGCAAAGCGTTGATATCATTAGCAAGACAAATTTCCCTGAAGCTTGTCTAAGACTTGGTGAACAAGTGACAACTCATTGTGTTTACAAATCTGTCAGATCTATGTTGCATTTTCACTGATTTTGACGTCCTTTTTGGCTCTTTTATTGAAAAAAGGACGTGGCGCCATATGCAGCAAGTCAGAGGGAGAAGGTTTTAAAGCACACCAAGCTCGAACCTACACCATTTTGATTGCTTCCATTCATTCTTACACATGTGCATTAATTTGGCTTATGCCAGTCATTTCGTGATCAGGACGTCTTCTTTTAGCTCATTGTGGTTCGACACCATCTGGTGTGGTAAAACAAAAGACTCCTTGGCTGCGATCATATATGAGACTATTCCATACTGATACAAAGTGATTCTATCATAAAATTTGGATTTAATCTTCCATGCAAACACTTAACTCGAAGATCCTGCTTCTCAACAATCTATCAACCATGTTTCTCAAATTCCATTCATTACGAGTGCAAATAAAGACTATTAATAATGCATATCTTTGAGATGTCAATGCATGGATTCTCATACAGTCGTGCTGAATAGGTATTTATTTTAATAATTATTACCAGATTGTGTGTTGTCAAAAGTGGTATAGTTGGGAGGACTTACATTTATTTAGCCACATTATATGTATGTATTGAATCAATTCATATTGCCAAACGTCATAAAATTCAATCCTTGCTCCTCACGTAAGTTTTTCATGCCAAAAATTTCCATTATTTTCTTTATTTTTTCATGGCATTTAGTGAGTCAATTTCATTATAAATGTTTTAGTCTCCTAACATTTAGTTCTTGTGTATCCTTCAATGTAGTCTTGTATTATGTCAAAATAAAGTATGTCTCTCAATGTAATTAAAAGTCATCAACATTATAAGTTATCTATTGTCATAGTTTAGTCAATAGAGTCAGTACTTTTGTTCATGGTCCATTAGTTTCTTGTTATAATATGTGTATGCACTATTTTTTTGTGTCATCAAAAGTGTTAAAATAATGTTTGTGTCATTTTTTTATCTTCATTTAGGTGATTATTAGAAAAATTGTCAAAATTGTAAAAATTAAAATAAAATTGCCTCATAGACACATTTTCGGTGTTACTCAGACGTCGAAAAATAAAGTGTTTCACATTACGAGAAGGAAGAAAAGAATCATCTCAATGTGTAAGAAAATGATATTCATGTTCACATCCTATTGAGTTAGTAGAACATATCTTTGCGCAGAAAGAGGTAATAGAGGTTGGATGTTAGACATCGACCTCTCGTTAGTCACCAACGACGGGGTCACGGGAAGCTATGGTGGCATTTTGTGGTGTGATTTTTCTTTCAGTTTCATAGTACTTGTTTTGCAGTATAGTGTGGATTTCAGCATTTTAGTGTGGTGTGAAAAATAAGAACAAATGTGGTATGTTCTTGTTCACTGGTATGTGGTTATTCCTATTTCCCCTATGAAAAAATATAGTGAAGATAAAATAACACAATGAAATGCATCATCATGAGTCTTGATGAGGTTGAACAGTCAGATGTGTTCTTGTTTAGACCTAGGTTTGTGGTTAGCCTCCTAAAAACCATTAAAGGCTGCTTAGATGTGTTCCTACTTGAGTTCCCACACTGCTAGTTTAGATGTGTTCCCTAGAGTGACTGGTTGATAAGAAGATGATTCCTAAGCGTGTTCCCATCCTCGTCGGTCAGATGTGTTCTCAAGAGTGCATGGTCGATAAGAATTTTATGTGTTCCTTCTTCTACCTTCAGTTTGAGTGTGTGCCAAGATCATGAGCAAGCACGCAGGCGGTAGAGGCTGCAGAGGAAGTGTGAAAGTTCTTTGTTACCACGTTCACATTAAGGGGGTGAATATTGGGAATTAATAATGTTCACACCAAGGGGGTGAATGTTAGGAATTAATTGTTGTAAACATTATTAATTCATTATATTATTATATGAGTTTAGTAACTCATTAATAATAATATAATATAGATAAATATTGTTATACGAGTTGTTAAAACAACTCGTATTATTAAGTTATTTGTAACACATGTATTGTTATAAATAGGTCATTTGTTCCCTTCTTTGTAGGAGGTTGTTGTGCCTACCTCAGTGGCTATATATTAGCCATTGTATTAGCATAAATTATATACAGAGAAGAAATCAATTATTTCAGTGTGTAAATCTGCTACTATATTGTATTGCTTCCCAAGAAATTTCACTTTGGTGTTCAAAAGGAAAAACTACTAGGGAATATAGTATCTAAAAAAGGGGTCATGATAGATCTGAATAAGTAGAATTTGGAAAAGTTTCCATACCCATGTCAAAAAAGGGTATCCAATATTTCTTAGATCAATTTAATTAGGAGGTTCATTTCAAAATTTTCTGAAATAACCATCCCTATTACTAGCATGCTAAAGAAATACCAAGTTATTAAATGGGAAGAAGAGGTTGTCCAAGATTTTAATGGGATCAAGGAAGCATTAAAGAATGCCCTTATTCTAGCTAGCCCAGATTATAAGAAAATATTCCAGATCTTTTCTTTTCCTCTGAGAACACAATTGCTTTTGTATTGTTGCAGAAGGATGATGAAGGGAATGAGATACCTATTTCCTTTTTAGAAAATATTTTCAAGGAGCTGAACTAAAATACACCATCATGGAAAAGTAATCTTTTGCACTTGTTTGGGAAACTAAAATTTTCAGGCCATATATATTGAGTTCAAAGATTATAGCTTATGTCCCTCATACAATGGTAAAGGACATCTTGTCTAAGATGGAAATATCCAGCAAAAGGTGTCAATGGGTAAACAAATTACAAGAGTATGATATGGACATACAAACTACTAAACTAGTTAGGGGTTTGGGCCTTACAAAATTAATGGTAGAAAGTAACTTGCAAGTGATGGAGATCAATGAAGTTGAAGAAGGAAATGTGGATATCCAAGACAAGATGATTAATTCCACATGGTATAAGGATGTAATATTTTACCTCAAGAATTTGGAGTGTCTAGGGCATCTAGACAAGAATTAGAGAAGGAAACTTAAATTGGCCTCCCAAAAATATGTTATAACTGACTATGGGTTGGCTTGGAAGAACCCAGAAGGGATCTTATTAAGGTGCATCACAAAAGAAGAAGCTCCCAAGATTATTGCATAATTTCATGGGGGAGTATGTGGAGGTCACTTTGTTGGAAGAGTGATTGCTCATAATATTTTTAGAGCAGGTTACTAGTGGCCCACACTATTTAAATATGAAAAATTTTATTCAAAAGATGTGAGAGTTTTCAAATATTCTTTTAGAGGTTTAACACCTCATGTGCTTTACCTTTGTAACTAGTATCAGTGGAAGCCCCTTTCAAGCAAAGTGGGGGATGGACTTTATTGGGGAAATTTCAGACTCTTCATGTATGGGACACAAGTGGATATTAGTGGCTATAGATTATTTCACTAAGTGGGTTGAATCCATTCCTACTAATAAGGAAAATCATCAGGTAGTTATGAAATTCATATTAAGTTATATCATCTGTAGATTTGGAGTTCCTGCAAATATAGTAGTTGATAACGCCATGAGTTTTAGAGAAAAACCTTTAACAACTATGTGCCAACAATATGGTATAAATTTGACTTATGCTTCCAATTATAACCCTTAAGGGAATGGCCAAGATGAATCCAACAATAAAATTTTTCTCAAAATACTTAGGAGGACATTGGAAGTTAACAAAAGAAAATGGGGTGAACAACTCAAGTTTTCTCTATGGGAAGACAAAGTTACTACCAAAAGAGCCACTAGGAAGAGTCCTTTTGAATTGGTTTATGGTGTTCAATCCCTTTTTCCCCTTCATATGCAGCTATCATCTTATCAATTCATGCAAAAACTTGAGGATGAGGGAGAAGTAAACCCCTATGAAGCTAGAATCAACCAGATACTGGAATTGGATGAAGAGAGAAGGGAATCCCACCAGAGACACCTTAAGTTCAAGGAAAGACTCAAGAAAATATTTGATAGAAAGGTGACTCCTAGAGCCTTCAATGTTGGGGATCTCGTTTTGTTATGGGATAAAATGCATGAGGACAAAGGAAAGCAAGGAAAATTTTATGTCTTATGGATGGGTCCCTACTCCATTGATATAAGGATCGGTGAACATGCCTTCTTCTTGAAGGACTTGGAGGAGACATTTTGGAGTTTCCTGTCAATGGCAGACACCTCAAACAATTTCTAGATTAGGTGCATGCTATCATGTATGAAATTTTGTATAGTGTACAATTTTGTCATTTTTTACCTTTTCATTTTCTTGGTCTCAATGACCGAGTTGCCTTGGTATTTGGATTTATTTTTGAGATGTACATTTTCTCTATTAAACCTTATGCGTGTTTTCAAATGACTCCATTTTCTAATGGATTAAGGTGCTTGGTCTATGTGACATTTTGTTCATGTGGCACCCATGAGGGGTGCCCATCCCCTAGTTGTATTTGGTGTTAGTGCTCATTTTGATCTCACCCTTTTACCTTGAGAGTGCCTTTAAAATTTTTCCATGATTGGTTTATTAAAATTAAAAACATGTATGCTTGAGGAATGAAATCATGTTGAATACAAGAAAATCCCGTTTTTGAGTCGTGAATCCAATGTAAATCCTTTTTTGGTCGAGGAATGTGATAACCATGTTGTCCCCCGAGTGATGTGTGAAAAAAATCATCGATTTATCATATTAAACCATGAAAATGCCATTTTTGTATCATCCTGTGATCTTCAGTGCATATTGCATATTTTCCTTCGACGTCTGAAAACATGTGGCATAACTCCATTAGCTACGTTATAGTGGGATTTTTTTGTAGATTGAAAAATAAGCTCGATTCTGGCGAATATTAACATAATTCTCATAAGTAACTCTGATTGAAAAATAAGCTCAAGCCCACGAATATTCCCATAAATATTTAGGTCAAATAATGCAAAAGGAAAAGTTGACCCTGCTCCTGAAAGGAATATGTGTCAAAATGGGATTGGAGCAGGGAATCGGGTTGATAATACACTTTTGCATCAATAAGCCGATGGAGTGAAAAATGCAAAGAAACCTCTCGATGCTTGTCGAGGACAAGTATCATGTTCTCAACAAAATTCAAGAGGCGGGGTTTTGGGTCAAATTTACAAACTTACACTCATTTGAAAAGTAATGCAAATATGAAAAAATACTCCCGATCCCACAAAGCCCCAGATCAAGCCACATGGACGATCCACATTCAAACAAAAGAAGAATATTGGACAATTTGATATTTGTGTATTTATGGCTGCTTGCCATTAATACATTTTGCACAAATCAAGGCATTTTTAATAGAATTTTTCAAACATTTAAAATTGTTACCATTGCATATGAAGATATAGATGCCTTAGCCACGGAAATTTGTGAATAGAAAAAGGAAAATGGACTAAAAAATGGTGGAATTGAGCTAAAGGAGTTTGAAACACGATTACGGAAAATAGAATTCATAGAGTGTGTGGAAAAAATTAATGAGTCGTGTTGTATCCTCCTACTCTTGTCAATTAATTTGTGAATTCTGAAGAAATTAGGGGAACCGAATTGAAATTATCAAAATTAAGAGTTTGGATTTAGGTTTTCAAGTTTCTTCTAGTATTATCAATGACTTGGATAATGTAACAAAGATAATTTTATTGGACATGGATTTGGGAAATTTTTGGGGAGACTTCATGCCCGCAATGAATCTAATGGATGACGGTAATCAGTGATAGCCATATTGCTTTGAAAGATACTTTCCCACCTTCAATTCATGCTCTGAATTACTCGGTTGTGTGCTAAAAATTATGACCCCGAGAAAATGGAAGTGGTGAAAGGGTCATTAATTTAACACCTGGTGCTTTTAATACCATATTGGGGTTACCAAAAGTAAATCAACCAGTAGTTGCAACTGTTGAAAGTGCACAAAAATGTATGATGCAAAACATGATGAATATGCCTAGGTATTAAATTCCCAATGGCTAAAGGAGAGAAAACCATCCACCAAGAGGCTTCCTAAGAAATTAACCCGAGCCCTATTCATCAAGGAGGTTGAAGATCTTATTATTTTGTTAAGCAGAATGGTTGGGTTGGAGGGGTCCAACAACTTGCAGGAATGGATGTGCCCTTTTATTTGGGGTATTTTGGAAAAGAAAGGAAATTTCTATTGGGGAAGTCTTATATCAACTTTAATTCATGCCCAGTTGATGAAAATTGCAACAAATATTAGAGAAGGTAATACAACTAACATCTAGTTCTTAATGATGTCTTATTTCATTTACAATATTGCATGCTTTAAGTCATTCCCAGGTCTTCCACTAAAAGCCAACTTTGAAACCCATAGAGTTTATGATGTATACACATAATTAAGGTTGGAAAATTGGAAGGGGAATGTCTGAAAAGTAAATGATGCCTTCATTGCCCCAATTTCCTATCTTTTCAATCTTGAATGAGAGAAATATAGACTATCTTCTAAGGCAAGGCTGTGAGTTTGGAATATTGTTATATTTTTATCCAATACAGAGTTTTTAACATATCTTAGAGTGAGTGGATTTGAAGGGAAGCCTTATAAATTACCAAGGTATGTTGATGATAAGTGGGTTCTAATGGATCTTTCAAGGCAAATCATCCTTATGCAAAGTAAACTATCAAGAAGGCATAAAACTAATATAAAATTTCCTCTCCAACTTGGGAGATATTCTTTTTAAATAGTGGAAAAATCTAGGATGAAGGATGAGGAAATTGATATATTCCAAATGGATAAGTTTACTCCAAGTCCTAACTTTTATATTCGATGGATTGTTACTTCTGGTGAGCATGAGCCTCATTTCAAGGATTATTGGATGAATTGTGTTGATGAAGAAGAGGTCAGGAAAAGGGATTTCTCTAGGATGACCTTGAGGAAAATAATTGACTTCAAAATTTTTTTGATTCCCCAAGGAATAGAGGATGACCCAAATGTGGTAAGATAATTTTATCTTGAACAAAAATTTAGAATCAAAATCAATTACTCCTATAGATTGGAAAAAAAGGAATCAAATGATCCCCACTAAAGAATTATTGATGTCATGAGAAGAACTTTAACTTGGTTAGTTGGAAAGGGTATTGATTTGTCTTTACAAAATACAAGAGTATTGAAGGAGTTTAGGGACCTGAATTCTTTGAAAGAGGACCTCCCTCCTTTGAGAGAGGGAGATGATACTATGGACCCTTTGAATGGTCAAGCCCCTCAATTTCCCAACAGGAAACCCACCATAGAAACAATTGATGAATGGATTACTGCAAAGAGTAAAACTGGAACATCAAAGACTTGCTTTAGTTCAAAAGGAAGAAGATATGATTTTATGGGTAATGCAAGATGCCCCTATCACTACAAAAGTGTCATTGCAATCAAAAGGAAATGGTGTAACCAAGCCAAGGAATCCTATAGTGACAATACTAGGGACATCAAGCACATCCAAGAAAATGATGAGGGGAGATTTTCCGATCGATCCAGTCTTATAGTTTAGAGTGCTAAAGGAAGAGAGGGTCCAAAACTCAAACACTTTGAAAGGGCATCAAAAATGCCCAAAGTGATATTGCCTTTGGTGAGGGATGTTGGTATTTTAGTTGGAGAAGGTGAGCATAGTGCAAGGAATCATAAGAGAAAGGATCCCGAGGTAATTGACCCTCCTATCTTGACTGAAACTCAGAAAAAGGTTATTATTGAATTATCCCATCAAACCATGCCATCACAAGATCCTAAAGGTATTCATTCTAATATTTTTAAACCAACACCTATTGTGGCTCCATCTACATTTCCAACTGGAATAGTTACATGGATGATTCAAGGTGCCCAAATATCTAGCCAATCAGGTGGTGTTGCAACAAGTCAAAAAAAAAAGAGCTAGTTATAGTGCAGCATGGTATGAAATATGACATCAAGGTAGAGTTTCCACAAAGGAAACCACAAAATCAGATTGAAATAATTAGTGTGGAGGAACTTAGGGATAGTCCATACTTTGAGATTGAGGATGTCAAAAGTGAATTTCATACAAAATAAGGTGTAAGTGTCTCTTTTGAGGATATACAGATGCTAGATATTGGTCAACATCCAAACATTGAAATGGGGGCCCAACCCCAAAATACCCAAATTGAAAATATAGCCCCTCTATGAAGGGAAAGTAAATCATTCAAGCATCTATGGATCAAGCATCTACCCTAGATGTCACTCTCATTATAAGTCAACCATCTAAAAGTGTAGACAAGACACAATAAAGTGAAGAAGTTCAAACTACACTAGCCTTGGAAAAAGGCACAACTGATCAAAGATTAATGATGGAATCAAAGATCAAGGTTTAATTTCCTAGCCCCAATCAAGCAGATCAACAAGAAGAATACCTTGTAAAGAAGAAGAAGGGTGAGGGAAAATCCCAGATGGAGGTACCTGCTAAAAAGCCACTTTTGGAAAGTGTCATAAAGAACAAGGAGAAAATTGAAACTCAAGCCTTGAAAAATAAGCTCCAAAAGAAATAGAGAAAGCATTTGTTGCCCCATCAAAATATTCAGAGGAATAAATAAGAAAGAAGGCCACTGCTACAGAATATTTAACAAAAAGTGTAAGTGTGGTGGTTACCCCTGTTGAGAGCTTGAAGGAAACAATAAGTCCACCTATTGGTCCAATGGAAAGTAAGGGTCAAGAGGAGAAATCAGTGACTGATAAAAAATTGGAGAACATCAAACAACCTCAAACCCTGGACCAAAGTGAAGGACAACCAGAAATGGAGGTATCTAATAGAATAAATAATATAGTAAGAGTGGATGTGCCACATACAGAAACACCAATACCCCATAATACTCAAGAAACATCCACATTAATGGTATTGTTTTCCCAGATTATAAACATCGAGACAAAAGGACTAAAAGCTGGTAATGCTCCCATGACTGGCTGGCTAGGAGGATTTCTTCAAGAAAAATAAAAAGGAAAAGAGGTGTTCCAAGGAGGAACCTTATACATTGCTAGCATTGATTTCCCAAAACCCACAAAGGCTTAAAAGAAGGCAAGAGTTGTAACTCAAACACATATTAATAAGCAAGGGTTTAAAACTATGGAAATTGTAACTCCTCACCTAGGGATCTCAAGAGATAAAATTACAGTTAGTGACTATGACATCAAATAGATTACAATCAGTGACTATGACCATCCTATTTCTCAGATTATTTTCTTTTTCCTTGGCCACTACTACATTCATTAGGAGTTGCCTATCCTTCTTATAAGGAATACCACCATCATATTTTTGATCATTAATGCCCTCAAATATTCAAATTCATGGTTAGGTAACTCAAAGGCATGAACCATATCAACATCAAGACTACTAGTAGAAGGGATAGAGGATACCCGGTGTATGCAATCCCAAAAACATTTCACAATCCCGGCACTCAAAGCAATTCAATAGAAGTAGCTCCTTGTTATGGAACATCAAATCATTCCATATTCACTTTCACAAAAGGTGGCATCATCATCAACCTCTTCACTTTCTACATTGAGATCACATGGTGAGTGTGGTAGAAAGAACTTATCACACCACTCAATAACATGATCCTCCTCTACCATAGATACTCTAGCAATCAATGGATCAGGAACCAACTTGTTTTCCCTTGGTGGTTGTTGCTTGTTTCCTGACCCCATGGGTCCTTTCCCTCTATCATATGTTCTGTGGTCACCCCTAGGATGATTTCCAAATATATTCTTCCCTTGAGGTTGGTGTTGGGCCTGAGAAATTTGACCTAGCCCTTTCTCTGCTCTAACAAGTTTATATGAAATTTTCTTTACTGCTCCTGCTAGAGTTTTGACCACCTCTTCCAGATCTAATACTTTACTTTCCTAGGCATTTTTTGGGTTGATCAACTTGACCCCCTCCCTTATCGGAGGCTTTCCAGCTACCATTATATTATTTTCTATTTTCACTTCTATAAAAAAGGATTTCCTCAAGGACCTGGGATTTTTATCCCTTAATTAATAGGTTTATTTTTTGTCAAAAGCATTTGAATATTTTATTAGGCATGAATCATCATTTGACCTTAAATTTACAATAAAAATGGTCAAATTCTTACTAAAATTGGTATTAAAATCCTAGACAGATTCATTAGGATTATTTTTATGTTCTCAAATTTTGTGAGGAGGAACCTTGGATCAATTTTATCACCATACTATGATTTAAATGAATTTTTCATCTCTTTCCATGAATCAATAGAGTTATCTGGTAGTGACTTGTACTAATCTCGGGCATCTTCTTCTAGAGTATTTATAAACAAATTTACATATACATATTCATACTCAATCTCAAAATATTCCATGGTATTAGAAAAGATCTTAAGGTGTTGGTCACCACAAATGACATTATTACCTTGAAATTTAGGCAATATATTTCTTACCTCATGTGGTACTGCATTAGGATAACTTGCCATACCTTGGAAATATATAGGCTTGTACACATTTATAAAAAAGGGGGGTCTAGGTGGAGGTTGGGCCATGTTAGTTTGAGGAGGTATCCCAACAAGAAGATTAAAATGATGGGGAACTGGAGGTATTTGAGGCAATGGATTATGATATTCAAAGTAACGATACTTTAATGATTCCATCTCACAAAATAATCTATTATTTCTAATCAATAAAGGAGGGAAACGAGGAATACCTAGATCACTTAAAAATGAAGGACCCTCACAAGCTGGGGTGTACAATTTTGTACAAGGACCGCTTGATCTAGAACCATCTAAGGTACAGGAATAATATTTCACCAAAGGTTGATCACTTCTAATAGTAGGTATAAATTTCTCATCAGATCTTTGATCACCCAAGGCTTTCCAGACTTGTTTCTTTGTTGGATTTTTCCTTCCTAACTCTGGAAACAACCTTCTAGTAGGATCTGTCTTGAAGAAATACCTTCTTCCTTCTAGATTTATAAATCTTGATGATGGATTACAGTAATTGAAGTTCAAGGTATTGGTATTTACCAGATTTTTCTAAGAAAGATGGAGCTACCACTAAGGTCTTGCACCTTAGATGTGTAAATCACTTCAAACAACTTTCCACTGAAGCTTCACAATCAATTTCATCAAATCTTGGCAAATATTTCTATCCTTTATCAATATTTACCCCTAGCTAAGTCAAATTTAATGGAAAAATTCCTTAAACTAGGAAAATATCGAGCAAATGACTTCTGATTAAGCTCATTTTTAGCAAATTTTGATAAAGGATCAAGTCTAGATCATAAATTTTCATCTAAACATACTTCATATGTTATCAGAGGTTGATATATCTTCGTATTTATGAAAATAATTCCCTAGAAATGGTGCCAAGAGAGTGTTGGTGCCCAATTCTGCACCACCTTAAGATCCAGTAGCATTGAAAAATTGAGTTGGATGCTTAGAGAAAGACAGAATGAGGATTTAGTCATTTGTAGTTGGGGACATGTCTGACAAAATCTTTGAGACTTGACTTGGGAGAGATTGGATTGCACTCACAAAGGGGATGACCTTCCCTCCTACTTTAGGTTCTGCCTTTAACTAGGGTGAGAGGACCCATTTTGTAACTTGTAATTATGAGAAAGGTGGATGAAATTGTAGTCTCTAAGATTTCTCTTGGAAATATGGAGGATAGTCCTGAATAGACATGGTCAATGCAAACATCATTTAACTCTCATGAGTTGTCACACTAAATAATGCAGATGTATTTCAAAATAGGACTCAAGTCACTCTAGATAGTGTAAATTTTAGCTTGCTTCTACATATTTATGGAAAGGGAGGGTAAATATGGTAAAATACCTTGGCAAATGGCTATAGGAAGGTCAAATGTGGGTAATTCAAAAGGATTTAACAATTATAGGTTACAATTTTTGTGTATGAAGTTGATTATACAAGTTTCTCAAGAAAACCTTACAAATGTTTGGAAATTTCCCCAAGGAAAGAGGAACACATCACACAACTAGTAACAACCCTTTAACCAGAAGGTATGCACTCATGGAAGCCCAAGAGTACAAGATTTCACATAACCTTTGAGAATTCAAACACAAAAGATCATGCTAAAATCTCAATAAAACACTAATAGTTCCTATTCAACTACACTCAAGATACACTCAAAATCTTACTAAGATCTTCTCAACCAAGCAGAGGCAATATGAATTTAAATTTTTTTATCACGCCACAGAAGGAAAGATCTTTCTATAGTGTAATTACAGTTTCAAATGCCACTAATTAAGACAAGATCTAGTGTAGTTCAAAGAAACTATCAACATAAGATTGCAATAGGGAAAGAAAATAGTTGATTCAAAGTATTTCACCTTAGGAACAAAGACAACATTGCTCAAGAGAAAACACATAGTTAATTTCAATAAATTCAAATTTCTTAGCAAGGGGCCATAAAGCCTATGACCTTAATGTTTTCCAATGATTGTAAACTTGCAATCATCTTAACATGAGAAATTGTGGAAAAAATAAAATAACTCACAAGTCTCTTAGTTTATTCAGGTTCTTCAAGAAGAGTACAATCCATTTTTCTCTATTTTCTCTAATAATTTAGAAAAAATAACACCCATTTGATACGAGAACATTCCTCTCATAAAATAAAACTCTCACTCTCTCTCTTACCTTTTCCTTTTTCCCCTAAAAATGTGAATCTTCAAAAGAATATTCCTCTTTTTGGCACACAATTTGATCTACTATCATTCCTTTGAAAATACTCTAATTTTGTGATGCCATGTCTTTGTCTTGCAAATGTGCAACAAGGAAATTGATAATTTTCCAACATGATAACGATACCACCTGTGCAAAAATTTCAAATCCTATTATTTCTAGTCACCCCAGGTCCACTCATTTAGTCTAGTTACCTCCTATATGATGTTAAATCAGTCCCCTAGGTGATCTAGGAAATTCAATTCAACCCCGTAAGTGATTTTAGGTGTTCTTGGAAAATGTAATTTTTTTGCGGTAATGGGAAAGGCTATCACTAGTCTTCCTAGAAGGAGTGCAACCCCATGGAGTAGGGAATCAGAGAAAAAAAAAATGTAGAGGTGAATTGAAGTTTTGGAAACATCAAGGAATTTATTTTGGAAGATTTAGAGAAGATTTAGAGAGTTTGGAGCAGTTTGATCAAAAACAGGGTTCATGAGCCTAAACAATGCACATGTGCCAAAAATTTGTTGAGATTTGAAAGATGATTTTGGGAGCTACGAATGGATTTAGAATAAAAAAATACATATTTAGAAAGGTAATTAAAATACCTAAAAGATGGTGAAATTATTTTTTTCATAACACTTTGGCGCAATATTTTGAAATCATTTTTGCTCAAGCCTAGGTAGTGCACATGGTTAAAAAAACTGAACTTCGGGAATTGATTCTGGGAGTTATGGATGGAGTTAAGATCTAGAAAATATATAATCGAAAGGTAATTAAAATACCTACAGGATGGTGAAATTATATTTTTCACAAATATTTGGCGTATGATAATAGGTGAAATCAGCTTTTTTCAAGGCTTAGCTATGGAGATAGAAAATAAATCCACTTTTACATGACATATATGCAAGAATCAAGAACTGAAACCAAAACCATTGGCTTCAAGAGAATAATTTCATTCAAATTAATATTAAATTTCACCAAAAATTCCATCGGTAGTTCAAGTTATTGCCCTTTCAAGTTCACTCTTAAGACCTCATACTTAGTCAAATTTTGAAGTAACACGTGTTAAAACCATGAGCCTAGCCCATTTTTGTATCCCTTACATCCATAAAGCTTAGGGAAATGAGGGTCAGGAAATTTTTCCCAACACTTAAATCCCCTCTGTACCCACATACAACCTCTAGGATTGCTAGTTCATCCCCAAGTGCTTGCGGGACCTCAAAGCCTTCACCATTGGATCATCGCCACATGTCATCACACGACACACCTTGTGTAAAATGATGACCCTAATTTCCCTTTATATTGGGGGACATCAGGGATAATAAAATTAACCTAGCCCCTAGGGATCCTCCTAGTCACCCATGTGATCCCTTCAATAGTAGTTTTCCGGCCCAGGAGCTAGTGCTGCAACCAAAAGCTTGACTATTAGATCTTTGCCAAATGTCGTGATGAGGCACAACATGTAAATTGATGTCTCTTTTGTACCTCAATGATTAAGGTACATCAAGGAAAAAAATCACCCCACCCTTGTTGTGTAATTTTTTGAATGATTTAAATCTTACACTTAGTCGTTATTTCCCCATTTCTCCTTCACAACTTCACACCCTGTTATAGCTTTGTTCATGGTTGTCCAAATACCCAGTCCGCCATTACTAATCCAAACCAGCTCCATCATGGACAAAAAAACCTACAATCCATGAAAATACACTGATTTCAAAGGAAATATTGATCAAAAGAGTTGAAGAAATGAAGAATGAAGAGAAAACAAATATTTTTTTCCGATAACCACGAAGTCACCCAATCAAAAAATATTCATATCTTTCAAAATAAAAGACAGATTAAGGTTCCTTATTTTGTAGATTTCCACATTTTTTAGGACAATCAAGATGCAATAAACAAGAGGTCGAATGGAGTCTTGAATCATTTTTTCCAATAAAAACCCCATTTCATGCCCTAGCTCACATTTGTCAAATTTCCCATCAATCTAGCAAAGGAAACAAGCTAAAAAAATTACACATGGACTCCAAATGGAAAAACTATTACAATGGATTTGATTTCATCATGATCAAAGAAAAAATCCATACATGTAAATTTTGAGCTCCATTAATGGCCACCATGGCAACTCGTGCCCCAAGCCACTTCTAGGCAAAAATTTTAAATTTTATTTCCAAGCATTCTAGTGAGAGAAATCATGTGAGATTCAGAGGACATGATCGCGAAAATGATCTAATTCAAAAAAATGTCCCATTACAAACCGAGCATCGAAATTCAATTTGTAAAAATAGTAAGCTTTCACAAAAGCTTTATGTCTTCGGTAAGTATTCATCAAAAGTGACTGCAAGTGTTGTGGTGAAGGCAATGTGCACCAAAGGTCACCAATAAGTCATAATGAGTGTTCAAAGCGAGAAAATGAAGAATATGAAAACTTACTAAAAATAGTAAGCCCTTATATGGGTACTTACTAAAAATAGTAAGTCACCCCAAGCAAATGGCCAAAGTGAAGGCAAGTGTGCGTAGGATTGAATGACTAATTTCATAACATCAAGATGGTGAAGAAGAAGCAAGAATAACCTCTTACTATAAATAGTAAATATCCCATGTGGGTACTCGCTATTAATGGTAAGTCATAGTCAAAGGGAATTTTTGGAACAATGGGACATAGAAGGATAATTATTCATGGGGACATCATCGTCGGAATCATCTATGGGAATTTATCACAGGGCATTTGAGGTCCATCCCAAGGAACTTGAGAGTGTCTTTCGACAATCACTTCATTATTCTGGTCACATGTATATCATGTGCGGGGTGGGAAATGCGGTCATCACCATAACATTTCGCTCAAATTGGTAGGGTTAGTTTTGAGTTCTTATCTCTTTAGAAGAAAAATTCATGAGTCGTGTTCATGGTCATTAACAAATTTAGTCAATATTGTTCTTAAACACACTCAACCTAAGGTGCCTTGGAACCATCCAAATGAGTTTCTTAGGGTGTAAAGAGTTTGGAGATGTAGAGTTCACTACACTAGAGCACTTCATCGGATCATCTCGAAAAATAATCTAAGGACTTTCTCGAGAGATGGGTTCTTCTTCATTGGCACTCCTCCTTAGTTCTTTCTCTCCCCTTATTCTCTTATCTTCCCCCACTTTCTCTCTCCCCATTCTAATTCTTGATAGGGTTTTAATTTTTCATAACGCCTTTAATTAAATTAAAATTACATTTTTTTAATGTAACAAGTCACCCTTAATTCATAAAAGGGGACTTAATCTTTTCCTAAAAATGTAAAAGGGCACAAGTTGTAATAAGGCATATGAAAAGAATTGGGGGTAGACAAAGAGTCATATCTCATTCTATAAATTATAAATCCATTCCCATTTCAAAGGGCGGGTGATTGATTGTGTAAACTCAAGAGTGGATTGAGAGAATAAAGGATATAGCCAAATTCTTCCATTCTCCCATTATCAAATTTCCTCCATTTCCACTATGTGAAACTTTTGTTTAAGCAATCAATAAAATAATACGAGTTTGTATCCCTTTTTGACTTTGGGATTTATGTATACTTTGCACTTATAAATTCTAATTGGCCTTGTTGTTATTTACAGAGTTGTTTCTTCTCATAAATGCATGTGTTGAAATTTCTAACTAGTGTGTGTAGGAATCTTATTTTCTACCTACAAAATTAGTTCTCCTATCTCATTTCTCACTCCCCTTTCCCACTTTATAGAAAAATTCCTCTCTAGCAAGAAATTTCTAGCTTTTCCGCAAGGTTAGTGGAGTGCCCCTATTGGATCCCCAATCGTAAGGCCATGAGGAAAATCCACCTTTTCACTTTTGCATGTATATATGGTAGTTGCATCGGTTAAGAGGAGGGACTTAGAATCCAAGAGAGTTGGCAAGAAATCCACCAATTTTTCTCAACAAATTTTCTCGCCAATAGTTTTGGTGTCCACCGTGGCACAAATTTAGCATCATCTACACCCAAAATATTACCGCAAGGTCCAATTTTTTTTAAAATCAAATATTAAAAAAAATAATGAAAAAAAATAGTTCTTTAAAATCCATTGATACAATGTTAATTTATGCATGTGATCTTTAATATTCCATAGCGTCCTTTCATATTCCCACCGCAAGAATTTATAAAAACTAGCCTGAAAGGAGATACACTAGGTTGAATAGATCAAGAGGAATTGTTGACCCCACTTTCAAGGATTTGTAAAATCAGAAAGGATGAGTTAGAGACAATCCCTACCAATTGTCTCAAGCTTCATCCCCATATGGGTAAAAAAATAGTTCACCTGGTAATCCTATCCAAACTCTTGTTGATAGTCCCCCTTCAAATTCTCCCATTTTTCAACTGTCGTTGAGCATTGAGTTCCAAGAAGAATAAGAATTTGAAGAAGAATTTGTAGAAGAAAGAGGTGAAGAAGGAGCATAAATGAAAATGGAAGACGAAGAAAAATACCTCGAATCACTGTTCCATGGGGAAGGAATACAGCCCGCTTGCTCTTGAACCACCTCTTCATGATCTACTAATGGGTTCCCACAAGAACTTTTTGAAGTTCAAAGGTAACAACACAAAACATCCTAAAGAACACATCATTGATTTGATGATATCATGTGGAATTCTTGGTTTCCAATATGAATATTTTGTTGTAATACTGTTTGTGGAGTCCCTCTAAGTAAAAGAAGTAGAATGGTTCTACCTCTTGCCTCGCTGATCTATCACTAGTTGGAATGACATAAAGACTGCATTTAAGGAAAGATTTAAATCAACTAAATAATGCGAGGACCTATTGGTGCAATTGGCTCAAATGAAGAAAGGAGAAGGTGAAACTATGAGATACTTTGTGGCTCATTTCAAATAGTTGCTTTACTGAGGATACCAAAAGAGGATTCACCATCGAAAAATGTCAAGAGATTATTCATTAATGCTCAATCACCAGAGGTAGGATTTTTCCTACAAAAAGTTCAACCTAGGAACATTGTAGGAGCAAAAAGGATGGTCATTGAACTTGATGACAATACCATCCTCTCTGGAAAAGATAAATAATCCATCGAAGGGCAAGGCCCAACATCTTAGAGATGAGAGAATAGATTCATTTCTACAAAAATTGGCAAATGATATGACATCGTTGAAGAGGGAATTTTCTAAATGAGTATCTTCTCAAAGAAGCAACAAAAATAAAATTACAAGAGCACCCTGAAGGCTTACCTTGGAGGCCACACCTATCAA
Organism: Taxus wallichiana var. yunnanensis; assembly: GCA_018340775.1. NCBI lineage: Eukaryota > Viridiplantae > Streptophyta > Pinopsida > Cupressales > Taxaceae > Taxus > Taxus wallichiana. The sequence goes on from CM031244.1 coordinate 13,578,227, forward strand.
TATAAGCTATAGGAGTTAGGAAAATGAAGAAGAGCTTGAATATGAAAGTGAAGGTGGTGATTTTCTAGAAGTTAATGAACTTGAAAATGATACGCAAATCAGATTCTATGAGTATTGTGGAGGTGGTGAGGATGATGATGAAGATGCACCCAGTTTCTCATGTATAGTATTCAATCATTTTTAGTCTAAGAAAGGAACATCTCCCTCCACTACTGCAAAGAAAAGGAACAATGAAGATCCTCTTATGACGACTCCAAAAAACAAAATAATCAGTTGAGGATATGCACTCCCACCCTCTATCAAGTCTGTATTGTTGAATCCAAATCCTGTAACAAGTAAGAAGGCTCATGCAATTCCAAGTAAGTATTATGATGACTCTTCTAATTATAATTCTAAATATTCTCCTTGACAAACTAGCGCTTCAAAATTTCCTAGTGTGTCATTCAAAATAAAATCCATTCCCAAGCATTAAACCCTTCTTCAAAACCTACCCCAACTCCAACATCAGTCCCTTCATTTCCCTTGTCCACATATGCTCCCTTTGACTTTGTAGAATATCTGAACAGAGCCAAGGTGTAGATTACTGAAACTAAATATCTGTGGATTCACCCCAAACAATTTGAGAGGTTTATTCTATACATTAGGAGTTATAGTTTAACACTCAATGTTGTAGCTTATATTTCCAAAGGCATGCTACCAAAATAACCTACACCTCCCTCACAAAACATGTTTTCTCTAAGTTCATCAAAGACTCGATAAAGTTACACCTTTCTATGTCTCCCTTCTTGTTAGAGAATATGTATTGAGTAACTCATTAATAGATTCTGGTGCCTCACGAAAATGTAATGCATATAAAGTTCACCAAGGCTCTCAAACTAACCATGAATCCACCTGGTGGCTCTTGTTACTCCTTGGAGTCAAAATAGGTCCCACTTGTAGGGAAGTTCAAAGATGCATAGGTGGCTCTCGCCAGATTTCTAGACAAGAAATTTTTAGCGATGATTTTGGTAGCAGACATTCGAATTCATTTGGAATTTTACTACGTAGGGTTTTCGTCAAGTATTTGGGGGTAGAATTCATATGAATTACTTTTCCATAACCATACTAGTGAAGGGGTACATGGAGAAATTTCTTCTAGAGAAGAAGATGAGGTACACGGTGTGAAATTCTAGAAGTCTAGGAACCAACATCTTGTATCAAGATAGCAGGAGGATGAATCTTTCATAACGACTAAATAAAAATATGATATTCCCATCTTGATAGGTCCGGACATGCCTTCCTAGAGAGGTATTGACCTTGAAGAAGCATTACAGAGATTTGAGTTACAAGAGGGTAGCCTCACATTTCCAAAAGATGTAAACCATAAAGAAGAGGAAATGGTTCTTGATTTTTTCAAGCAAAAATTCAGCTTATGTGCTTATCCGTGATAAGGAGGTATTCTCATTCCCTTTCAAAGATGAGGATTTCCTTGATCATGTCATCCATGAATAGATCAATCCAAAGTATGTAATGAGTCATCGAATAGTGGGAAAGCACCATTTGTACAAGAACAACTAAGAGCCATAGAAGAAATAGAAGAACCTAAGCTCGTCTCAACCTCCTTATGCAAGCCATGAATATGTAAGACAAGCATGAATATGATTTTAAAGCCTTAACCAATGTGAAGGTTGGCCATGTTGAAATAAATCAAGATGAGGAATCCACGCGTCTCCTGAGATAACAATTTATGGATATAATGAAAAATAGAGATATTTTCTTTCCCATTTGAAGAGGAATACTCTTTCCATGATGAAGAAATTAAAGAAAGGTTTTTGAGGCCTTTGAAGCTAAAGCTCCTCTTGATTAAGGATTGATATAATTAAGCGATTTCTAAGATAATGAAGTAATGCCTCCAGGATATTCTTTTTCCTTGATAACTATTAGAATAAAGATTCTTGAAAGGCATATAAATATGATCTACTCAAGCAGTGAAGTAACAAAGGATATATTTTGTGAAAAGATAACTATTAGATATAGAAATAGAATGTTCAAGTAATTTGAAGACCCCAAGCTGATTCTTGATCTCATGGATAACTCGTGTCATGGCTAATTTCAAAAATAATGAAGACAAGTATGAGGTTACTTCATGTGGATCCTCCCACAAAAACACGAGATACTGAAAGCACCTCATAAATAGTTAAGGAGAGGAGGTAGGAGTATGGAGAAAAAGGCCCACTCGGGGCTAAATTTTGAGGAATAAAAAGTCTAAGTGAAAGTAGGTTGTTCCTACCTTATACCATAGGTGATTTTTAGGTTTGTTTCCCTTTACATTTGTGTGTTTCCTTTCATCGTTTTGGTGTGTGTGTGTGTTCTTCTTGTTATCTCTCTCTCTCTCTCTTATCAAGTTGTATATGACTCTGTGGGGCCCAATGGATAAGGAACTGGTCGAGTGGATTATATATTACAAAGTGGTATTCTCGAGTTCTCATGTCATGTATTCTTTGTGTTCATTTTATACCATGTCCCCAAGCTAGATCCAACTGTTGTCATACAAATGTGCAACAGGGAAATTGACAATTTTCTAGCATGATAACGATACCCTTCTGCCAAAATTTTCAAATCCTATCCTTCCTAGGAACCCTAGGTCCACTCAGTTAGTCCAATGACATCATATATGATGTTAAATCGTCCCTTAGGTGATTTAGAAAATTCAATAATTTTGGGTAATAATGAGAAAGGTTATCTTGGTCTTCCCAGAATAAGAGAAACCCCTGGAACATAAAATCAGATAAAAATCAATTCGAGTTGAATTGAATGTCTAGAAACATCATGGAATTGATTTTGGAAGATTCAGGAAGATTTGGAGAGTTTGGAGCAATTTGATCAAAAACAGGGTTCACAGGCCTAGGTAGTGCACAAGCCAAAAAAGTTGTTGAGCTTTGGAAGGTGATTCCGGGAGCTCCAAATCGAGCTATAAGAAAAAAATACAAAGTATTAAATGTGATTCCAAGACCTAAAATATGGTAAAATTATGTTTTTCACAACACTTTGGCGCAATATGTTTGCAATCAGTTTTTCTCAAGTCTAGGCAATGCACATGGCCAAAAAAGCAACTAAAATTTAGGAATTGATTTTGGGAGTTCTAGATGGAGTTAAGAGATAAGAATAATAATTGGGTAGGGAATTCAAAGACCTAAAATATGGTGAAATTATTTTTTCATAACACTTTGGCACAATAGGTCTAAAATCAGGTTTTTCAAGGCTCAACTATGGAACTAGAACAAAATTCCAACTTTTATGGCATATATGGAATAATAAAGATCTCGAGACCCCAAAATTGGCTTCATGAGAAAAATTCTATTCAAATTTGTATAAAATTTCACCAAAACATTCCATTGGGAGCTCAAGTTATCGTTGTTTCAAGTTCACTCTAAAGACCTCATACTTAGTCAAATTTTGAATAGGACACATGCTAGCACCAGGAGCCTGGCACATTTTTTTGTCTCTTACGTCCTTCAAGCTTAGGTACATGAGGGTCAATATATTTTTCCCATCCCCTAAAATCCCTCTGGACCCACATACGACCTCAATGATTGCAGTTCATCCCCAGTGCTTAGGGAGCTCAAAGTCTTCACCTTTAGATTGCTACCACATGTCATCGCCTGACGGATCATGAAAACTAATGTCCCTCATGAACCTTTGTGTTGAGGAATATCATGGACAAGAAAATGCACCCAAACCCTAGGGAGCCTCCGATCACCCATCTCACCCCTTCAATATCATTTTTCCAACCCCTAAGAGCCGGTGGAGCCAAATACTTGACCGTCGGATTTTGCCAAGTGTTGCGATGAGGTGCGAAGTGAAAATTGATGTCCCTTTCATCTATCAATGCTTAAGGTACATCAGGGGCAAAAATTGTGCCAAAAAATTGTTGTGCATTTTTTGAACCATTTAAATCTTGCACTTAGCCGTTATTTCCCCATTTATCCTTCATGACTTCACACCTTACTAATAGCTTTGTTCATGCTTGTCCATAAACCCAGTCCAACATTAAGGAATTAAACCAGCTCTGTCATGGCCAAAAAATCCTCCAATCCATGAAATTACATAGGTTTTAGAGGAAGGATTGATTAAAAGAGTTGAAGAAATGAAGAATGAAGAGAAAAGGAAGATTTTTTCCAGATAACCACAAAGTCACCCAATTGAAAAATATTAATATCTTAAAAAATAAAAGTTAGATTGAGGTTCCTTCTTTTATAGACTTCCATTTTTTTAATACGATCAAGATGAAAAAATGGGAGGTCGAATGGTTCCCTAAATCATTTGTTCCAACAAAAACCCCATTTCATGCCCTAGCTCACATTCGTCAAATTTCCCATCAATCCGGCAATGAAAACAAGCTAAAAACTTGCACGAACTCCAAATGGAAAAAATATTGAAATGGATTTTATTTCATCATGATCAGAGACAAAAACCAAACCTATAAATTTTGAGTTCCATTAATGGCCGCCATGGCAGCTCGTGCCTAAAGCCACGACCAGGTGAAAATTTTAAATTTTATTTCCAAGACTTCTGAGTGAAATCATGTGAGATTTGGAGGACATGATCGTGATGACAAAATGAGTCCATAAAATATGTTCCATCACAAATTAAACACCATAAATTCACCTTCCAAAATGAGTAAGATTTCCTATACATGTTTGCTATCTTTGGTAAGTATTCATCAAAAGTGACTGCAACAGTTGTGGCGAAGGCAATGTGCACCAAAGGTTACCAGGAAGTCAAAATGAGTGTTTAAAGAAGAAAAAAATAAAATGAAAACTTACTGAAAATAGTAATCCCCTATATGGGTACTTACTAAAAATAGTAAGTCACCCCAAGCGATGTGGTCGAAGTGAAGGCGGTGTGCGTAGGATTGAATGTATAATTTCATCACATAAAGATGGTCAAGAAGAAGAAAGAAACACCTCTTACTATAAATAGTAAGTCTCCCATGTGGGTACTCAATATTAATGGTAATTCATACTCAAAGGGAAGTTTTGGCACAATGGGACATATACGGATAATCATTTAGGGGACATCATCATTTAGGATCATCTACGGGAATTTCTCATAGGGTATTCCAGTCCATCCTAGGGAACTTGACGGTGTCTTTTGACACTCACTTCATGATTATGGCCATAGGTATATCATGTATAGGGTGGGAGTTGCGGCCATCATCCGTAGAATAGTTCATTTAACTTAGCAAGGTCAATTTTGAGTTCCTATCTCTTTAGAGGGAATCTTCATGAGTCGTGTTCATGGTCATTAGAAAAGTCATTCAATATTGTTCTTAAAAACTCAACCTAAGGTATCCTGGAGCCATCCAAAGGAGTTTCTCAGGGTGCAAAGAGTTTAGATATGTACATTTCACTATAGTGGAGCATGTCATTAGAACATGTGACAAGGATTTGAGGGCTTCCTCAAAGCAGTGTACTTCTTCATTGGCTTTTCTCCTTAGTTCTTTCTCTCCTCTTATTCTCTCTTCTCTTCCCCAACTTTCTCTCTCCCCATTCTAATTCTTTATTGGGGTTGCACATTTTCATAATTCCTTTAATTAATTTAAAATGACTTATTTTAAAGTAACAAGTCACCCTCAATTCATAAAAGGGTACTTAATATTTTCCTAATAATGTAAAAGGTCATAAGTTGTAATAAGACATATGAAAAGGCATTGGGGGGGTAGATGAAGAATCATCTATCATTCTATAAATTGTAAAGCCATTTTCATTTCAAAGGGTGGGTGATTGATTTTGTAAAATCCAGAGTAAATTGAGAGAACAAATGAGATATCCAAATTCTTCCATTCCTCCATTCTCAAATTTACTCCATTTCTCCACTATGTGCACCTTTGTTTTAAGAAATCAATACAAGAAGAAGGATTTTCTAGCATTTTTTGAATGAAGGATTTATTGATACTCTACGCTCATAAATTATAATTAGTCTTGTTTCTATCTACAAAGTTGTTTCTTCTCATAAATGCATGTGTTGAAATTTATAAATAGTGTGTGCAGGACATTGATTTTCTACCTACAACATTAGTTCTCCTATGTCATTTCTCACTCCCCTTTCCTACTTTACAAACAAAGTCCACTCTAGCAAGAAATTGATAGATTTTCCATAGAGTTAATGGAGTGCCCCTGTTGGATCCCGATTGTAAGGATATTAGGAAAATCCACCTTTTTCACTCGTGCATGCATATACGACATCTGCACCGGTTAAGTAAAGGGACTTAGACTCCTATAGCATTGGAAATAAATCCACCAATTTGTCCCAACAAAATTACAAATGATTTATATTTTTTCACTCTCATAGAATGACTAGGATGCCATGTCACCCTTTTGGTATCATTTGTTTAATTATTTATTTTTCAAGTAAGTTGAGAGATTTTTTAATGATTTCTGAGCACCTCTAAATGGTTTGATTTGATGTTTAATCATTCCCGCCTTTTGGGAATCCACCTTGAAACACACACAATCATTGTCATATATTTTTGAGATGAGTTTTTTTACATGTGTTGTATCATATCAAGCCAATTTCCTCCTTTTTATATGATATCATTTTGTTTCACACTTATCTCCTTCGTGTGGGTATCATAGACAATCTCAAAGCAATCAACTCATCATGATTTTTCTCAACTTAACTCACCAACTTTATCTTTACTATAAATTTCCATCACTTCTCCTACAAATTTACATCCCTTATTTTGAGTGTGAAAAAGCTTGGTGGATTTCTCTATCTGTAACATGGCAGAGTGACATTAGCATCCAGTTTGAAGGAAATATCCTTTAAGGATTTGAACTCAATTTTTGATTTATCAAGCCCAGATGAAGAATTTGTGAGGATTTTATTTAGAATTATAGATCCAGAGTGTTGGTACCCAAATCTGTTCTCCCTTTGAAGTTAAGAAACATCAAAAGGATGAGCGGGATGCTTAGAGAAAGATAGATGAAAGTTTGAATAATTTTGTAGCCGGGGAGGGATCTAAATGTCTCTTTGTTACTCAAGCTTGGGAAAAGTTGGATAACATTGTGCTAAGGGTTTGACCTACCCCACTACTTTAGGTTTTCCTTCAACCCAAGTGAAAGGATCCGTTTTATAACCTATATTTGTAAGGGAAAAGAATATACAAACAATATTTGACTCTCCTTTTCAGGACATTGAGAAATAACCTTGAGAAGACATGGTCAATGCAACATAATCTAACTCTCATGAGTTGTCACCCTAGAAAATGTAGATGTCTCCTAGACAAGGTTCAAGGTTACTAAAGACAACAATAAAACCATCTTTCTCCTACATATTTGGGTAAAGGATGGGTAAATTTAACAAATATCCTTAGAATTTATGGATAAGCAGTGCAAACAAGGGTGGTTCTTATAGGATTTATTAGTTATGGATGTATTTTTTGGGGAATTAAGCAAGATAAAGTTGATTATACCAAATATTTGAGAACTTTTAACAAATATTGGAAGATATGCCAAATGAGAAGATAAGAACACTTCAAATAACTAACACTGAACCTTCAACCATAAGATGTGCATCCATGGAAGCCCAAGAATACACGGTTCCAAAAAATCCTCAAGAATTTAAACATAGAATAACATGTCAAAACACTCAATAAAATATCAAGTATCCTCGATCTACCGCGCTTAAGATTAACTAATAGACTTACAAATAACCTTTATCAACAGAATGGAATAAAATTGAATTTAAAACTATTTATTACCTAATGAAATGAAATATCTCCTCACAAAGCATTTGAAATTACCACAGTGCTACCACAAGAACAAGGCATTGTGTGATTTAGAGGGATTCCTAACATAATATTGTAACAAGAACATTAATAGCTACTTTAAAATATCTCAAATTTAAATAAGACACAATAATGATCATGATCAAACACAATTAACTCAGAACTCATAAAATTCATTAGCAAGGGAAAGTTTTATTTGCAGTCTCAATGCTTATAAATGGTTGTACACTTACAACCATCTTGACATGATTTGATTTGAAAGCTAAAGAAATTAATAGGTTTCTCAAACAAGTTCTTGGAAAATGGTTTCTCTCAGTTTACACCTTTCTTTTCTAAAATTTCAGAAAATTTTAACCCCGCCTTATGTGAGAGTATTCTCATCACATTTATACAATTTCACTCACTCACTTTTTTAGGTTTTCCCCCAAAAACATGAGTCTCTAAGAGAATATTCCTCTTTACAACATACATCTTAATTTATTGTTATCCTCTTGAAAATATCTCATCTTGTGTTGTCAGGTGGAAAAGTTATGAGCTAATCATGTTTTTTACTCTCTTAAGTATGACTAGGGCACCATGTCATCCTTTTTACAATTGTCTAATAATTTCTTTCCTTTTGGTGTGCAAGAAACTCCCTTTTGATAATCCCTAGGTACCTCCATATGGCTTGATGTGACATGCAATCCTTTTCACCTTTTGAGAATCAACCTCGAGCAATACATACTTGTGTTCGTGCCTTTCAGAGCCGAGTATCCTTGCATGGATTATATCACATCAATCAAACATCTTCTATTGTATAGTTCCAATCTCTCTCAAATTTATTTCCTTCATGTGAGCTGAGTGAAAAATATTCTTTCATCGATGGCAGTGATTCTACTCGACTCAACCTATCTATGCCATCCTCATTATAAATTCAACTTTATTTCTTCATCAATATGCATTCTTTTTCCAATCTTGAATGTGAAGAATTATTGCAGAGCTTTTTACAGCACAATGGTGAGTGTGGTTTTAGAGAACAGATTTGAAGGATATTTCCTCAGAAGATTTAAACCAAATATTTGATTTGAATGGTCTAGATAAAGCCTTTGTTAGGGATTTGTTTGATATTGTAGACCTAGGGGATAATAAAAGACCCATGACATATTGGCAAGTTTGTCTCTCACTCCTTTTGAGATTGATCAAGATCAATCATGTCTTCTCGGCCTTCCAATCTATGTACTATCATATTTTTCGGTGGGAACACCAGAAATCCCTAGAAGAGTTGAAGAAATTATGGATTGAAAGGAGGTCTATTGTGATAGGGGCAACCGACTATCAGTCTCCCTTCCTATGTGATGAAAAATTCATGTTGATGGATATTCCCAAGGAGTCCTACGTGCTCTATGAAAATTCCTCCATTGATATTGTGCCTACTGTTTTTCATAAAGTGGATAAACTAGAACAAAGAATCATCTCTCTGGAAAAAGGTCAAGCAGGACTGTGCCATCCTAACCATCCACCATACCAACACCATCCTCAAGAAGGAAGAGGGGGAATCAAGCTCCCAAACCCCAATTTTCATTTTGGATGAGGAGGAAGTATAACCTTCATCTCCTCAATGTTCCAAAGAATCATTATCTTCCACTAGGGAAGGCAAGGGCAAGTACACTTTTCAACCTTCCATTCATTTAGTGCGATAGGATTTTTGATGGAGCAAACATTATCAGGACCTCGGCCTATTCCTCTGCCAAGAGAGCATCCACCCTTCACGAGGAGTCACAAGGGTGGGTCTAGTTCTAGATATCTTACTCCACTAGGTCCAAGGGACATATTGCTTGCTCTTCTAGCCACTTCATAGGCTCCTCCTCAGTCTACTCCCAGTCAGTCCACCCCTTATAAGGTAAAAGGGAAAATGACATTTCCTACAGGAGGTTCAGACCTTTTGGACTAGGTATCTTCTTATCAGAAGAAGATCAAGCTAGGGAATATCATGGATGGTCCTAGAATGACCATTGAGTCATTGATGGATATGGGTATATGTCAAAATATGGTGGGGTCAGTTGTATTTGTTCAGATAGCTTAGGGTTTAAATGAATTCATATCAAGGAAGAATGAGCTATTGAACAATATTCCTCCACTTGGAGGAGATTTCAAAGAAGGATTAAAGGATAATTGAATGTTATTTCTCTTCTTTTGTTCTTTCTTCCAAATATGTATACAAATTTCTTCATCTTGGGCTAGGGTCCTTGTAGAACCCCAATTTTTATTTATGTCTAAAACTGTTTCACAATGATATTTAATTTTCATGAAACAAAGATAATAGTTATAATGAGATAAAAGAATGATTTAGGAAAACAAACCTAGGATTGCTCTTGAGCATTTGTATGCGCATATTTATCTATTTTATTTTAAAATTCTCCTTTGTTTTATATTATGAACTTCTTAGGATTGACATCAAATTTTTTTACAAAAGAAAGCAGCACTGTGTATCTAATGGTGTCCCACCATGTGTTCACTTCATCCTTTAGTGCATGGCAGCTTTTCAAAAACCTTTTGCAGCTCAACTAGATAAAGTGACTTGTTAGATTGTGATTTGCAGCCTTCCTCACACTATTACCTTAGCTTTCGTAGCACTACTTAGAGTAGCGTGACTCTGAATATCCATCCGTAGGGCCAAATATTTTTTCTGTGGAACTTTCCTTCCTTCTACAGACTTTTTCCCCCTTGAAGTTGTGCTTGGGCAACATTTGGAGGCTTCTAGGGCTTATACGCCGCGCTTAAGCCACGTGTTTGAATCTTGTAATTTGAAGGTTCCCGATTTTATTTCATTTTCTCAAAGGTGCACAGAAGGGATATGTGGAAAATCTTTGTTCATTCTGTGGTCTTTCTCCTTACTTCTATGTTTTCCCAAATTCTTTCTCTTTGAATACCCACCACACCAAGTCATAGAATATTTTATAGTTTGCAATTTATGATGGGAAAAGCTGGGGCAACATCCAAAAGGGAAAAATCAAAGGAATATTCAAGTAATGATACACTCTCACAATCCTTGACCGAAAAAGAGGATCAACGTCCTACAAAAAAAAATTCATTCACATTTGACATGAGTGTATCTTTCAAGTATACATTATTCACATGAGAAAACCAATTAGAGAAAAATTCTCAAAGGTGTATATTGGGTTAAAAGGGGAAGATAAAATTGAGTACTAACACAGAGGAATTTAATGGGCCATTGACAACCCAAGTTGTTTGTGTGGATTTGATTCAAAGACTCATCAGAATCAGTCCCATCTTTTCTGCCTTCCAAATGATGTAATTTCATCTTTTCAGGTGCGAACATCAGAAGGCTCTTGAGGTATTGAAGCAATTCTAGCTCAAGAGCAAGCCATTTGTGAAAGGTATAATTGAAAACATATACCCTTTCATCTGTAATGAATAATTCACTATGAAGGATATTCCTTCAAAATATTATGAGCTTAGTGAAGGGGTTTGTATAGACACTATTCCTACTCTTTTTGCAAGGTGATTGAGTTGGAACAACACATTTCTTCATTGGAGAAAAAACCCACAAAATCTCCGCCTTCTTAACCTTCCTGAAGTGTTACCATCTGTTATGCAAAAATGGAAGGGTGAATCCAGCTCAAAAGCTCCTGCTCATCCAACTTCAAGGACCACTGTACTTGCACTTCCATCCATGTCAATTGTTCTTTCTCAACCCTCTGTCTACAAAGCAAAAGGGAGGAAATAATTTCCCAAAGGTGGTCTGGATCTCCTAAATTGGGTCTCTTCTTATCTAGAAGAAGATGGAATTGATGAGTATCTTGGATGGCCCTAGGATGAATATTGAGAAGCTCATGGCTATGGGGATGTCTTGCACCTTGACAAGGGAAGTTCTATTTGCACAAATGGATGTTGGGTCAGAGGAGCTTGTTTTAATGAAGAACATACTTCTAAACAAAATTCCTCCTTTTAGTGATTTTGTAGAAGTGGAAGATGATTAGGTGTATTTTTCTCTAGTTTCTTTTTTATGTAATTCACAAGAATGTATGTAATGTTTCCATGGGTTGGGGCCCCTATAGAACCCCATTTTGCTTTTTCATCAATACATAAAATTCAAATTATTACAATAACTCACATGCTTCATAATAGATTTATAATTCTATTAAAGAAACATAAAATTCTACTGTATTGTATCATGTTACATTCATAATTGAAATTAACAATTCAAAGTAATGTTAAAATTTTATAAAACAAGAGTATCAATTATGAAAATATGAGAGTTGTTAAGAAAAACAAGCCTAAGCTTTCTCACTGGTCAACATGGTCACATCTTCATATTTGTCATCTTCTTCTTTATCTGGTTGTCTCTCCCTGTATGCATCATATCTCTATAACAACTGCATTATATCATTTTCATCTAGGGCTTATGTGGTGTTGGAATATTAAATTCTCCCTATTCAGTGCATCCACACACTTGTCCATTCTTCCTATATTCCCTCGACTTTCTTTTCAACTCTGCAATTGTGTCCTCCATAGAAACCAGCCTCTTAATAACATCATATGAATAGTTCTCCTCATGGATGTATTTTTCAAAGGAGTGGACCAGAAAATCAATCTTCAAGTCACCATAACTATTTTTGTGTTTATCAAATACCATGTCCTCCAATCTCATGTCTATGGTGTCAATGCTTTTCTCAATCCATTCTTTTTCTATCTCCATCTTTTCTTTGACCTGATTCACAATCTCTATCCTAATTTTTTACAAATATTCCATAGCATATTGAGTTCCCATTTTATTCAGTGGCATGATTCCCTCTTTTCAACTATATTCTCATCAAGCTGGTTGATAATGTTTAACTTGGGAAGAATCCCTTCAAAGTAGAATAGCTCATTTTCACATTGTTCAATTAAATCATTAATATCACTGAGCTTGGTGGTAATTTATCCATACCTCTTTTTCCCTTATAAAAATATTCTTCCCTCTTCCAGATAAATCTTCAATCCAACTATCAACATCCTTGACCTTTTTGGTAGCCTTTTCTATGCTTCCCATAACCTCTAGAGTGATAGCAGTAGTAGTTTCTTGATTTTCCCTTGATGGCCCCACTAACTGCTACAAACATGAAGTTAAAGCTTTCACTTGGTCTTTTAATTTATTTTTATTACCTTATCTTCATCAACTCTTTGGAAAATACCCTCAACTGCTACTGCTATGTATTTCTTAAGGATTTCCCTTATAGGTTTTCCCAACTGGATCTACTTGATGTCATAGTCATTGACTTGTAATTTTATCTCTTGAGATCCTTGGGTGAGGAGTTGCAATTTCCATAGTTTTAAACCCTTGCTTATCAATATGTGTTTGAGTTATAACTCTTTCCTTATTTGAATCCTTTGTGGGTTTTGGGAAATCAATGTTGGTAATGTCTAAGGCTCCTCCTTGGACAACCTCTTTTCCTTTTTCTTTCTCTTGAAGAAATCCTCCTAACCAGCTAGCCATGGGAGCATTACCAAATTTTACTCTTGTTGGTGTGATGTTTGTAGTATGGGAAAACAATACCATTGTTGTGGATGCTTCTTGAGTATTCTAGGGTATTGGTGTTTTTGTATGTGGCACATCCACTCTTACTATCTTCTTTGTGCTATCAGATGCCTCCATTTCTGGTTGTCCTTCACTTTGGTCTAGGGTTTGAGGTTGTTTGATGTTCTCCAATTTTTATTAGTCACTGATTTCTTCTCTTTACCCTTACTTTCCATTGGACCAATAGGTGGACTTATTGTTTCCTTCAAGATATTAGCTAGGGGTAACCACCACACTTACACTTTTTGTTAAATATTTTGTAGTAGTGGCCTTCTTTCTTATTTCTTCCTCTAAATATTTTGATGGGGAAACAACTAATTTCTCTATTTCTTTTGGAGTTTCTTTGTAAAGGATTGGATTTTCAATCTGCTCATTATTTATGACAATTTCCACAAGTAGTTTTGTAGAAGACACCTCTATCTAGAACGTTACCTCACTCTTCTTCTATTTTACAGGGTCTTATTCTTGTTGATCTGTTGATTGAGGATGGGAAATTAAACCTTGATCTTTTCTTCCATCATTAACCTTTTTACTTACTATAACACTACCCTTGATAAGGGAACTTGTATCTTTCACAGCTTTAGTTGTGCCTTTTAAGGGCGAGTGTCGTTTGAACTTCTTTATTTTCTTATGTATTTTCTACACTTTTATATGATTGACTTGCAATGAGAGTGACATCTAGGGTAGATTCTTGATCCTTAGATGCTTGAATGATTTCCTTTCCCTTCACATGAGGGGTTATATTTTCAATTTGGGTATTTTGAGGTTGGGCCCCTATTTCAATGTTTGGATGTTGACCAATATTTGGCATCTGTACATCCTCAAAAAATACACTTACATCTTCTTTTATATGAAATTAACTTTTGACATCCTTAATATCAAAGTAGGGACTATCCCTAAGTTTTTCCACACTAATTATTTCAATCTAATTTTATGGTTGCATTTGTGGCAACGTTGCCTTGATGTCATCTTTCATACCATGCTGCACTATAACTAGCTCTTTTTGTATTTGACTTGTTACAACACCACTTAATTGGCTAGATATTTGGCACCTTGAATCATCGTGTAACTAGTCTAGTTAGAAATGTATATGGAGACACAATAGGTGTTGGTTTAAAAAGATCAGAATGAATACCTTTAGGATCTTGTGATGGCATGGTTTGATGGGCTAATTTAGTAACAACCTTTTTATGAGTCTCAATCAAGAGAGGAGGATTAATTACCTCAAGCTCATTTCTCTTACACTTCCATGTAATATGTTCACCTTCTCCAGCTGAAATACCAACATCCCTCACCAAAGGAAATATCACTTTGGGCACTTTTGATGCCCTTTCAAAGTGTTTGAGTTCTAGAACCTCTCTTCCTTTAGCACTCTAAACTATAAAATTTTGATCGAGTATCAGGAAAATATCCCTCATCATTTTCTTAGATGTGCTTGATGTCCCTAGTATTGTCACTATAGGATTCCTTGGATTGGTTACACCAGTTCCTTTTGATTTCGGTGGCACTACCTTTGTAGTTATAGTGACATATTGCATTACGCATAAAAGTATATCTTTCGCATTTTAAACTAAAGTAGTATTTGATGTTCCACTATTACTCTTTTTAACATTCCATTCATCAATTATTTTTGTAGTGGGTTTCATGTTGGCAAATTGAGGGGCTTGACCATTCAAAGGGTCCATAGTATCATCTCCCTCTTTCAAAGAATTCAGGTCCCTAAACTCCTTCAATACTCTTGTATTTTGTAAAGACAAATCAAAACCCTTTCCAAATAACCAGGTTAAATTTCTTCTCATGACATCAACAATTATTTGGTGGGGATTATTTGATTCCTTTTTGTTCCAATCTATAGGAGTAATTGATTTTGATTCTAAATTTTGTTCAAGATAAAATTGGCTTACCACATTTGGGTCATCCTCTATTCCTTGGGGAATCATAACAATTTTGAAGTCAATTATTTTCATTAAGGTATTCCTATAGAAATCCCTTTTCCTGACCTCTTCTTCATCAACACAATTCATCTAATAATCCTTGAAATGAGGCTCATGCTCACCAAAAGTAACAACCCATCGAATATCAAAGTTAGGCCTTGGAGTAAACTTACCCATTTGGAATTTCTCCATTTCCCCATCCATCATCCTATCTTTTGCCACTATTTGACAAGAATATCTCCCAAGTTGGAGAGGAAATTTTATATTGGTTTTATGCCTTCTTGATAGTTTACTGTGCACAAGGACAATCTGCCTTGAAATATCCATTAGAACCCACTTATCAAAACCATACATTGGTAATTTATAATGCCTCCCTTCAAATCTAGTCTCTCTAAGATATGTAAAAAACTTTTATTGGATAAAAATACAATCATATTCCAAACTCACAATATTTCTCCTATTTATGCTTGAAAATACAGGAAATTGGGGCAATGAAGGAATCATTTACTTGTCAGAAATTCCCCTTCCAATTTTCCAATCTTAATTGTGTGTATAAATTGTAAACTATATGGGTTTCAAAGGTGGGTTTTAGTGGAATACTTGTAAATGAAATAAGACATCATTGAGAATTGGATGTTAGTTGTATTACCTTATCTAATATTTATTGTAATTTTCATTAACTAGGCATGAATTGAAGCTGATATAAGACTTCCCCAACATAAATTTCCTTTCTTTTCCAAAATACCCCAAATAAAAGGGAACATCCATTCTTGCAAGTTATTGGACCCCAAAAACCCAATAATTCTTCTTAAAAAAAAGATCTTCAACCTCCTCGATGAACAAGGCTTGGGTTAATTTCTTAGGAAGCCTCTTGGTGGATGGTTTTCTCTCCTTTAGCCATTAGGAATTCAATACCTAGGCATAGTCATCATGTTTTGCATCATGAATTTTTTTACGTACCTTCAACAATTGCAAATACTAGTGTATTTACTTATGGTATCCCCAATATGGTATTAAAAGCATTAGGTGTTAAATTAATGACCCTTTCACCACTTCCATCTAACACTTCCATTTTCTCGGGGTCATAATTTTCAGCACCTAACTAGAATAATTCAGAGGCATGAATTGAAGGAGGGAAATAAGATGAAAAATCAATACGAGTTGTCACCGATTTCTATCATCCATTGGATTCTATTCTAGGCATGAAGTCTCCCTAAAAATCCCTCAAATCCATATCTAATAAAATTGTATCCATTACATTATCTAGGTCACTGGTGATACTAGAAGAAACTTGAAAACCCAAATCCAAACTCTTCATTTTGCTACTTTCAACTCGTTTCCCCTAATTTCTTCAAAATTCACAAATTAATTGACAAGAGTACGAGGATACAACATGACTTACGAGTTTTCCACACACTTTGTGAATTCTAATTTTGTAATTTTGTTTCAAACTCCTTTAGCTCAATTCCACGAGTTTAGTAGTCAATTTTCCTTATTTTCATCGAAAATTCTCTTGGCTTAGGCATCCAAATCTTCACATGAAATGGTAAAAATTCAAAATGTTTGAAAAATTCTAAAAAATCTTCCTTAATTCATGCAAAAATACATTAATGGCGGTAGTCATAAATGCACCACATCTCGATCATCCAATTTTCTTCTTTCATTTGAATGTGGACCATCCACGTGGCTTGATCTGGGGATTTGCGGAATCGAGGAGTCTTTTTACATTTTTTCATTACTTTTCAAATGAGTGCAAGTTTGTAAATTTGACCCAAAACCCTACCTCTTGACTTTTTCTAAGAACATGATATGTGTCCCTGGTGGGCCTTGGAGGTTTCTTTGAATTTTACACTCCATCGGCTTATTGATGAAAAAGTGTATTATTAACCCAATTCCCCACTCCAATCCCATTTTGACACGTATTCCTTTTAGAAGCAGGGTCAACTTTTCCTTTTGGACTATTTAACTCGAATATTTGTTAGGCTTTTGTGTTTGTTTTGCAATCTATAGTTATTATGCAAATTATGTAATTTTTAAATTAATCATGCTATAGTGTAGATAATGGAGTTATGCCACTTTTTTTTTGGATTTCGGAGGAAAATATGTAATATGCACTGAAGATCATAGGACAATACACAAATGGGATTTTCATGGTTTAATATGATAAATCGATGGGTTTTTTCACATAGATCACTTAGGGACAATATGTTTATCACATTCCTTGGTGAAAAATAGGATTTACATTGGATTCACGACTCAAACACAGGATTTTCTTGTATTCAATAGGATTTCATTCTTCAAGCATACATGTTTTTAATTTTGACAAACTAGTCATGGAAAATTTTAAAGGCACACTCAAGATAGAAGGGTGAGATCAAAATGAGAACTAACATGCAAATATCATGACTTGTTTGAATATCATGTACCCAATTTTAAAGAATGTATTTTCTATTGATAAAAATCATGAGATCTACTTAGGAATAGTAAATAGGCCTACGGCCTAATGTAAAAGGAACTCTCCTAATAGTATATTTGTGGCTAAGAAAAATGTATTAAACTATAACAATAAGTTAAATCTTATTTTGTAACATGATGGCTATTGGGTTAGTATAAATTTACTATTTTTAGTCTCTATTTGGCTATATAATAAAGATGCCCGTTCATAGATTAAAAGGGATTATCTGTTGGTCTTTAAGGTAGTTATACCTAATGTTTATAATAACCATCTCAATGACTACTTAATTCTTATATTTGAATCTTTGGTGATATGTAAATAAGATTTAAATCATAGGAGTATATGATTAAAAAGAATACTATTGTTGGTTAGAATATTAGCTGTGAATTAGTGATAAAATTAGGTTGTGCGATTAATGTTGGATGTCCTCTCGAACTATAACATGATATGAAATAGTATAGATGTGATATGTATGGACCATTATGATGATAACTAAGACTTATACATTCACTCATCCAAAAGGGGAATTAATGTAAAATCCTTTGGATTATTCATGAGTTAATACTATTGGTTTGACTAGGATTAATTAAGGAAATAAAATACAAATAAAATCAGTAATATAAGAAGGATCATGGGGATGCAAGTTAAAAGAATAATAGCGATAAATGAACACATACATGTTGACCTTTGATGGGTAAATAAAATAAATTAACCTTTGTAGATTGGACATTTAGAGTCTAACTATTTCCTTAAAGGCATCAATCCTATGCTTATAGAACTAAGTTGTGTAGTCATGAATATCAACACACTATACTATGTATTAAAGATGTATGTTCCCTAATTAGCGGTTGTCCAGTGCACTTATATCTTGAAGTGGTTTATGAAATAATATGAAAGAGATATTCATAATTAATGATGTCTCGCTACTAAAATTTTATCATTAATTAATGACGGTTAATAAATTAAATGAGCCTATCATATTAGGGGAAACACATGAAGGTAGGAAAGACATCATATTCTTCAAGTATTTCCCGTCATACCGCACTAGATAGGGTTGGATACAGGAAGAGAGGAAGATGAGTAATGACCTAGGTCATTATGAGAACGCATATTTTCCTGTAGGTTTCTGAAGTACTATTGGTATGATCCGCATGAACCAGAAGCCAAGTTGTGTTGATTGTGACTTCGTTGTAAAAATTTAGTAACCAAGATAGGTAAGTAATCGTGAAGGTAACATTGTACTTAATAACTTAAAAACAAAAATTAATTATGATAACTATGAAAGGAACGGTTATGAGGTGAAGGGAAGACATGATCCCTAGACTTATGTGTAGTCTTGGAATCCAGACTTGCTAGCAAAATGCCAAATAACTATGGCCATAGTAATGCATGCAACTAGATACATTGTGTGTTCACAAAGTCCTGTTGCTACAACGTCAAGATTTAGATGATGGTTATAATGGTAGCTTTTCAAAGGACACAAAAATGTCATCACAAGTTCTCTCGACCTATAATAAGGCTTAATAAAATGATACATTGGGTGTATTGGCTTGTAAGAGTGTTAAAGGGGATTGCATAGGATCTATATAATCTCACCATTGCACATGGTTTTCATAGGATATTTGATTGGTTTTGAACACTAATTATTGCTAGTACGAATCGGTTGTTCTTGCTGAAATGATGTTTTAATTTCAACGTAACAAAATTAAAGGGAACTATATATTTGAATGCTGGAATTTTATTTTTGTGTATTAAGTTCACTAAATGCATAGCTGTAATGAATGGTATAGTATAAAAATGCCCTAGTTTGAAGAAGAAAATATGGCTACAAAGAAACTCCCGTGAAATAATATCTCTCTACACAACGCAAAATGACAACAAACATGGTGTTAATACATCATACATATGAAAATACACCTACCTATAACATCAACAAGCATTAATTTTCACATTTACAACACTCTGGGCTCAACCCAAGCCTTTTGGGTCACCAGTACCGGGAACAAGACTGGTGCACCCAGTAGCAGGTCATTAGCACCCATTCCTAGGATCTAGTGTCCCAAAGGTCATTAACACCTTCACCACTCTTGTCTAGGTCCAAAATGTTGAGAAACTCAATTTTTTTTGTTGCAAAAATTCATCAAAAATCCTAATTTCAACACAATTTTAAATAAAATCACACTTACTAGCTTAGTTGTTGTACATGATGCTACAATTGCTGCCACCATCTCAAATTGACTCAATCATGGTGCTCTAGCTTGGGGCATCTTTACACACCCAAAGCTCCAAATCCCACTTGTGTAATAATTAAATGAAGTCCCTATTCATGTTTTCATATTACTATTTATAGTAACTTCCAATTACTTACCACGCTATAGTCATTATTCATACTTATCCTTCAAACTAATTCACATTGCATGATTTCAATCATATCTTGCATATCCTTACTATGATTCATATCTCGTTTGCGTTTTATCTTCAAAAATACACCTACTTTCATTTTTTACACATTTCAAAAATGCTATCTTCCTCATCAACACAATTTCAACTCAATATATACACACTTTTGTGATATCTATCATGCATTTGTCTCATTCACTATTAAATCATTACATGATTACTTTCGGCTTAGTGTACATTCTCATTATCACTCCACATTTCACCAAAAGGGAGGCATACAATCGGGGCATCCTATAATCCCTCTCACACCATTACATGATAATTTTACATTTTCTAACTTCTCATTATAAAACATTTTCTCTGTATCATGCAACATTTCATACCACTTTTATTGATTCCCCCCTAATGATCTAATTTGGGGGGAAACAAGTGCAAAATATCTCCATAAGTAATCAACCAATTAATAACATGAATTCAATTCTTGATAAAATAAAACTTTTACTATTCAAAATCTCAATAAATTGACATAACACATCGTATTTATCCTCCTAGATGACCTAACTTGGGATTTATATCACCTCTTTCCCAGATGAATTAACATGAGAAGTTATTCTACATTTTCTACTACTTCCACATGACCTAACATGGAGGCCATCTCATATACATTACGGTGACACCCAAGGAGTGGGGAAATGAGATGCCATTTCCTTTCCTATACTACTCCTATATGGGTTATTCACATTTGATTGAAATAAAGACAAGTAGATCCAAATTAAAAAAATTGTCTTTATCCATCTCTGATGGCTAGGCATTTTTAGGATGTATTTGAAGTTGGAGAGTAAAACTAAACCTCTCTCCTTACACTTTTCCTCGGCGGCGGGACGCCCAAATCCTTAGTTTTTCACACACGTAAAATTGGTTTGGGCCTGATCACTCCTTACCCATACACATCTACATCAAAAATGAAATCAAAATATCTAATCACTCATTATCAAAATTATCAATCTCCATTATTTCTCCTCATAACGGTCCCATTTCTCTCATTATAACACATGGATTGACACGTTGATCCATGGTTCACCACGCTATATGTCCTCATTCGCATGTACTTCTTCAATATCATGCATGCTTCTACAACATGGGATTCTCTAGAATTATCTCAAGTATGCATCTCTATCTACTTTATGTTACCAAGATTTCACTCAACAACATAAAGTGGGAGAAAATGTAGACACAAAATCACACACTTACTACTATTTACTATACCACAAAGTATATTGTTTTATATATGGATCTCGTATAAGAAAAGTATTCATTGGTGACCCATTCCTTAGTCCATCTACTTATCTTGTTGGTTTCTATTGATTTTATCTTTCACACTTTTCACTCATACGACTAGTTACGGTAAGGTCGAGAGGGATCCTGTCGGTTAGTCTCCACTCATTTTTCATTGTTTGTCTCGGGCACTAGTGCTCGAGGCACTTAAGTCCATCTTGGGAACCCATTCCCTCTTTATGTTTGATCTTATTTTTGACATTTGAGGTTAGTCTTTTCAGTTTTTCCACTCATATCCCAAGGTACTAGTTGGCATGTCAGGTCATTAGTGTTGAAATTCAAGCAAGATATCCATATATAAAAACAAAATACATACCATAATAAGGGATGAAAAATTCTTATCAAGAGTTATCTATCTACATATCTCAAAGGACTGCATTTGGGTCCATTACTCTGCATACACACTATAAAGGAAGGGGGTTCATTCTATTCCATCCACACATTTTCAATCTATCTAGCTACGCCCACTATCTTGGCATCATTGGCACAAGGAGACTTAGGAGCACTATTACACACACAAGAACATAGAAATACATTGGGCCTAAAATTTTGTGCAATGCTTAATTTTAAGTTCACCATTGTGATAGCTAAGGATATTGAGAACCCTCATTTTGCATCTTTTTTTTTAGGATTTTATATATTTTTAGGGTTTTCTGGTTGATATTTTTATACAGTGTATAGGTACCTCGATGATCCAAGTATGACATATAGGTAGTATACGATGGAAAAGTGACATGTGAGCATGGGAATCTATAAGTAACTCTTCCTCACACCTAACCTCATGAGGTTGTGCCGAGACAACCGGTGGGGATGTAATACACGCGGGATGCGAGATAAGCTAGTTAGCTAATCTTATGTCTTCAACACGTAATAATGGGATCTGCGAATCTAAGGCAAAGAAG
This sequence comes from Taxus wallichiana var. yunnanensis, assembly GCA_018340775.1. Taxonomy (NCBI): domain Eukaryota; kingdom Viridiplantae; phylum Streptophyta; class Pinopsida; order Cupressales; family Taxaceae; genus Taxus; species Taxus wallichiana. Next base: position 13,600,581 of record CM031244.1, read on the forward strand.
GCCCTCCTAACACTGAACCGGTATGATATATTGTTTGGCAAGGATAGCTGCTCGAAGGCTCCAATTAATATCGAGATCTACCGTGATCGATCTATGGGCTATGGGATACATGGAAGATGACCTATGGGTGCTTCATATATACCTCCCGACAAGGTCATGAAAATGGAATGGCCAAAATGTGTCGTGGATCTTTTGGTGCTTTATGGATGATTTTCTAGTGGTCTAGAAATCTTTAGCTTGATTAGCTACTACGTTTAATAATGATAATTGTGTGATAATGTCTGGTGGCAGTGGAGAGGACCTCAACACTAATGTTTGCAAACTAGAGTCAATATTTGATTGATTTGTAGGCCCGTTGGGTTGTGGGACCTGTGGATCACAACCGTAAGTTTGTGGTTGCTGTGGACCTCCTATGGTCATGTGAAGAATCAATTCCTTCTTCCAAGTATCCAGTAATCGTATGCCTTTTCGGCCTCTACGTTTAGAACTAGAAGTTGCGATTTTCTCAGTACCTAACAGGTGTTCTGGAAACTTGGATACATAAGCTAGTGTCTATATCAACGAGGAGGTCTCCTACGTCTAGATGTGGGACTAGTGGATCACAACCGAATGTTTTCTCTCTTTTAGGTCCTTCTATAGTCATACGGATATCTATCGGAAGTCGTAATTTATGATTTGACGAGAACGTGTCGGCTTTGTCATCTTCTATGTTTAATACTCTTAGTTGTGCATTGATTTCTTGCGGGTCTTCTATTTCTTGGAAGACCTGAATTTTGAGATTTTGATCTATGTCGTTATTATTGCTGCAACAATATTTGGTTGAGGCACGATTGGCTCAAAAACGTATTCCTTGGGCTCCCTAGGTCTCGTGATTGTCATACAAGATCAATATAAGCCTAACTGAAATGAAATAAACTAACTATGCAAGATATATCTACAACATATATATATATTCCTCTATTTTTTGTATTTTTGATAGAATTTTGAATAGAATTGAAAGAGAAACTAATCAAATACATTCAAAAAATGAAAACTAATCTAATAACAAAATTAAAACAAACAAGGTAGCCTGGTGTAGCTACTTGCCTGTGCAGTTGTGAGTTTATCCTAAATAACTAGATAGTTGATTAACTTAATTGAAAGATTCTCGATCTTGCCTCAAAAGTGAGGAATGAATCATAGCTTCTCAGAAACTATCAATCCCCATAGCTTCCCTGGAAATATTGAAAATGAAACTTAATTGAAATGAAATATTTCACTACTCTATTTGATATGTTTTAACTAGAACTTTGACAGATAAAACCTAGAATTTATAGAACAGTGGTGAATCCAGTGGTGTATGATTTTGTCCCCTTAGAATGATCTCCTCATTCCTTCATGTTCACATGAATCCAGAAGAGCGTGTATATGCTAGCATCAACAGAAAAAGGTATTTTGAACAATGGTAGCTTTGGATATAGACCGAATAAAATGTGAGTAGGAGAGGGACAACGCAAGTGACAGAGCTTGGCATATGCAATTCCTAGTGGGATTTATTGCGGGAATACAATGCAAGTGTACCGAGAGATTATAGAATCTATGTTCTATGAAGAAAAATACTTGTAACTCTAATGGATGCAATCTACAAATGACACTACTACTCTGCTCTAAACTAAATTGTATGATCAAAAATGAACAAGACTGAAGTAGGAAGATCGAATGGCTTCTAATAGCAAAAGAAAAACTAGCATGGATGCAAATATGAGAACACCATGAATTCTAAGCAAGAATTTGAAAGACTAAACAATGGAAATGAGAAGTTAAGGGGCCATTTTCTTGAAAACAAGATGGATACTTATAGATTTCACATTCACCCAAAGGTAATTCCCATTAGAACTCTTTTACCATTAAACAATGAAGAAACACTATTCCAGGGGACATAAAACATTAATACAAGCCAAGGCGGTTGAGAAAAGATGGTAAAAGTTAAAAAATTATGCAAGTCATGATCAAAAGAATGTGCTAGAAAATGCATGAAGGACCGCCGCCCTGAGCAGGGCGGCGGTTATAGGACCACCACCTTGCCAGGGCGGCGGTTTCGTCACTAAAGGTCAAAACACTATTAAAAGGGGGGCGAGGGATAAAACAAGGCATGAGGAACTTGGATAAAGCATTTGGGATGCTAACATATACTTTGTGAGCTTCTCTGGATCCGAACACCTTGCGAGGTGACCTGTATCATCATTGGGGCATGTGTGACATCGTTTCAAAGCAGACACAGTACCCTACAATTTTGGGTACGTACATATTGCCCCCTCGGAGAAGCATTTTAACCATGAAGAGGCATAAAATGGTGGGTCCGAGTATGGCGGTCCCAAAATGGGAAGCTAGAAATTATACCTAACATGCCCGTGTGTCAAAATTTTGCCATCCGAGTTCCCACTACCTATAAAATGGAAAGAGGACTCAAGTGCAGATAGATAAAACAAATCAAAAATAAATACTAAATTAGTATGAAATGAGGACTTACCATTTACGCGGGGATAAGAACTTACCTCCGTCGGTGCTCTAAACTTGCAAAAGGGCATTCAAAATGAGTCAAAACACTATATATATAAAATGGGACCACTTTCCTATTCATTTGTGCGTGTTGATTTGATAGTTTTTGAGCTCTGGGACCCACGGTGACGGTTTTCGACGAGAGTATAGTCAAAACGTGTGTAGTGAGATAGCGATCATGCCTTCACGAAAGCAGAACATCGACCTGTGATATCTTAGGTTAGTTCTTCTCGATTTAACGTTTTTGCACCCAAAATGTAAAAATGATGAAAACTTTTTTGTTGGGGGATTTTTAGAAATGTCAGTTTTAAATGTGTCTCTTAGGGGGTGCCTAATGGGTAGGCTTTTGTTTTAGCTAAAATGGTCAATTTTTGTATTTTTAAGCATTTTAGGGCATGTGACCCATTTTTAAATGTGGGATAGGACCGCCGCCCTGAGCAGGGTGGCGGTTATAGGACCGCCACCTTCTAAGGCGGTGGTTATGGAACCGCCGCCCTACTTAGGGTGGTGGTTCTCTCCAGAATGCTAAAACAACACTAGTTTGAATTCATTTTTGCATTTTTAGTGTCCTTACTTGCTTTAATGATTTTTCTAATGCAATCTTGATGCTAACTTGCTTCTTTTTGTGGTTTTTGTGTGTTTTGCAGAAGAAAGAAGAGTACATTAGATGGAGCCGAGAGAGGGAGAGTGATTGGCTTCCAGTAGTGTTAGATGCTCTCTCTCAGGCTGAGTAGGATACTCTTCAGAGGGTAGGTATATTGAGGATCACATGGGTCCCCCACGTTGCACTTGCCAGTCACATATTATGTGACTTATTTTCTTATTAGGATGTAGATCGGAACACCTTCCAATTTCCAGGTGTTAGGGGTGAGTGGACTATCACCCTAGAGGATGTCTACCACATTTTGGGAGTCCCAATTATTGGGAGGAGACTTTCATTTGATATAGCAGTATCCAGAGCTCAGGTGACTCAGTGGGCCACCTATATGGGAGATGCAATTGTCTCCATTGGTTTGAAGAAGGGGCTGAAGGTTCATTCTATTCCTAGCTTTCCCATCCCTCTAATCCATCAGGCCATTATGGGCATCCTTGCTTCAAGATTGATTGAAGACAAGGGAGGGGATACTTTACTCTACTGTTGGGCCCCCATCATCACAGATTGAGGCACATGGTCGATTTATGCTTGGGAGCCGATATACGTGGGACCACCTATCATGACTTATACGGGGTGGTTCGATTACGGGGACAGTCACGAGCCATCGACCTTAGTAGTTATGAGCTAGGTCTATGAGTGCATCATCCCTTATGGGAGAGGTATAGAGGTGGAGGATCCTGGGGCCGTGAGGGCAGCTAGATGGACAGAGATGACGGTGGTTAGAGAACCCTACAAGCCAGTTGCTTCCGTGACTACTAAGGATATGGAGGCCACACCTTATCAGGCCATGGCAGGGTTGTGGGGCGAGGAGACCTTTACTTTGATCTCTGCTCTATTACAGGGCAGCTTATGGATAGGATGGGGAAGGTAGAGAAACACCCCTTTAATCGAGTGCCTCAGCAGTTCGGCCTTACTTACATTGACATGCTTCCCCTAGTGGTGCCAGTGTTCAGATCAGTTCGAGAGGCTAGGGAGGTCCTAGAGGCCGGGGTTGGGTGTTGTTACTCTGGTGTCCCTATTGCAGCCGGGAGGGTGGTATGCGCTCGAGGAGAGTGGGTGCTCCTCGGGAACCTTTAATTTGGATCACCACCTGGGCCCTACCCATAGCAGTGATGACCCCATTGATATAGACTTTGAGTCGAGCGAGTTCATAGGGGAGAGATGGAGGAGGACCGAGGACATAGAGATCGGCGAGCGGGGGAAGAGGATAGCGATCACGAGTGGCATGATACTCGGGAGATCTTACAGGTTGAGAGGGTGACTCTAGTCTCAGAGGAGTTACTTTCTCAGGACCTAGGTGGAGAGGACGAGTCCGTGGCAGGATGCCATGTTGTCCCAGACGTAGGAGGGGGACACCAATCATTGGTGGCATATGTGGCGACGTGGATCCCGCAGATCCTTTGTGGAGGCCCAGAGATCCGAGTGAGTTGTCACTCTTCTTTTGATGTTTATTTTAGCTAGAATTTCCTTAGTTACTACCTCTCCTTTTGTTCATCCTTGGTTTCACCTTTTGATTGTTTTCTAATTTGTTTTCTCCTTTTCTTGTAGAGACTGCTGATGAGTGGTGAGACTTGATTTGCTGGGTATGTACTGACACCCTGATACTCCCCATGGAGAAGAATCATGCTGAGCTATCCATGGATGTAGTGGAGCATTCAGCAGCTGGTAGGCATACCGATGTTTTCTCCCCATCGGCATGTGGCCAAGATGGTGACTTCCCTCTATGCCGAGGTAGCCAGGTATAGGGCTGCAGAGCGCTTGATGAGGAAGAGTTGCTCTCATAGTGAGGCTACAACTACTATTTAGGATCACAAGCCCTTAGTGAACTTAGAGTTCTAGTGTAGTCGAGTCCCAGGTGTGATCGTGCGCCTTCTAAGGGATCTCATAGGGATTGAGAGGCCACTTGGTTCCTTTTGTAGTGACTCTTGCTAGATTGTTTATACAACCATTTTTTTTTTTGGGCTCATTGAGCATTTTGACCATGCCTAGTGCATGATGGCATTGTACATAAAACCTAATTATATATATATACATCTCTTTTTGGATCTAGATCTCTTTGTACCTAGAGTTTTGTGATTCATTTTCACATGTATATTAGATGTTTATTAAAAATTTTTGTTTTTATATGCTTTTCATAATGTATGCAATGGAGAAAAAATATCACAAATGTTTTCTTTTTGTATTTTGTGATGCTGATGTATGATGATGTGGAAACTATGTGATCTTGAACTTTAGTTTCTATAAGCAATTTTGGTACTTCATATTGTTTTGGCAAAATGTGATGATGAAGCTGGTATGATGAGTAGATGAACTTGCCCCACTCCTATCTCCACGCAACTAGTAAGATGTGAGGGCTCACCACCGAGAGCTAGAAATGGCACAAGCTATGAGGTGTGTTGAAATGGTAATGATGGGAGATATACAAAGAGCTGGTGGAACCAAATTAGGATGCTACAAACCTATCTTACTCAAGTGAATCCATAGTTTATAATGTAACTTGCTTTATAGTTTATAAAGACTTAGATCTGTAGATGACCACTTGGTTGATAAAATCTGGTTTTCAGGGTTTTGAACTCTCTTGGAATTTTGGACATCTGATTCATTTGTTTTTGACTCAAGATTTCAAAGGTTTTTTTGAACTATTTTCTTATGAATTTTAACATTTACTGTTAAGCGGACCCCCTACACCTTGGCCCATGCTACTAGTAGGAAACATGGGCTTATCACCATGGACAAGGCACAAGTGAGTAAAGGCATTCCCATCCTTTCCCAACCCTACGTCACTAGTAAGAGACACAAGCTCAACATTTAAGGTTGGTAGGGAAAGGAAATTTGTAAACGTAAAATTTTCTGTTTGATCTATATTTGACGTACTTACTTAAGCAAAATGTCGGGATGCTCTTATTTCCAATGAGATATATACATGAGATAGATGTGACACCATGAAGCTTCTAGAACAGACCATAGGCAAGAAACCTATCCTAGGACGAAACCAAAAAGTGAGAACAAGTATGCAAGCCTTGGCATGGCCACCGTTAGGACTTTGTCATATCTTGCTTTAATTGATGAAATGATTCTGAAACAATTGATGATGTTATGAAAATGAAGAAGTATGATTTGAATGCTCCTGTCAATACTATCGAAGTTTGTAAAGAATTTCTTAATAATAAGTCCCTTGATCACCAAATTTTTGAAACGAGTGAACAAAATGAACCTATCTAAATGAATATGTAATGCATATATAATTATACAAATAGTGCCAATGCTTCATGCATAAAATTGTTTAAGATACGATGAATTGGTGATTCATTGAATTCCTCACCCTCCAAAGTGTGGATAAGAGATACACACCTATTCTTGTAGTCTTTCATGAATCGATATGGACCTAACCATTTGAGCGAAACTTTCTTCCTTCACCGATTTTCTTATCGATTCGGCTATCTAGTCTCGAACTAGATCTCCTTCATATATTTCTCACTCATAGACTTTTTTGTTATACTACCGGCACATCCAGTTAGCATAGGCTCTATGCCATTGTTCAGCATTTAGCCTGGCTTTGTCAAGGCTCTCTAGTTAAGAGAGGTGTGCCTCCCTGTAAGCTTCCTCATCCAGAATCCCTTGTAATGAGATGTGGAGACTGGGTATTTCAACCTCAAGTGGGAGAATTGATTCTGCTCTCGAATACCAAAGAAAGGAGTTGCTCCTATTGGTGTTCTTATTGAGGTTCGGTGGGCCCACAAGGCTGGATATAGTTTCAAATGCCAATCTTGTTTATTCTCCTTGACTATTTTAAGGAGAATAGCTTTCAATGTTTTGTTCGTCACTTCGGCTTGCCCATTGGCTTGAGGGTAGTAAAGAGAGGCTGTGTGATGGTTTATCTTGAACTTGCTACATAACTCATGAACCTCGTTGTTCTTAAAGGATGTGCCATTATCTGAGATAATGACTTGTGGAACACCATACCTGCAGATAATTTGGTTCAAAATGAATTTGACAATCACTGAGCCTGGTACAGTGGTGAGAGGCATGGCCTCCACCCATTTGGTAAAATATTCCATGGCTTTGATTATAAAATTATGGCCATCGGTTAATGAGGGAGAGAATTTCACTATCAAATCTAAACCCCACGTGGAGAAGGGCCATGGAGTTGCTATTGGTTGCAGGGATTGTCTTTGGTATGTGAATCTCGTGAGAGAATTCTTAGCATTTGTGGCACTTGCGCACAAATTCCACTATGTCATGCCCGAGAGTGGGCCAAAAATAGCCCATCATCGATGTATTTTGTGAGTGGTGGCATGACCACCGAAGTGGCCCCACATATCCCCTTTGTGGGATTCATGAAGAATCCTCTTGGATTCTTCTATGTCAACACATCTTAGAAGCATGCCGTCTAAGGCTCTATGATAGAGAACTTGGTCTAAAACAACATATTCAACGGCAATAATGTGTAACTACCTTCTTTTTTGTGACGTGGCATTTTTCAGGTATGTATGGTCCATGATACAATTGATGATATCAGTACACCAGGGACATGTAGAAATGGGGGGTTTGGTTTCAACAAAGTATATACATTCATCGGGAAAGTCTAGATCTACTAGCTCACCTCCATCTAGTGGATTGTCAGCTAACCAGTCTGTAATGATTTGTCCTTTAATGGATTTTTGGTTTACAAATGTTAACTCAAATTCTCTCATTAGGGTTATGAAATGTCCCACCTTCTTAGACAAGAACCCTTGCGTGAGGAATGTCCGTAAATGGTCTATCTTCACAATGACCCTTGTTTCTTGATTTAACATGTAATGTCTTAAACATTTTGTGGTGAAGATTATGGCAAGGCATTCTCTTTCTACTTGTGTATAACACATTTCATAATCAAGCAACGTTCAGCTAATGAAATAGATCACGCGTTATCATTTATCATTGTCTTCTTGAGCCAACATGCAGGCCAGTGAGACATGAGTGGCTCATGAGTATAGGATCAAAGGGAAGTCTGGTTTGGGAGGCATTAGCATGGGCGGTGACAACAAGAAGCACCTAACTGCTTTGAAAGCCTCATTGCAGTCTTCAGTCCAATCGATGCTATAATATTTCTTGAGTAGATTGTTGATTGAATGAATGGTAAAGCTTAAATCTAGGATGAACCTTCGGATTGCACTGAGTTTCCCAAGAAAGCGACTTAATTCGAGACTTGTTTGAAGGTGGGATCATTTCGAGAACAACCCGTATTTTGGCCGGATCAACATCAATCCCTCATGAAGATATAACATATCCTAGAAGTTTACCTCCTATTACACTGAACACATACTTCTTTGGGTTTAATGTGACACCATACTCAATTAGTTGTGAGAGGATGATACGGAGCACTTAGGATGATCAAAATGTTTCTTGGCCTTGGCTAACAATTCATCCACATATGATTCCAAAATTTTAGGAGAAGATCATGAAATATATAAGTCATTTCTCAGCGATACGTAGCACCGGAATTCTTAAGACCAACTGGCATAACAACATAACAATAAGTTCCCCTAGGAGTTATAAATGTGGTTTTGGCTTGATCTTGTTTAGATATTTTTATCTGATTGTACCCTAAGAACCCATCCATGAGGGACAGTAGTTCAAATCCATTTGTTACATCAACGATAATGTCAATGGATGGTAATGGGAAATCATCTTTGGGACAAGCTTTGTTAATATCCTGAAAGTCTATACAAATGCATATCTTCCCATTCTTTTTGAGGACGGGAACAATATTAGACACCCATTGTGAATAGCCAATGGGCTTGATGAATCCTACCTAGAGAAGCTTCACTACTTCCTCTTTTACCATGAGAGCCACTTTTGGCTTCATTGGTCTTGACTTCTGTTTAATTGGCTTTGCATCTGGTTTAGTGACTAGATTATGTACCACAACTTGTGGTGCGATACCTATCATTTATTTATAACTAAATGCAAAAGCCTTTTGATGTTCTTTGAGGATTTGGGTGTGTATTTCTATTTCTTCTGGAGTTAGTGAGGATCCTAACTTAAAAATTTTGGTTCTTCCTCCATTCCAATGTTTATGTCAATGGTTTCTTCTATCAAAGAAGCATTACCTTCTTCAAATTCAGGTGGGGCTGAAGGTAGTTACAAGTTTTCTCAATTTTCTATCTCGTAGACATCGAGATCCTTCTGTGGAGGAGACTCTACCGTGGGATTTCCAAAGTAGGAAGAGGAGTGTGGTATTAGGTGAAGATCAACTATAGGGTGAGAAAGGTGTAGCTCTACATAGGCATTTAGATATTTAAGAGTGAGTTTATCACTATTAATATGACATAAGATAGAGGATTCATTATCAGCTGTGTGTGTTAAAAGAGGGTTCGTTGATATTTTCTTCACCAATGGTTCAGTACGAAGTGATACCTTGAAACTTGTATCTTCCAACTCATTACTTGGGGTAAAACACGAAGCTGAGGTTGTTATTGAATATGCGAGAAGGTTTGTTCTCGTGGGATTGCCTCAATGGATATGAAGTCGAATCCTTTTCTTAAATCTAATACTATTGTTTTATAGAGTTGTAAGTGCTCAAATCTAGTCTCACATACTTTAAAGACTTGGTTTGAAACTAATTAGGAGTCTTCTAACACTCTGATGTCATTAACACCAATCCTTTTGGCTATGATGAGGCCAAGGAGGAGGGCTTCGTACTCAATGCCATTGTTTGTGCATTCAAAGTTTAACTTAAAAGAAAAAGGTAGGATCTTTCCCTCAGGGGAAGTGAAGATCACACCTGCCCCGGCTCCATAGTGACATCTAGCTCCATCGAAGTGGAGAGTCCAATACTTACTAGGAAAGATGGATGCTGGGACATTCTTTACGTCTCTTTCTTTTGTTTCGGTTACTTCTACCATGCAAAGTTCCTCTGCTGGAAGTGAACCAACTCTTAGGGAACATCCCATACCTGTGGAATCAAATGGTAGGAAAATTGGTAGATCTTGTTCTAGTAACTTGACAATTTTTTAGTAGTTCCTAATGACACTGTTTCTACAATGTTAGCTTCATCCTTGAGGGCTGGGATGCCCTTGACTAGGTTCGTAATTTCTAGTTCTATTGTAGGTATTAATTTTTCTTGGTTTTGAGTCGATTGGTTTGTTAAGTTGGTTTGTTGGGAGTTCAAACTCAGAGTGAATGCCTAGTCTTTTCTTTAGGTCTGCTAGGTGTATGTTGAATGGTTTTGGGTCACCTTTTGCTACGAATATCTTTCCTAGGTGTAAGAATCTTATTTCTTGGAATAATGTAGAAGGGATTGCTTTCATGCGATGTATCCATGGTCGACCGAGGATCATATTATAGTTGGTTTCCTGATCTATGATATAAAACTCGGTGAGGATTGTCTTGGGTCCTAAGGTGACTGGTAATATTATAGTCCCAATTGAAGTAGCTTTAAGGCTATCATAACCTCTTAGCGTATTTCTTGTTGTGGAATAGTTTGTTTCTCCATATCCTAGCTTTTAAAGGAAAGAGAAGGGGACAATGTTAACTATTGCCCCATCATCAACCATTACACATTTAACGTAATTATTGTAAACCCACACTGTAAATGCAAGACCTGGATCACCTCTATGTGTAATTTCAACATCTGTTGGCATTTTGTTTATGTTGAATATAAACTTGGTATCCCTATTTGGCTGCCCTAGAGGGTGGATATCAAAGTCTATATGGTTTACTTATGTTTTAGGAGGTGGAGTGATGTTAATTTAATGACCTAGACCTAGTGCTTCTAAAAGAGCAGCCCTATGGGTAGGAGAGTTCTTCAACAAGTCCAAAAAAAAAAGATGTGAGAGAAGGTCTTTGTTAAGTCATTAATTAAATCATAAGCACCCACGGGTTTTCCAACATTTTTGAATGTTATCGGCTCTAGTGGATAGATTGAATTTGGTTGAGAAGAATATTCTCATGCTCTTGTTATGGCTTCTACGTGCAGCTCAGTATCTAATTCTACTAGACCAACTATCTTGGTTTGTGGCTGATTTCCTAATTACGGTGTGACAGGTGGGTTTAGTGAAGTTGAGGCTTTATGATTGTTATTTCCTGTTATTACACCTTTTTTTATCCCATTCAGATTTAATTTATTATTGTGATTTGGGAGTGGATCATTAAAGATCTTGAGAGGTGCATTTTGAGGGGAAACTACCCCTGTGAAAGTATTCGGCATAGGTGTCACAGAATCTGTTAAGAACATATCTATGAAGAGTTGTCTTTGTTCTTCTGGAAAATGTTGCATGAAATTATTGTAATCGTGACAAGTCCTAGTGTCATGGCCTCAAATTTTTGGAAACCACAATACGAGTTGGGATTATAATTCCTAGGTTGTTGGTTTGGCACGTGTTGTGGTCCAAAACTCTGATTAAACTATTGACTATTAGGATTAAAGTTTTGTGTTTGTTGTCTTTGGTTTTGGTTTTGATATCCAGTTGAGTTTTGACTTGGACCCTATGTCTGGATCTACCGTTGTTGTTGTTGTTGTTGTGGATGATTAAAATCCACCACGTTGATTGTTGTTTTGTTGATTGTTAAATGGTGGTGGAACATTTACAATGTTTTCTTTTTAGTCGATCGGTCACTCCATCTGTTGTCACTCTGTAGTTTTTGTTAAGGATTTTAGGTCCTTGATTGGCATTTGTGGTAGTAGGATAAGTCGTAGTGTTTTGGTTGGGGATGATTAACCTCCCATTTGTTCCATATGTCTTGCAACCGCTATCTATTACAGCTTGATCTATTTGGAGTGTTCTCTTGAGCACTTCATCATAAGTTATTAGTGGGAACCTGGACTTCTTCCTTTATCTCTCTGTAAGATAATGAAGGAATAAATCACATAGTTCCATCTGATCCATGTTTGGAGCTTCTTTAAAGAATAGAGGACTTTAAACCATCTTCAGATGAAATGAGCAACATATTCATTGTGTTCTTGCTTAATATGCAAGAATTCCACGATTCTTGTTCTCAACAATTTGTTCATGTCAAATGCCTTGATGAACTGCGAAGCGAGTTGTTTAAATGAATGTATTGAGGCTTCGGGTTTTACGTAATACCAATCGAGGTGATACCCTCTAAAGTTTTGGGAATATTTTAGCAACAACTCCATCCCAAGGAGAAATTCTTGAATGAGTATGGCATAGGCCTTAATATGTGCATTTGGGTCTCCCTCCCTTTGTACTTGGGTAGATTAGGGAGAGAGGTCTTGGAAGCATGACGCTTTGTATAGTGAAGTATAAAGGTTCTTTCAAATATTCTGAATAAGTCCCTATTGCATAGGTTTTGACCATTGATGGTGTTTGCTGAGGGGGTGGAGGTGGAATGGGTTGTTGATATGGCATAGCATATGTATTCACAGGGGCATAAGGAAATCCCTGTGGTTGAGCGAACATGCTGGGAGAAGAGAACATATCTCCCTGTGGTGATTTGGAATACATGTTTAAGTATGGAGGAGCATTGCTCAGGAATGGGTTGTTTTGTGCTAAGCCGGGAGGTATCATATTCTCAACTGGAGTGGTGTTAGAAAACACAGTTCTAGTTGGTGTTTGTTGTAAATATTGAGGAGGCATGCCCAATGTGCCTATTCCTGTGAGGAGGTCTACTTGGCTGGGATGATGTGGAGGATTGGAAGTTCCTACTTGCATGAACTATGAATTTTGACTTACTTGAGCAAGTTCCAACCCCTAACCTTCTCAACTAAGGCTAAGATGACCTCATTTGGTGAAGACATGATATTTTTCCTTAGTGGCATTTGTTGTATATCTTGAGGTTGTATAGGCATATGGTACCCTACTATGAATTGATCGGTGCCCTGCCAAGTTTCACCACGAGGAATTTCCTATAGGTGGAGGAATGGGGGTGTTTTCTTGGAATGAGACCTCGGGTTGTGTTTACAAACCTCATATAGGTGGGTACATACTTTGAGAGTGTTGTTCACTCCTAGCATAACGTGCTAAGTGTTTGTTATCTAAAAATAGATATGGATCTGACTGCCTACTAATTTGTGGTCTAAGCAACACCTAAGGAGATGAACTAGATTCTCTAGTGAGCATCATATTTTTTGAGCCTGAAGGCTTTGGTTGTTGCATTTGAGTGAGCTGATCCAACTCCTCTATTTGGAAAGAAGAACTATATCTAGTCCTTTGAGCCGAGTTTGTGTTGAAAAACCGTTAGTTGAATAGTTGTCACCCCATCTTTGAGATCGAGGGTGATGGTTGTATATTTAGTTGATCGTAGTATGTTTCAAGACCTAGGAGAGGTTTGCCATATGCATCATATCCAGACATATTCAAGGGGTATATGAATACCCAAAAAATAATGGGAAAGAGCGAAGGTGGATAAAATTAAAAGAAGAGTGTGAAAGTGAAACAATTGTTCCTTTCACGTAAGTTTCACCAATTTTGTTGGTAAAGCTGATGTGAAGGCTAATGAGGTGGAAAAGATGAAAAGTATACTAATTGGAAGAACAAGTAGAAATAAGACTCGAATCCAGAAGGTAGGAAGTTTCACGTTGGGTTCACCAATTTTGTACGATGGAAAAGTGACATGCGAGCATGGGAATCTACAAGTAACTCTTCCTCGCACCCGACCTCCCGAGGTCATGTCGAGACAACCGGTGGGGATGTAATACACGTAGGATGTAGATAAGATAGTTAGGTAATCTTATGTCTTCAACATGCAATAATGGGATCTGCGAATCTAAGGCAAAGAAGGCCCTCCTAACCTGAACCTGTGTGATAGATCATTCGGCGAGGATAGCTGCTTGAAGGCTCTAATCAATATCAAGTTTTGTTGTGATCAATCTATGGGTTGTGGGATACGTGGAAGATGACCTATGGGTGCTTCGTATATACCTCCTAACAAGGTCATGAAAATGGAATGGCCAAAATGTGTCGTGGATCTTTTGGTGTTTTATGGATGATTTTACGTCTGGTCCAAAAATATTTAGCTTGATTAGCTATTACGTTTAATAATGATAATTGTGTGATAATGTTTGGTGGCGGTGGAGAGGACCTAAACACTAATGTTTGCAAACAAAGAGTCAATATTTGATTGATTTGTAGACCCGTTGGGTTGTGGGACATTGATCACAATTGTAAGTTCGTGGTTTTTTGTGGACCTCCTATGGTCATTTGAAGAATCAATTCCTCTTTCAAGTATCCAGTAGTCGTATGCATTTTCGGCCTCTACGTTTAGAACTAGAAGTTGTATGATTTTCTCAGAGTACCTAATAGGTGTTACAGCGACTTGGATACGTAAGCTAGTGTTTATATCAACGAGGAGGTCTCACGTGTAATGCATTTGTGGGACTAGTGGATCACAACTGAATGTTTACTCTCTTTTAGGTCTTTCTATAGTCATATGGATATCTATCAAGGAAGGCTATAATTTTTCTGATTTGACCAGAACGTGTGTGCTTTGTCGTCTTCTATGTTTAATACTCTTAGCTGTGTATTGATTTCTTGCAGTCTCTTGTTTTTCACAAGACCTAAATTCTGAGATTTTGATCTATGTCGATTATTGCTGCTGTGAGGTATTTTGTTGAGGCATGATTGGCTCAAAAAAATATTCCTTGGGATCCCTAGGTCCCGTGATTATCAATATAAGCCTAAGCTGAAATGAAATAAACTAACTATGTAAGATATATCTACAACATATATATATATATATATATATATATATATATATATATATATATTCCTCTTTTTTTGTATTTTTGATAGAATTTTGAATAGAATTGAAAGAGAAACTAATCTAATACATTCAGAAAATGACAACTAATCTAATAACAAAATTAAAACAAACAAGGTAGCTTGGTGTAGCTACTTGCCTGTGCAGTTGTGAGTTTATCCTAAATAACTAGATAGTTTATTAACTTAATTGAAAGATTCTCGATCCTACCTCAGAAGTGAGGAATGAATCATAGTTTCTCAGAAACTATCAATCCCCACAACTTCCCTTTTAATATCAAAATGAAACTTAACTGAAATGAAATATTTCACTACTCTATTTGATATGTTTTAACTAGAACTTTGATAGATAAAACTTGGAATTTACATAATAGTGGTGAATCCAGTGGTGTATGATTTTGTCCCCTTAGAATGATATCCTCATTCCTTTGTGTTCACATGAATTCGAGAAGAACGTGTATATGCTAAAGCATCAGCGAGAAAAGGTATTTTAAACAATGGCGGCTTTGGATATAAGTGAATAAAATGAGAGTAGGAGAGGGACAACGCAAGTGACAAAGCTTGGCATATGTAATTCCTAGTGGGATTTATTACGGAAATATAATGCAAGTGTCCGAGAGATTATAGAATCTACGTTACGTGAAGAATAATACTTTGCAACTCTAATGGATGCAATCTACAAATGACACTACTCTGCTCTAAACAAATTTTAATCAACAAGACTAAAAAGGGGAAGATCGAATGGCTTCTAACAAGAAAAGAAAAACTAGCATGGATGTAAATATGAGAACAACATGAATTCTAAGAAAGAATTTGAAAGAATAAACAATGGAAATGAGAAGTTGAGGGCCATTTGCTTGAAAAAAACAATTTGGATACTTATAGATTTCACATTCACCAAAAGGTAATTCCCATTATAACTCTTTTACCATTAAACAATGAAGAAACACTATTCCAGGGGACATAAAACATTAATACAAGCCAAGGCGGTTGAGAAAAGCTGGTGAAAGTTGAAAAATTATGCAAGTCGTGATCAAAAGAACGTCTTTGGAAAATGCGTGAAGGACTACCACCACTGAGCGGGGTGGCGGTTCTGAGACCGTTTCTCCACTAAAGGTCAAAACATCATTAAAAGGGGGGCGAGGGATAAAACAAGGCACAAGGAACTTGGATAAAGCATTTGGGATGCTAACATATACTTTGTGAGCTTCTCTGGATCCGAACACCTTGTGTGACATCATTTCGGAGCAAAGTACCTGTAATTTTGTGTATGTATAGTGACCAAAGGAGAATAAGTGTGAAACACTATCCACACCATCGAGATCCAGGTTCCGACCATTTCTAAAGACTCTAGCACATCCACAGAGGTCCTTGGTGCCCTTGAGGAACCCCTGTTCCTACTCAAGCACCTGTGTCTAAGTATTTCCACCTCCTCTACATTGTTATTAGGCTCATTACAATGGTTTGTGCTCATATTCCATTAAATTCTCTAGTTCAGACTCACTATGGGATACAAAAAATTAAGGTAAGTTCCCTATCTCCTACATTTTCTTTCATATAAAGATCAAAAAAATTATGAGCACTTTTATTTCAATGTATATCAATTATAACGAGTCTTTACATTTAGATTTTAATAAAAATTCTTATTTTATTAAATCGGGAATCATATGAATAGTATATAATTAGGACTATATAATTACCCAAAGTGTGTGATTTTGTGTCTAGATTTTCTCCCACTTTATGTTGTTGAGAGAATTCTTGATAACATAAAGTAGATAAGAGATGCATACCTGATAACTATGTATATTGATGGTGAAAGCGTGCCGAGAGACAAAGAAAAGTGTGGATGATAAAAATGTAAAGCATGGAAACTAGAGAGCAGAAAGTGCAAAAATTGATGATGATGATGACCCGGGGAGGGAATGCATGTCTATATGTCCTCTTTGTACATGTTGTTGATTCCTAAGCTGATGTGATTGATGTTGTTGACGTTGTTAATGTTCAATGATATTGACTACCACTTGCCATAAGGATGGACTTACAAAAGAGAAGAATGATCAAGTAGTCAAATATTGTGTATATGATAAAAATGTGTAAAATCTATGTAAAAATCATGTAAAATGTAAAAATGTGAAAATGGAACATGTGCGCTTTGATCCATGATGAGAAAAAGAGTGTAGAAAGGATCTTTATGATGATGTAGAAGAGTGAGTTTTCAGGAGATCTCATGCCAAAAACTAGAAGAAATGTAGGTAGAAAAGTATGATGTCATCATATAACCTTTAACTCCTTCCCAATGTATGGAACACAAGCTGTAGATGGTGTTAAAAAATCCATCCTGGTTTAACCAATTCCGATCCAATGCAAAAGAATAAAATGTTATACAATATGTATACTAAGTGCTAAGGACTATGTGCCTGTAAAAGCCACTATGTGAAGTGTTGTAGGCTGTGTGCTACATTGAAATATGATGTGTAAATTCCCTCTAGTCGGAGGTGTCCATGTAGGGCCGGGGTATCCGGGCCCTCTGTATTGGTGTGGGCATCGGTGTTTGTGTTGTAGTAAGGACCTAAGTCAAATTTTGAGCCTTGTTTGATGTTTATGAATGTGTTACAAAGATCTTGAACTATTTTTGTGATGACCGTGAATTACTATGTTGGGTTATTGACTCACCTAAATGTTCCCCCTTATTTGGGGTGCATGAGATGTGTTTGAGGAGTATCCAACCCAAAGGAGGACTAATCCTAGTGCTGAAACTTTGCCCTACGGTGGGGTGGGAGTGTTTTTGGTAGAAACCAATGTAGACATAAAAAGTGTCTAGGATACAAGGTGTTAGTACAAGTAAATACAAACATGCATGTAGAATATAATATGTACTAAGCTAAGAAGACAATGTGTAAGCTAAGACACAAGAAGACAATATACAAGACAATTTAGACCATGAAAAGTGGGTTGCAAATATGGGACATCACTCACGATGTCGTAAGACAATCATGACTGACTAGGCCAAAAGTAGACAAATGTGCACACAAGACAAAGGGAAAATCCCACAAACAATGGTATGCAATGACAAACAAATTTAGACAATAACAAGCAATGTAATAAATAACCATGGTGGAAAATAGAGTCATATTGAAAATGTTTTACATGAAGCACCAATTATCATGTTAGAGAAATCAAAAGTATGTCAAGGTGTGTATAATCCAATAAAATATTGTGCTATGAAAAATTAAACAATAGCACTTGTAGTGTATGATAGTGGATTCCCTTAGGATCCCTTATGGGATTGGTATGAGGTACTATGCCAAGAACCCATGCTACATGTCGAGATCTATGGAAATTATGCAATCACAACTAGAAAATAAAGTGAATGCACATTTGTGCACGATAAATAAAATGACATACAATATATCTATCTAGCATGTGTAATAAAGTGTACGTGTAAGCATAAGAAAGCAAGAGTAAATGTGACCAAGATATACGGTATGTTTTGGAGTGTATATGGAATGGAATGTAGAGTGAATGATAAGAGAAACGTGCCCCCTAAGTGGATGTATATGAATGAGATGCGGTTAATTTATGCATACCCCCTCAAAAGTAAATAATGAGCCATGAAGTAAGAGTGTTTTATCGGAAATGGTTTGAAGCTGTTTACACTAGGAATATATGATTGACAAAGTGTAAAGTGTAGAGAGTGTGTGAGTGAATGATTAAATGGGAGAATGAGGTGAGGTTTAGTTTAGATTGAAATACTCGGTAGTCAAGTATGAACCATAGAACTAGAGGTTTTCATAGGGAAATGAGTGCAGCAATGAAAGTAAATGTGAGGAACATGAAGTTTGAATGTATAGAGTGAATAAGACACAAAGTGTGTAGTATATGTTGCAAGAGAAAGAGGTGTACATAATGCATGATGTGCGAAGAATGTAATATGTAGTGTGGAGTGTGACTACATAATACTAGAGATATGTGTTATAATGTTCCAAGTGTGTTATGTGGAAAAGTGATGAGAAGGATGTTATGCGAATATGTCCATTGTGTGAGAATGTGTAGTGTGTGAGGTTCATGTATATAGGATGCCCTAAACAGTCAAGTGTGAACCATAGCATGAGAGTGTGTCATTGGGAAATGATGATACTAATGTATCAATATGTGTATGATGTATGTGAGAGATCTAATGTGAAATTATGAGAAGTTAAGATGAGTTTCAATGCAAGAAAGTGGGGAGAAATAAATAGTGTGATGCATTCAAGTATGTGATGATAAAAGAGATCAAGTAATTTCATCTAGGAGGTCATCATTGTTATTATTGAAACCAAAAGGTAAATCATTTAAGACTTAATAAGAAATAGTGTCAAGTTTGTTGAGTAAGGATCCATTGAGGTGTAAATTATACATTCTCATAGAATATTATTTGTCGAGTGAAGGGGCTAGTGGGAAACCATGTGCATACCATCGAGTAATTTTTGTGAATAACCAAGAACTGAGTCATTACAAATAAAAATGTTACCAAATGGTATGGAGAATGATATGTTAGTATGATCAGGGTCTAATGTGCCCCCAATGTAATCAATCCAAGGGTGTCTAAGTGTGAGTGGAGGAGTGCAAGGAGAACATGTAATAAATACTAGGAGATAAAAGAATAGAAGACCATACATCGTGATAATGTGAAAAACTCTAAGGTATAGATGATGATCATGGTGTGGAGGAAATGTTTCATCAATGGTAGAGCCTAGCCATGCCAACCCATCATGTGTGCATATAGTATCTGAGTAAGTAAGACCGAATGGAATGTGCACCCAATAAGATTCATTCATGAAAAGTGTACTTGTAAATAGAGATCATGCTAATGGAGGTTGTTTATAAGAAGATGAAGGATATGGAATGACCTCAATGTCTAGACAAGACCTCAATAAATAATCATAGTATTACTAGAAGCAAGAGGAGGCAAAGGTGCAAATGAGACAATATCTAACAAGCAAATAAAACCTTCAAGTAACAAAAAATGAGCTAGAGTATCCATAAGTGTTGGTTCATCGGTGGTAGTAGTTGTTGGGGTAGGAAGTGTAGTGTTATGATCATGGTTGAAATATTTGAATGGTTAACGATCACCATAATTTGTATATTCTACGCCCTCATGTAAGAATTTGACATAGCGATGTATTATAGAAGGAGTGACTTGCATGGTATGAAGCCAATGATGACCAAGTAAACACTTGTACAAAACTAGGAAGTCGATGAAAAAAAAACCATATTAAGATTTTTTGGCCCAACAGTGATAGGAAATGTAATCGACCTATGCATGGATGAATAGAGCCATCATATGAGTGAAGAGAAATAGATGAAAGACTAACATTAGCAGAAAAAAATCTTGAGCTTTTCAAGGAATGACATAGTGCAAAGATTTAACTCAGATCCATTATCAATGATGGAGCATTTGACACCCACATTATAAATGTGAAGCATAATGTATAAAGGTGGGTCATTGTCAAAATAACAAGATCAACATTAGGATTCAAGGGAAAAACAACATCTTTGAGAAAAAGCATATTGGGAATGTGTTATATACTATATTTGGATGATAATTAATAGGAATGTAAGTAGTGGCTAGGAATGTTATGATTTTATCTCATAATTTAGGATTGATGAGTAGGAAATCATTAATAGAGATACTCATGATGAGGATATCCTAGGAAGATAAAACAAATAGAAATATGATGATCTTAAGAGTGTTCAAATCAAGTTCAGGTTCACCAAAATTATTAAGTAAATATTTAAATAAATGCGTAAATTTGATTTCTATGTAGCAATAAATGAATAAACAATTAAGTACAAAGTAGATGTAAGAAAATTAAACAATTAAGTATTAAAACCCTAGTTACAAAGAGGAGATAAGATGAATTAGTTGTTTTTCAAGTAATCCTAACTGTGATGAAGTGTCTTGACCAAGTGAATAGAGAGGAATAAGTGTCGCAAAGAGCCTCAAAAAAATGTGTGAACTAACGATCTTCCTCAACTTTGGCACATGGAGATGGGAAGGGGTGCATGCGAAGCACCTGGACCTATTTCTAGGCACCTCGACTACCAAAAACTTAGAAAACCTCCTTCATAGGGTCGTTAGGTGTTTTTTGTCCTTTTCCTTTGGTTTCTAGTATGTCACACAATGATTTTCAAGGTCGCTGATAATTTGCAATGAAATATTGACTGCAAAACCCTTAAGAGTTCGTCAAATCCCAAAAAAGAAAATAATGTAAATGAGGGGGTAGATTGTCCTTAGTTTTAAAATGAGTGAACTTATGTGAGCACTACACTACATTTTAGACTAAATGTAGTTCTAGGTATGTGTGTGTAGAATTGTGCCCTGGGTGGCTCTTATGTGTGTCACACTTGATACCGAGAAAATAGCTAGATGTAAGAGATGTAAATAGATATGTGCATGTTATCGAATGAAATTCCCCTCTTATGAAGTATATGTAGAATAAAACGGTACCTTTCCTTCAATAGATGCGAGAATGGATGCTTGAATTCTTTTAAATAGCCTTTGAATGCAACCTTAGGTGGTGATAACTAATTATTAGTGCTTAGTCCTTTATTATGGTCACATAAATTTATATTTATATGATTTCCTTGCTGAAATTTCATAATTAACCTTGAAAAGGCTGACTACCAAAAATATAAGTTTCTCAAATGGCTAGAAAGGACCCAAAAGATGTTAGTAAAGTACAAAGAGGTCAGGGGAACTCAGAGGGGATAGGGGCACCTAGAGTTGGCATCAAGTTGGGTGCTAGTGTCTAGGATGATAAATTTTGAGGTGTGAAAAGATAGACTGAGCTAGAAAGAGTGTAAGACCAAAAGTGGCAATAGAAAGAAAGCAAAGATGGCCAAATACATGGGTTAATTAGTATTTTTCTTACTTAGGAATCATATAAATAATAGTATGCAATCAAGACTAGATAATTACCCAAAGTGCATGATTTTTTGTCTACATATACACGTTATGCATTGTATCCCATCCACTCTCCATCATTTTCTCAACTATGAACATGAAGGTAAAACCTTCATTGTTCCATCTTATTTAAACCCATTAAAAGCATGTCACATGACGTATTGACCCAATGACATGATTATACCTAAAACAAGCACGGGTTCCTCTAATGAAATCTCTACTGTTTATCCATCTCCTCATCAAAATTTCTAGATGAAAAATCCTGTGATGATGTCATGAAATAACTTTCATTAAGGGAGTATCACCTCCTTACACTTAATTCTCTTCCTACACCGAAGACATACAGAAGACCCGATAAACAACCCATGTATGAAATTAATGTTGAAGATGTTATCTCTTTGGGTCAACAATATATCAAAACCAATCTTGTCTATGGAGGGATCGACCGCCCTTCTCCTCATCATACTAATCAACGTCATGCAAAATTTTTGTATCAAACTTCACATTTCTATACAATCAAGCCTTTTCATGATGTACCTCCATCATTTTTCCTAGAAGGGATTTGGCCTTGGATGTTATGAACAAGGTATCCACGAATTAATCCTTAATCATTCCTACAAACCCCATGAAAAATATGAGTTAGGTTTTGAAAATATAGCCTTATAATCTTCCACATGCACTTTGTATCTCAATCCATAATAGAACTAGAACCATCTTCCCCTTCTATACACGATAACCCCATGGATATAGATGACACCATTTCTATCCCATCTAAAATTTTTTAGTCAACACTATTACCTTAGGACCACTCACATATCGAGTAATGATGGTACTAAAACCTTCCACTTGTATTATCAAAAATGATAGAGGAAGATTCCTCTTTGTTGACATTATTTAATGCCATGATGACCAATCTATCCTCTCTTATATAGGGGTAGAGGACCATTATCTTCAAAAGAATCTACTACATAACACATCCACACTCCTTAATGAATCCACTCTCCATATTAAGATAGGGACTTTGTAGGATCCTCACATTGTCAAATTCAATCAGTCCTTAGAATTAAAATAATTAGAATACTTCACCACCATCCTCTCTAAAAATAGTCAAGATTTTGCATGGTCATATAGAAACATTTCGAGTATTGACCCTAACATCTTCATTCACAATATTATCACTTATCCCAATGCTAATCTTGTCAAATAGAATCTACGTAATATGTATCCTCATGTGTCTCTCCTTATCAAAAAAAAGTGTTATAACATCTTATTTTTGCTAGTTTCATCATACACATTATTGACTATCCATAATGGGTCTCTAATATCGTAACCATAACCAAATCCTCTTGAAATTTATGCATCTACACGGAATTTCGATAACTCATCCTCACTTTTCCTAAAGACAAAGTTCCCATTCCAAAAATTGATTAGCTTTTTGATCCCACCACTGGCCATAAAATTCTTTCTCCTATGGATGGCTTGTTGGGCCCCTAAAATATTGGCTAAGTACAAAAGGGCACGTAGGCATGCAAGGCCTAGTTGAAGAAAGGCACGCAAGGAGAAGGTGTGTAGGAAAGGGTTTAGGGAAGGGTTTAAGGAAACCCATGGCATGCACGTGGACAAAGCCAAGGTTCTAGGACTTAGCCATATTGGGAATTTTGGGTAGGATATGAGGAAAACGTGACCCGACTGCACATGCGGAGTGGATAAGGTGCTAGCTTGGTGACAAGTTGGCCCAGGAAGGAATATACCCTACGGTAGAGGCTTCTAGAAGGACATCATGGCATGGAGTGGTGAGCTTAGGCCTAGAGGAGCATGTGCTCTGGAGGACCACATTTAGACACTTAGTGAAATATTTGAGGCCGTAGGACAATGATTTGGTAGATCAAAGAAGTTATATATATAAGTGTCTACTGAGTAAAGACACACATGAACATATAGAGAAAAGGCCGGAGCTATGCAAAAACAACTGCGAGGACTCGCTAGTTTGGGAAAATAAGGGTAGGAAAGAATGTATCAGGGGTTGGGAATTATAAATTTTCTTTTGTAGGCCTAGTTATATGAGTCCAGTTATAATGCATGACTACGGTCTACCTTTCTGTGACATTCTGTAATGGCCTAATGAATGTAATAAGGTTACAGTTGATATGAATATGAGCATTAATGGTTCTGATACATACATCCTTCTTCATAGTTCTTTCTCATTTATGTTTATGAACTAGTATGAATGCTTGTATGATTTCCTTTCTGTATTGGTGTAATTTCTTTTATCTATTAAAGTACTTTATGTCTGGAATAACTACAAGGATCTAGAAGCCGTTTTGAGCTCTATGGTGCTTATATGTCTTATTTCCTTTCAAAATATCTCACACTCAGATCATAGATGATGTTTCCCATTAAATTCACATAAAAAAGAGACTCAACACCCACGCATGCCTCAGGTGATCACCAGGACCCTTTGGGTGATAGGCTGACACACATGGGATTTATTTCCTTTGTGATGGGGGTAAAAATAACTACATCTTGTTTCTGTTTCCGGGACCTATTTTTGAATTTGTAGTGGGAAATGGGATACATCATGATCTGGGTAATGAGTAATGATAGAACGCTTAATTCGGATAGTTTTGAGTCATGGTTAAAGAGCATGGAGGATGAATTTACTCGAGAGATTCAACACTTTGGACCTGAATTTAATACACATAGGTGGGTAGAAGAGAACCTATACCATGATTTTTATGAAACATTTTTCTATTGTTTCTGGTATAACTATATGAATGGCTCTCAACATATGCATCTAGATCAAGTTGGTATTATAGATCATGCACGTGGATCCATGAAGAATACGAGAGAGGTGCAGGATATAGATTTGATGTGGAATCATGTTATGGATCATTAGTGGAGAGATGTGAAGGAAAGCATGAGTAAAGTACCAAGGAGGATTCTATTGAAAATCCCAGTTGAATGGTCCTATTGAAAGAGGTGTATAAAAGAAATGGTGGAAAAGGATGGTTGGTGTCAAGATAAGGCTACTTTTAGATCCCATGTGTGATAGAAAAGGAAGAAGCGCATAAAAAACATGAGGTAGGTGTACTGATTTAAAAGGAAGAAGCACATTAAAAAAATGAGGTAGGTGAGCGAAAAAATCATGATAGAAGAAGTGCCTTGAGACAAGTGACCCATGCGTAAGATTCTCCTATCAATATGGATTGGTTATGCACCGAAGGTTGGGGATTATCCACACAGGTTGGGTGCATAAGTTAGGCGCAAAAGTGAGGCTTTGTTTGAAAAAGCCACTTTAAATGTTAAAATTATGGTGGTAGGTGAAGTAGCATTTAATGCTTAAAAGTGGGAAAAACTATAAATAAAGGTTTGGGCATTTCATTATTCACTTTTTGTATAAGGAGAAAGAAGTGCTTGTGCATCTTTGCAAACTAGGGCTTCCAGAACTGATCCGTGTGAAGAAAAATTTGAAAAGTGTGAGCATGAGTCACTAGTTTGGATTTGTAAACTAGAGAGAAGGGATTTCACGGGCATAAGAGAAAAAGTGAGAAGGCACCGTTTGTGAAGGAACTATCCCAGTTAGGGTTTGAAGAACTAGGGCATGAGTTTAAAGGGTTTTCTTCACAAGTTCAAGATCTAAGGTTGGAGGGAGTGGAAGAACAAAGTAACAACAAGTGATTGAAGTGATAAGAGAACCTAAGCAATGGCACCCAAGAAACTAGTTGGCACACCTAAGAAGGGCAAGGGCAAGGGCAAGCAACAAGAAACTATCACGCATACAAATGAAGAGTGGTACATAGAAATGTAGTACCCAGATGGAGTATTGCTAGGAAAGGAGTGGGAGTCCCATTTGAGAAGCATGTCTGTAAATGATTACAATCATCATTCGAGCACAATCGAGAAGGAGATGGTGCTAGAGTTAGTGTGCCCAACAAATAAAAGGACACCAAAGGGTCTACCCATCTATGACGATGATGTAAAGGTCAAGTTGGAGAAGTTAGGGTTATTGCAACTCTTTGAGTTGCCCTACTTCAGGAAACCTAAGTACCTTTATCAATGGTTGATGGTGTGCATGCATGAAGACTACTTCCACTTTGCAGGGCGCAAGATATGCATTACCCCTTAGCTCATTTCACATTTCACAGGCCTCATCTATGAAGGAGATAGTTTGGAGGACGACTTAAGCGAAAAAGAGGCAATTAAGGATACTATCACCACCTATGCATACAAAAAGGGGTTGAGGTACTATGATATCTCGGACATCAAGGACCCGGTGATGAAGATGGCCGTGCACCTTGTGACAAAGTTAAATGGCCAGGAGAGATGGACCTAGGTTAACAAGGCATGGTTGCATGTTTGCAGGAAAATTTTAGAGGGCACCATCTACAACTTGTCCACATTCATCGTAGATGAGATTGTCAACAGCACGAAGGAAGGTGAAAAAATCCTTTTTAGTAATATCCTATTAACCATTATGTTTTCTAGAGATTGGAGTACCAGATGCTTTGAAAAAATTCATGTGGGAGTACCCTGCTGAGGACCCTTCACCCGTGAAGAGATTTGAAAAGTATTCCTGTGACACTATGACGATCGTGCACAAGGCACACTTGGAGAAATGGTATACATGCCTGAGGAGCGCATTCGGGGTAGAATGGAGGATCCCTGAATAACTGCCAGTAGCCACCAAGGGAGAGGTAGAGTTTTCTGTGTACCAACATTTCTGCTTGGGCATATTCAAACTAATAGATGAGACATGGAGCCCTTGGTGCAAGCTCCCTTTTTCCTTCATAGCTCAACACTTCCAAGTGGGAGTGAACAGGTTTAGAGAATCCAAGAAGTTGAGGTTGGACCTTGGAAATATGGCTGGGACCATAGGGAAATGTGCAAAGGGTTGGTCTACCCCAACAAGTGTGCATACGTGGAGAGGTATGTGTTCGCATGAGGTCCAAATGGTGAGACCCATGAATTTTCCCATTACAGGAGGATCCATGGCACACGTATTCCATCGTATAAGACCCAAATATGAGAAGGGCATGTACCTGGAAAATGAGATATCCATACCTGAGGACCCAATTGGTAGGAAGAGACCTGCACCTAGGCAAGAGGAAAAAGAAGCGGAGAAGAAAATACCAAGTGTGGTGGAAACACAGGTAATAGGTTCCCCTGGGAAAAGCACCAGAACCAGTATGTACTCACGCAAGAAGAAATCTATAATCAAAGAGAAGACTCAGAGCTAGAAAATTTGTTAGATAAGGAGTCATCGGAGGAAGAAAAGCAGAGTCACCTACACTAGAATCCCCAGTTAGGAAGAAGTAGAGGGTAGAAGAAGAGACCACCTAAGAAATTGGGAGTTTGGAGAGGTGCATAGGGGAAAAGGACGATGATGATGAGGAAGATGGCAGTGAAGAAGATGATCCTAGAAGAGATCAAGAGCCACCTATCTTTGATGTGCATGACTCAGAAGAAGAAGGTGGAGAAGAAGAACATGGGTTCCATTTCATGTAGTGTAAGGGTAGAGAAGAGGGGAAGGCACCCAAGACATAGGAAGAAGTGAGGAGGTTGGTGTGCGTAGAAGTAGAGGACTCCAAGCCTTACGCAGGAATAGATAACCAAGGCAACAGAAGAAGAAGCAACAAAGATCATGGAGACCCTGGTGGAAGAGGAGTTGGAACACAACGCTGAGCTGGTATTGAATGAGGATAAGGAAGATAGTGCGAAAAGGACCACAACATCACTGGAGGACCCACTTTGACTGTAGTTATTCCTAAGAGCATGCAAATAGGAGAAAGACATGTGGAGGAGGAGAGACTAGGGATGGGTTAAATTAATAACCCCAATAATGTGTTGCGCTTGCTGTTCCGAGCACAGCCCAACCAAGGAGCTCATGGTGATGTCATATTTTGATAAGGAGGCTACTTACCCATGGACAAGGAAGATGCTCTCATGGGCATTTGAGTCCCATCTTGATGAGCCAGAATTTGAAGTAAGCAATGGGGAAATTATAACATTGCCATAATCAAAAGGAGACAACCCATTGGTGAATGCTCAGTAGCTCTCAGATGAACAATTGTGCAACGCACTCAACAAGGTCTCCATTGAGGTTGAAGCTAGACTCTTTGGGTGAAATGATAAAATCAAAGATTTGGAGGATGAGCTGAAGAAGAAAGAGGAAGAGCTAGCTGCAAGGACAAAAGAGCTAAGCCAAGAGAAGTTGATCAATGCCCAGGGCAGCAGTGAGAGTTAAGGGATGAAAAGGCTAGAGTGCATGAAGTTTACAAAAAGGTGGAGTCCATTACAGATGCCATAGTGTTGAAGCATCCGGACCTAGCACCTACTGCACGGAAGTATGCAAATATTCCCTGGAGTGCTTGGAGGACTTAACAAGAGCCCTCACCATGGAGAGATAGCCACTAGCTTTGGAGTCTGTAGAAGAGGTGGCCGTGCATGTAGAGAAGGAGGATAAGTTGAAAGTCATGGTGCTCATAGTAGAATACAACAAGGTCCATGCTGATGTGAAGATTGCCTCCCGAATACCGAGGCTGCATCGACAATGCCGCGGACTGGACAGGGAAAAAGTGGCGAGCATGCTAGTCACCAGGGATGAAGTGGAACTTAAAGAGTTCTAGGAGAAAAATAAGGGAAATAGAGTGGAGTGGGAAAAGATCCTAGCTGAGGTTGAAAATAAATCCAAGGCCATTGAAACCTTAAGGGGTTTAATCAAAAACCGGTTAAAGGAACTATACCCACGGATTACATGAAGGATGGATGCATTGGAGGATGTAGGCAAGGAGTTAGAAAATATTGTTGACACCATGAGCACACAAGGGGATGGGATAGGTTTTGAACAGGTGAGCACCTTGGTGGGTGATATTTTCTAGAGAGCATAGAAAAAGTCGATGCTTGGAACAAGTTAGAGGCCGACTTACAAAAAGATTTTCCTAGTTTATTATAGTGATGCCATCACTATCCCATTCTTTCTTCTTTCCTAGATTCTTCATCCCCTTATTCTTTTTCCAAGGTGTAAGCCTGCTATGATTCCTTATTCATTTAAGAAGTTTTCCGTGGAAGGAGAAGGGAATAGTGTGGGGTGATTTTAGGCCTTTGAAATATTGCTTGAGTACAAAGGGTGTGTAGGCACGCAAGGCCTAGTTGAAGAAAGGCACGCAAGGAGAAGGCACACATGAAAGAGTTTAGGGAAGGGTTCAAGGAAACCTGTGGCATGCGTGTAGACAAATCCAAGGTTCCAGGACTTATCCATATTGGGTATTTTGGGTAGGATACAAGGAAAACGTGACCTAACTACACATGTGGAGTGGATAAGGTGCCAGCCTAGCAACAGGTTGGCCTAGGAAGGAATATACCCTGCGGTAGAGGCTTCTAGAAGGACATCATGGCATAGGAGTGGTGAGCTCAGGCCTAGAGGAGCATGCACTCTGGAGGACCACATTCAGACACTTGGTGATGGATTTGAGGCCATAGGAGAATGAGTTAGCGAGATCAAAGAAGCTATATATACAAGTTCCTACAGAAGTAAAAGACACACCTGAACATATAGAGAAAGGGTGGAGCTCTACAAAAATACTACAAGGACTCTGCTAGTTTGGGAAAATAAGGGTAGGAAAGAATGTATCAGGGGTTGGGAATTATAAATTTTCTTTTGTAGGCCTAGTTATATGAGTCCAGTTATAATGCATGACTATGATCTGCCTTTCTATGACATTCTGTAATGGCCTAATGAATGTAATAAGGTTACCAATTGATATGAATATGAGAATTAATGGTTTATGATACATACATCCTTCTTCATAGTTCTTTCTCATTTATGTTTATGAACTAGTATGAATGCTTGTATGATTTCCTTTCTATATTGGTGTAATTTCTTTTATCTGTTAAAGTACTTTATGTCTAGAATAACTGCAAGGATCTAGAAGCCATTCTGAGCTCTATGGTGCTTGTATGTCTTATTTCCTTTCAAAATATCTCACACTCAGATCATAGATGATGTTTCCCATTAAAATCACATAAAAGAGAGACTCGGTGCCCACGCATGCCTTGGGTGAGCACTCAAAGCATCCACTGGGTGATAGGCCAGTGTGCATGGGATTTCTTTCCTTTCTGATGGGGGTAAAAATGACTACATGTCTTATACATCTATAATAAAATAATCATCGCCACTAAAAATCAACAAAAACATCTTTCATCACTCGTTGGGGAATTTTTACTATCGTTTAATGGATTTTGGAATTAAAAACATTGGGGCCATGTTAGAGAATCCAAGGCTTCTCATATCAGGACCACTCCACCATAATAAACATTACCACAACCATGAAAGTGCATAAAAAATCAACTCAAATCTACATCATATAATGATTCAAGTGATGTACATATAGGAGGAAAGTGCCACTACCACCTAGATGAGTTGTGAATGACTCTCACTAACTAAAATAGGAAGTAGAGTTGACTCTAGAAAACTATCAAGATAACTCAACATAACTAGTACACCTAAGAAATTTAACAAAAGTGTATAGATAACATACCTTCAAGAATTATTCTAATAAGGAAATAAAAAGATAACTAATAACCTATACTAACACCCCTTGTAAGCGTACCTTAGGTGGGTGGAAAATAAGGTGGGCTCAACAACAATGCCTGATGAGGTACCCACATATAATAACTTGGGAAAAGGGAAACAACAAGGTACCCAAAACAAGCAATACCAAAGTAGAGAGAAAAACACACTACAAGGCATCCAAGAAGCTCATATAAAAACTCATATAATGCTAAAGAATTTTGGTGTGAAGTGTGGTACGAATCCTTTGGTAATCTAATTCAGCACAACTAGTAAAACTAAACAAGCTAACACAAAAATCCTAGACCTAATATAAGTGCAAGAATTATCCTAAAAATAAATAAAAGGATAAATAACAAACTACAATAACATGCCACTTATCGGTGTGCAATAACATAAATTTACCACGATCTTATCCATAAAATTATAGTTTAATACATTGATGACCTCTTAGGTAAATCTAAGTAATGTAGGGACCATCTCATTGTCCTTGAAAAAATATTTTCCCGAATCATCTAGTATTTCTTTCACCTCAACCCTATTAAGTGTGTATTAAATTTCCTTATCAGAAAAATCCTAGGGTTAATCATTTCTATTAGGGTCATTGAAGTAGACCCCACCAAGACCAAAGCCATCATCGAGATGCCTCTATATCAAACATAAAATAGATTTGTAGCCTTCAAGGTAGGCTTTAATCAATCCATCGTTTCATCTCACAACTTTGGACCTTTTTCAACCTTTCCATCACCTCCTTCGAAAGGAAGAACATGTTAAATGGGATCACAATTGTCAAAATTCCTTCAAATACATCAAATAATACCTTCTATCATTGCTTGTGCTTACACCTCCACGCAAGGGGGAACCATTATTCCTCTACATATTCACTATTGATCATGCCCTAGGTTTCATGATTCATCTTCAAGATGAGAAAAGTCATGAATATGTTGTTTATTATATAATCCAAACTCTTTATGACTATGATACCCATTATACTTTGAAGTAGAAAATTTATTTTGTGCCTTATACTTCACAACTTCCAAACTTCATCATTACCTACTTAATCACAAAACTTACATTATCACCAGATTCAATCCTCTTAAAACAATACATTTCAAACCATATCATAGTGATCATATCACTTAATGGATCATACTTATGACTGATCTTTACCTTGAATTCATCTCAAAAATTCCATTAAAGGACAAGCCATCACCGATCATCTCACCGAAGCCCCTCTTTCTGAAAAATCAACCACCTCACAAATAATTACTTGACAAATCTATCAACATCATCGACAACGATAACACTCCTATAAAATTGATTCTTTTTATGGATCTAAGTTTCAGCAAGGGGGAGGTGCAATATCCTTATCCAACCTCCTGTGAGACTCATATCCCTCTCTCTTTCAAATTAAAATTTTGAATGTACTAATAATATGGTAGAGCATGAGCTCTTATTATGGGTCTCTAAACCACTATGATGATGGGTGTCCGAATATTGGATGTCTATGGAGACTCTCAACTTGTTAGCAACCAAATCATAGGAATTTATCAATGTAAAAATGAGGTTCTACAAAATAGAAAACCATTGTTGAATTCATCTTAGAATCCTTTGATCATCACACTATCCAAATAACTCCACAATCTTATAAGAAGTTTTGAGACACCATCGCTTATCTTTCCTCACTTATACCCCTATCAATTCATGATTCCAAACTATTTTTTTGTGCACGAACTTGATCAACCATCCCACAACATTTGAATCCCTTCTATAAATCTCATCAAATAAAATCTAATAGATTTATTGTACACTCAGACATTTAATTACCTCTCAAAATCTAAAATTCCCCCTGGACTATATAAAAATGCTAAACGGTCTTTCCTTCAACAAACTACCCTATATGTCATCATAGGAGGTGTTATATAAGAACACATATTTGACCTCTTGTTACGATGTCTCAACTCCCATAAATATACTAATGTTATTCATGAAGTCCATGACAACATATGTGGTGGACAATTTAATGGTATGGTTGTCACTAAACATGTCCTATGAATGGGAGATTAGTGTCCTACTCTCAATCAATATTATTGCGCATATGTCAATAAACTCATTAACTTTTAATAGTATTCTAATATCACTCACATTACGAGTCGAAGCTTACAACCATCTCAAGATTTTGGCCCTTCTCACAATGGGGGTTAGACCTCATTGGCCTAATCCACCGTCATTCATACCAATGGCATCACTCTATCATCACAACTAATAAATATTTCAATAAATGGGTAGAGGTTATTCCCCTAGTTTCTACTAAAGAAAACAAAATCATCAACTTCATCTATGAACACATTATATGTCGCTTCAGCATCCCTCACAAGCTAACAAATGAAAATATAAAATATTTCAAAATAAAATAAGTTAAGAAATTATGCGACACATTCAATATCAAACTAATCTTTTCATCACCTTATTATCCACAAGCAGACATACAAGCCAAATCTTATAAAAAAACAATTTAAAAATTCTTAGGAAAGCTGTTGATCAAGCAAGTAGGAATTTGCATCTTCATATTCCAATTTCTCTCTAGGATTATCACAATAGCATCCATACTCCTACAAGTGCTATGCCATTTCTTTAGTCTATAGTTCTGAGGGAGTCTTACCCCTCAAATTTCAAATCCCATTACTTTGTGTATCCCTTAGATATTTTATCTCTGATGAGGATTATCATCAAGAACTTCTAACACAACTCGAGTTATTAGATGAAATTCACCTAAAAAATCTCAAGAAAAATCATGTCTATCAATATCACATAGAGCATACATATAACAAACATATCAAAGAACATGACTTCAATATTGGTGATCTTGTCTTTAAAGAAAATAAAAATGTGACTACTCGGAAAGTAGTAAACATAGAAAGTTTTCCCCATTCAATATCAGTCCATATGTCATCACTCATAAGTATGGGTCAAGAGAATATCATTTATCCTTCCTTGATGGTACACCTAAAAGTTAACCTTTGAATTCCTTTC
This sequence comes from Taxus wallichiana var. yunnanensis, assembly GCA_018340775.1. Taxonomy (NCBI): domain Eukaryota; kingdom Viridiplantae; phylum Streptophyta; class Pinopsida; order Cupressales; family Taxaceae; genus Taxus; species Taxus wallichiana. Next base: position 13,634,024 of record CM031244.1, read on the forward strand.
ACTTGCATCCTTTTTACTACTAACACATTGACCATCATGATAGTATTCACATCAAATATGTTATTCCATCACTAGACCATAATTCATCTTTGTAATGGTTTGAAAGAATTTGGTTTACCATCACTATCCTCAAAACCATAAATATGAGAATTAAGGCTCTATTCATCGCATCATTCACATGGAAAATTTACTCTTGGTAGGAACCCGAAATCATTACATCCATCCACCTTGTCTACTAACCAAAGACATGTTATAAGATACACATGTGCGATGCCCCAGTGAACACATCTTTTCCCCTCGTCAAAATGGTCTATTGAGCCTGCCCTCAACATAAAAATTAAAGTCAATAAAATCAATGCATGCACCTTTTCAAAATATAGAATGACCCCTCAAAGGCTATCTATCAAATATCAAAATCATATTGTCAAAATATAGACTGATCCCTTGAAGGATAATTGCCTATCAAATTATAGATCGATTCATCGAAGGACGGCTATCCAAAAAAACCAAAAGAAAAATAAAAAATTATAGACCACTCCCTCAAAGGATGGATACTCATGTCATTAAAAAGGATTCCTACATCAATCAACCTTCAAAAATTCAAAATATCAAAAGCATCTTAGGAAAGCTTCCCGCATCGATCAACTTTCCCATTAAAGAAAAGTCCCCACATTGATCAGTTTGCATCTAAATAAAAAAATAAGCATAGCTAGGGAATGAGATGAGGAAGTAATTGAAAGGATAACCTACTCTCACACACAAACTACATATGTCAACCCTTCCCATGTCCTAGGAAGGTATACAATTTCATTTCCATTTTTACCCAAGATCCTACATGTGACTACCCATTGATAGTCATGTATTAAAATTTGTTAAGATGAAAAAGAGTGCAAGATATTTCTTTTTTTATTAGGTATAAATAGTTTTGAAGGGACTATACACTGTTACAAAAAGTGCTCAAAAGCCTGTTGGTCCGAAAATGTCGCGTGGACGGATCTATGGATAGGCGAGCCAACAAAGTGTGCGAGGCTTAGCCCCTCTTTGAGACAGCAATGCAGTTAAAGCGGTTTATTGCTATTTCTACTAGCAGGAACCTATGCAAGTCTCACAGATTCTGCCTTGGGGTTGGGATCTCATCCCAGTAGAGTGTTCCAGGCTGCGAAAAGAAAGGAATGAAAGAGGGAGAAGAGAAAGAACAGATCCGAAGGGAGAAAAGAAATGAATTCCAAAGCAGAAAGGTCAGAAGATTTATGTTTTTAGTTTGGTAATGCATGAGCCAAACCTACTTGCATAAATAAAAAAGCAATCTTGATAAACAAATGACGGAAAAGTAGATATGAATCCAACAGATTAAACACATACAAATCTAACATAAGAAAGATCTAATGTATAACACAGCTATTGAGCACAAAGTCTGAATAATTGTATTATTTGTTCTTTTCTGTTACAAGAAAGCTCAAAGTCTTTCTCTCCTCACTTCTATTTCTATCTGAAAAATGTTCACCTTGAATACAACAAGTATTCTCATATTTATAGAAGATGAGGGAGAGAGAAGGCAAAATGGAGCCAACCACTTATTTACAAAGATATTTACAAAATATCTAAAAGTCATGTTGACTTTGACAACTTGGTGGATGACATCATCCCATGATGCAACATGGATGATGTCATCATTTGTATCAACACATTTTAGACATTTCGAAAAGAAAGTCGGAGAATAGAGAGAAGAAGAAGAAGAAGAAGAAGAAGCTACTCATCATCATCATCCTGCATCCGAAAAGGGGTTGCCTGTTTCTGATGCTGCTCAGGTGATGATATGTGGAACTGAGCACGGTATTCCAAAAACTTGCTGATCATTGGCCCAAATTGATCTTGTGGACGGATCCTTGTGCGTTCACCGATTGCTTCATGCAAGTCTCCTACTCGTCTATGAGCTTCTCGGGGAGTTTGGAATAATATTTCTCCGCCTCGATAAGGAACCCGATGAAGTCCCTACAGGCCAGTAGGTTGTTGATAGATTCAGTGTCGAATGTGACCTCTGGCCCTGTCCCTTGAGAAGCTATCTCCTTGAAGATCCGGATAGTGTCATCAGCTGATCTCAAGGTAAGGGAAGGAGTGAGCAACCCTGGAGTCATGGCGAGGACAATTTTCTCCATTTGGTGCATTGCATCAAGGGCCTCTTCCTTTACCTTGTCTATCTTTTCTAAAACAAATTCCAGCTGATCTATCTGATAGTCCAGAGTGGACATAGTTTTGTTGAGGGCCCTTGGATGACCGAAGACTCGAACTTGACCGAGATCTTCGGTGAGCAGTCAAACATTTGGTGGAAGGTCTCGTCTTTGGAGTCAGCATGTTCTAACTCTTCTGATATCGGACCTGCTAATGCTTGGAGTTCCTTATTCGCCTTCTCGATGTTTAAGTATAAACTGATATACTCGGCGATTACTCTTTCACTATCCTTGAGGATCTGGCTCCTCCAAGCAGAAACAGCCATACCCTGCTCGCCGATCTTTGAATACTCATTGATCTTCTCTGGACCTGAGCAGGCGCGAGGAGTCTCGGCGGCGATTGTGGGAGGTGCACTCCCCATCTTCTGTAAGGCTTGAAGCAGGTACTTGTTCTGCTCCTTCAGTAGCCTTTTCTCCTCTTTCGTTTCCTGAAGCTTTTTGCAGAGTGCATCAACTGCGGAAAGAGCTTCCCCCTGGAGACTTTTTGAGGATGTCCCCATTGTGACTTGGGTCATTGTGAAATCTGTTGGAGACGAGATCTTCTTTCTCTTTGAGGGGGTTGGAGTACGCTATTTCCATGACTCTCTCACTGCAGCGCTCTTTGAGAAGCGCATGTAACCGGCTTGTGCTTCTTTGCTCCTTTAGCATTTGGAATGACCGAAAAGTCCATCGGAGCGATGGGGACTTTCCTCTTTTGTTGGCTCAATTTCTTTGAGAGATCCAAGCTGGTCCTATAGAAGAAGGACCGAAAGCAGAGGGGAGGCAAAGCAACGGTAGAAGAGGGGAAAATGCGGAGACACGCGGCGGCGCATTGAAAGAATAGCCGAAGAAATGTCCACGGGAGGAAGGGAAACCGCAACTGCAGAAGACATAGGAAGGGAAGGGAGCTCGGAGATGAGGGAAGAAATAGAGGAAGACAGATCGGCAAGGGAGGAGAAGATAGATGAAGAAGTAGGGGAAAGGGTAGAAGAAGGGGCAGAGGACACGACCAAAGGGATGGTCGTTTGAGTCACTCGAGGAGGGGAAGGAAGAGAAGAAGAAGGGATAGAAGGGACCTCTGAAGTTGTAGCGACGCCGACATCCTGGGTGGATGGGCGTATAGGACTATCCTCTGTCAATTCCTCATCAAGAGTTATGACTTGTTCAGGCTCTGAGGGAAGAGGACTTTCAGGGGCTTCCTCCTGAATGGTGCTAGGTTCACCTTCTGCACCTTTGCCTTTCAGTTGCTTCTTTGACCTTGGAGGTGCATTTCCCAAAGGGGAAGTTGTGAAATCTACCCCAAGGTAGATTAGTCTGTTCATGCGACACCAATGCTCTGTTCTCCGCATAGTCTCCTTGACCCTCTCCTCGATTGTTTGAGGAGACTTATTCCTGTCAATGGCCGGGAAGGGCCAATTGTCCCCATCTGTGTCATTATACACCTTATCTACTTCATCTTCCGTAGTCTGGAAGCCTTCGGGGACAATGGCCACTCCGTATTGGATGATTTCCGCCAATGCTAAGCGAGAGTGATCCTTTCTTCTGAGTTCCGCCTCATGGAGAACGTCAATGTAAATATCCTCAATTTGAGGGACATGGATCGGATCGAGCTTCGCTTTTGGCAGCAAAGGCGGCTTCTTGGGTGAAGGTAGGCACTGGTGGGAAGTCATGCTTCAAGTTGAGTAGCTCCACTCTCCGTGAACATTTCCTTCGCCTTATGGTGGGTGGAGCAGTGTATCGGCCTACTTTGAGGGGGAAAGGAGTTCCACCCTTCTTTCTTTTTGAGGAACTTCTCATGGTACGTGACCATTTGTCTTTGATTATAGTAGAATCAGCTTAGGCCAAGCATACCTTGGTAGCTGGTTGGCTCTCCCAAAAAGTTGGTAGCCCTCGAGATAGGTGAACGTGGGAAATTGGGTGAACAGGGCCCCCATTTCTCTCGTGGTTTGCCACTATGTTTTTGGTCGTCCATTTATGAGTCATGTTTGGCCTCGGTAGGTAGATGACATGATAGAAGAATGCATCGTTAACTTTTTGCGAAATGTTGGATGCTATTCTCCGGCCTCACCTACGGATAGTAATCAAATATCTTGGCACGAGGCCATACTCCACTCGGTTCAGCCCCGAATAATCCCTTTCGACGCTGCGGGCGTAGACTACATAGGAGTTCATATGGAACACTCGTGTTGTGGCGAACTGTTGTAGCTACTCGATATGGTCTGCTTATTATTTCCCCAGCAAAAGTGCTTTGATCGGGCAAATTCTTATTCATTGTCTCAGTACCGCAACATCCACTTATGGAAATAGTGGGCATCCAAAGCCTTGAAGACTCGCTTTCGGGGAAAGTGATAATATCCTTTGAGTTCCTCGAGAAATCACTTGGGTGGATAGTCCGAGGCCACCGGGTCACCGCCTTCTTGTTTTTAGGTAGACCTCATTCATCAACCGCATGCATTGGTCTTCGTTGTCTTCCCTGGCTTTGATGCATTTCGTTGGCTACAATGACCACGTAGTTCCGGTGATGAGGGATGCCAAGTATCAACTCAAAGTGACGGGCAGTGAGGTTTATGACTGCCTCGCCCTTACTATTCTCGACACATCTTGTGTCTTTGTTGTAACATTGCGCAATCACCATCATGAATTCGTTGTTGACAGCGCTGACGGGGATTCCTCCGGTGAAGTGCAGGGCACTGCCTATTAACTTGTCCATCCATGGACTTCTTGTAACTTTTTGAGTCCTAACCCAGAACTCATCCATGTCAATGTGACCCAACCCGAGTCTCGACATCCATACCGCACTCACACGTGATTAGGGCATCGACCCTCCGATATTTGTATTTCATTTCTTCTTTTTTGTCACTTAGCCTTTCCTCTTGGTTTGGTGGGCTTCGCTTGATGTAGACATGTGTTCTTTCGAACTCGCTTGCTAATCTGCACAAAGAAGAAGTGAGACCCAATCCAAAAAGGTTGAATTAGTC